>JAHWFO010010123.1:3209362-3238989 GCA_023313115.1 Rhysida immarginata
GGGTTTTATCCACTAGCCCTTTAAATGCTGAAGCTTTTTGATGAATGGGGAAGAAACTGCCAATCAGGTCTGAAAAATGGCAGAATACAGTAGAGAAGAAATGGTTGGTATGGTTTTATGTTTTGGATTTGCACATAATTACAAAGGTGCAGCCAGGGAATACCAAGTTAGATATCCCAATGCTAGAGTTCCCACTTCTAAGACAATTCGCCAGGTTGTTCAACGATTTCAGCAAACAGGAAGTGTCAGTCATCAGACCCGGCAAGGTAGACCAACAACTGTCACATCAGAGGACTCCAGCACAGCCATTTTAGCTGCTGTTTATGCTAATCCTCATTGTAGTACTCGATCAGTTGCTGAAGAAGCTGGCTGCAGTCATCAATCAGTATTAAGATTACTTCATATGCATGGATTTCACCAAGGATTGAAGCCAACAGACTACGATTTTCGTCTTGAGTTCTGCAACTGGCTGCTAAATCGCATCGACGATGACCCAGGCTTTCTCAATTGGGTCTTGTGGTCAGACGAAGCCAGCTTCTCTCGAGATGTTCTGGTTAATAAACACAATCTCCATTATTGGGCAACAGAAAACCCTAGATGGTTACGAGAAACTGTGCAGCAGGTGAATTGGAGAGTGAATGTCTGGTGTGGAATCATCAATGATGGATTGGTTGGTCCATTGTTCTACGAAGGGACGTTGACAGCTGCACGATACAGAGACATGATAATAAATGTTGTAGTGGCAGAATTTGCAGATGAGCTTCCTTTAGCATCACTTCGAAGGCTATGGTATCAACATGATGGGGCTCCAGCTCATTCAGCGGCAGCTACTTGTGATCATCTCGATGTAATGTTTCCAGGTCAGTGGATCGGCTGGGGTGGCCCAATTCATTGGCCTGCACGCTTACCAGATCTTTCCCCTAATGACTTCTTTTTGTGCGGTTACCTTAAGGACAATGTTTATGCCACTCAGCCAACTTCTATGCTGGATTTGCAACAGAGAATTCAGACTGCCTGCCAATCCATTACATCTGATATGGTAACAAGAGTGATGGCATCTTTGAAACTACGTGCTCAGTTGTGCATTGGTGCTGAAGGGCATCATGTGGAACATACCCTTTAGGGTGTTATCAAAATGCCCAGTTGGCTTTTTTTAGTTTGAGATGGTTATTTACTTTTTTTAGCTTTTTTTGGGAACTGTTGGTCCGATTTGGATGATTTTTTTTTGTTTTGTTTGTTTTTTTATGCTGAACAAGTTTGCAATTGGGTTTTTTTTTCTCTATCCCTTACGGTTTTTGAGATAAATTTTGAATGTGTCCTTATTTGCATATTTGGGATGATGAAAAGTGCACCATGGGATAGGCCACCCACAACTTCCTATTCATTGGATTCATCAAAATTGACATATCTGCTTCGGTTCAAAAAATAAAAGGGGGGGGGGACAGACTAATGGACCACCCTGTACTTTTTTTTGTATTATGACCTCCATCTCAAAGTTTTTAAACTTCTGGCGGTAGGAGCCGAAGCGATGTAGGTGTCGCTAGCCTCGGTTATATTGAAAATGGCATCTATGAGAGAGAGACCTCAGTGCGTTGAGTACCAACCATGGGTAATCTATCAACAGGACGGTGCCGATGGTTTGTAAGAGATGGTCCTACAGCATGGCCCCCACGTTCTCCGGACATAACACCCTTGGACTTTTCCTGCGGGGGTACGTTAAGGATAAAGTGTTTACTACATCGGTCCCCGATGTGAACACATTAAAGGCAGAATAACGCATGCGGTAACAGAAGACATGCTGGCGAATACGTGGCGAGAAATTGAATATCGTATAGATGTTCTCAAAGCTACGAAAGAAAGGTGCATATGTTAAAGTGTATTAATGATGTGAAGTTTTTCTTTAAGAATTGAGATGAAGTTCATAATACAAAAAACAGTATGTATCTGTCGAACGTAGTTCTTTTTTTCTTTTTATTAATTTTGTTTATCAAGTAAAGACTTCATGTTCACCCTGTATTTCAATTTCTCTATTAGGCTAATAGTAGTAGATTTTCACGCAGAAATTTATTATTTTTCTCTAGTTTATTCTTCTTCCATCTTTCAGCGCAAATTTAAAATCTCTAAGTAAACATGGCTCCATCCTAATTAAATAAATAAATTAATTTAATAAATTCATCTTAATTTTAGAAACAATCCAAATCGATTAAATTATATTACTGAAGAATATTTGTGAGGAATTATTACACGCCATATCTCAGTGTTTAAATTATTTATAAAAATAGGAAAGAAAATGTAAACATACGACGTGAAATAAATCCTCACAGACCATTCGTCAGTTATATTCTCTAATGAAAGACAGTCCCAACCCGAGGGCTTAGGTAACTGCTCTAACCAGCCCAAAGGACGTATGGATAGCGCAATGCTTCCAGTCCACAGTGCTCAATTTGTTTGAGCGTTAGCGAGATCAACTGATGATTCCTTGTTCGAGCCCAAACTGTGGAATTTTCATTTCTATTTTCATCAACGATTAAATTATGTTCGAAAATATTAACTTCTAGATTCGGTAGTAAATATCTTACACTTGCCAAAAAAAAAAACTGAACACATGACTTAGAATTCAATTGATGAAATGAATATCGAACCCCAATAACAAGTAATGCATAGTGAGCAGCCCCGGTGCTGTTAAATAATACCAATCGCCATGTAATTGTCTAATAGTTGCATACTACGTTCAATATTAATATAAGCGATTGTATTTTAAATGAAAATTATACAAAAATAGTTTTTATGATTGATACAGTAAGTTCTCATTAAAGTCTACACGATTTCTTTAAATTTCATTTTTATGAAACCTAATAGTTAAGAACACAAGTTCGTTTATAATCAAACTTTCAAATTCCTCAAATCGAAATTTAACGTGCATGAAAACTTCTAGATCGTAATTTATTTGTCCCCCCCCCCTCCTTCAGAAATAAACTCTCAAAAATAGCAAAATTAATCTTCCCTCTAAATATTGAAAAGAAAAAAAAGTGATTGCCGACTTCACAGATTCATTCTCCTTTTATAAGAGACACGTGGATGAAATCTTTCTAATTATTGTTCTTAAATCAGCTTAAAAACCAGTTACTTAAAGCTTCAAACTCAAAGATTAATCAAGTATTTCAAGCCCGCTATTAACCAGTCATTATTTCATTAAATGCCCGCAGCATTATTTAAAGAAAGGAACAATCTTGAAGGAAAAAAAAAATCTCCTCCTCATTTCTCTTTTTAAATTGGACTTTTTGTACTTGGGGATCCATTTCAGTGAATTTGAACGCTATCACGTGTCGCTCGGGATCCGTTTCAAAACGTCACTCGTCGTCGACAAAGAGCAAGAGCGCGTCGCAAAATTCACCGAGGGACTCGAACCGGGAGCCACCTACGAAGTCGTCGTGAAAACCGTGAGCGGCAACGTCGCCAGCTGGCCAACATCTGGCAACGTCACAACACGTGAGTAATATATATCCTTGTGTTCCTCGCAAGTATACATTTACAAAAATACATAAACCTTTGTTTATATATTTTTTTTGCACATATTTTATTTTTTAAGAAATTTGGTTAAATTTGTGTTAAATGTTTAAGATTTAGGAAAAGTAAGCAAATTGGAAAAAATAAAGTATAAAGAAAAGTTTGATTTTTTTTTTTTTTAATAAAGAGTGAACAGATCTATTTTTTAAGAATATACAAGAATAAATTTCTTCCGTTTTTAATAAGGCGTAACATCAATTAGGCTGTATATAATTTTCAAAAATATTAATAATCATCCGTTATTAAGGTTGTCTTCATGCTTCTGATAATTATAACGATTATATATTAATAGTACTCATTTTCAGCGTAATGAAATTCTGAGTACTTTCTATGAAATAGCCCAAATGACAACTTTTAATGTAATCTATTAAATGTAATAAAAATTTAATTACATAAATGGAAGTATGAAAAAGACGTTCCAGATTTTCATCTAAATGACGTCAATAAATTGTCATTTATTTTCCTTAGCAGTTCCGCTCATTAATCGAAAAATCCAACAAAAATTAGGGATAGTAAATTGCACGTGAAAGGGGCTGCATAATTATCGATCGATTTTGCTGCCATTTTCAGTTATTTCTTGATTTGATGAATGTTTCGCTGGCTATTGTGGTTGCAATGGTTTTCTGAGACGCTCTTGGCGATTCCGTTAATTGGAATTGTCAGAGGTGTGAAAAGTCCTTGTACGGTTGACGAGTTCCCTCTACACATGAACTGGCTTGTTAAAAGGGAGAAGAGAATTTAATAGGCAAAAAAAAAAGGCCAAGACTCTCTCGGAATGAATAAATTGCCTTATTAAATTAAAGCACATCATCAGGCTTTTATGAGAGAGGAGAAAAACGTAAAGCTGTCCTGTCTTCTGTTTAAGCTCCTGTAAATTTTGGTCTTAACGGAAAATCGTTTATGAAGTGAGACCCGAATCGTTTTCGTTCACTTTCGATTAAAGTCCATTCCGTTATTAAAAATTAATTTCCTTAAAATTTGAACTTGTTTCTATTTCTGTTTAAATATTGGTTTTACCGTTGGGAGGACGACGAGGAGGTTTCTTCGCCATTCTCTCCATTAACAGGTCTCGTCGGAGGCAAGAGACCAATCGCGATAGGAGACGGAAACAGATCGAAAGCCGCAACCCAACATCACGTGCAAACTCAAATAATGAACAAATTAATATGAACAGCAATAATTTGCTCTCGCAGAGCGATTAATTTCCGAAAATGAGGCAATTCATAGGAAAATTCATCGATTGCTTTTCATGGGTTTTAACGAACGTAGAAAAGTTGGAAACGTATCGAGCGCAGGTCATTGTTCCTCGGGTGTCGTGAAAAAAATTCCAATACCTACAGACGAAGGGAAAACTTTTGTCAAACAATCGGATTACATCTCTCATAATCCTGCTTGATGAGGTTCACCTCTAATTGAACTGAATTTTTTAAAAATTTATCGTGCTTTTTTTACGTCATCGCCACCATCAAACTATAATCTTCAGTGATCATAAAATTAAACGGGCAATTATTCGGGTTTATGCTTCGGTCTAATCAAGGATTTCTAATTATTAAGATTTTTGTATTAATTATATTATTTTTCTCAATCGATAATAAAAAAAATGAACAGAAAAGAATTTATTCTTGGCCAATCTCGTTTAAAGCTTCCATTGTGCATTATTTAGCGCTCTACTCGAGTGCTACAACTAATTGAGAGAAACGATGCAAAGATAACATTTGATTAGACAATATAATGGAAGAATCCAAAACTGCGATGCCTTAATTGGAATTCGAACCCAGCGTTCCCGGCATCGATGGTCATTTCCTATTGTCGTTCACTCGATTATTCGAGTTGATTACATTAGTGCGTTCAGTGTGGTCGATGCTTCAATGGCATTAAAGAGACATTTGGCATACCTTAATTTAAATTTGAATCATTTGCATTATAGGTAGTTTCTTTTATAAATTCGTTAGATTAAATTATTTTTATCTACCTGTATAAGTCAAAAATTAAATTTTAAAAAATGAAAAACGCTAGTAAAGAACATATTACACAGAAAAAGGATTCAACTGTAATGATTTAGTCAGATATTTAATTATTAAGGTTTTTTTATTATATAATTTGATTTTTTAACCTAGTTAGCCCAATCAGAACGGCTTTTGGTCATCCCTTATTGGATTTTCCCTGTTGAGCGCTTAACTTTTCCTTCGCTGATTAAGACAAACGATTTTCACACATATTTTCCCACGAAAGGTTTTTAAAGAATTTTAAAAAATCTTCACTCTCTTCCTTGTGGTTAACGACCTGAAAATTCATTTTAACTCACAATCGAAAGTAGATTAAACCTCATCAAAATAGATCCCATGCACAATAAAAAAATAAAAAAAAAAAAATCTGGTTGTTCTCTAGAATCAAAAACTCTTAAGAATTGGTTATTTTCTAAACTGTATTTCAAATTATGCATTCTTAATATTATATAATTCTGAATGAATATACATTCTTTTTTTTACTTGAAAATTATCGTTTTTTATATATAAATTGTCGGAAACACGATTGTGAGATTCGGAGAATATTATTTCGTAAACTGTAATAAAGGCGGCGAAGAAAAGCAATAACTCATCGCGTTATCATAAAAAGTGTGATCGTAAAAAATTAGCCATAATAGTTCATAAAATGAGAATAGCTCAGTCGAAAGAAGTCTCATGGCATAACTAGAAAGAGCCTGTGAGGTTGATAATCTAACTATCTAGTGAAAAATACTATTTCTACGTTATTTATTCATTTGTTAATCAAATGAATGACAGTAATCTTCTTGCTTATGGTTCGCTTTTGTATTTTGAGCGCAGTGTTTTTCCTTGAATATCCCAGATGAATGCAATTTTGTGAGCGAATGTATTTTCATTTTTCCAGGGCCCTTGCCAGTGATCGGCCTAAACGCCACGTCTATGAACAAAGGCGAGATCTATTTGAGCTGGGCGGTGAACAACTTCAGCACTCAGGACTCGTTCAAGGTAAAAACAAGGAGATTGGGTATTGGTGGTTCGTTTCCCTTTTCCCCATTTTCCACCCATTTTTGGCACGTGACTCTCTCCCCTTCCCATCGCCGGTGTTAATGAGGATGTCCTCGATTGCCTCGGGGAACATTCCCACCATCCAACCAACCAACCATCCAGCCAGCCAACCACCTAAAGCTTCTTCTTCTTCTTCTTTTTCCGTTGCATTCCTAGATTTATTATCAAGATGTGGAGGCGTTCAACGACGACGGCGGCCTCGCCGGGGTCACCAAGGAGCACTCGTTCGTGCTGAATGGACTGCTCGACGGACACAATTACTCCATCACTGTCGTTGCCAGCAGCAACGGAATGGAGAGCGACGATGCCACCATCTATCAAGCCACCAGTTAGTTTTCATCTTAACCTTTTACCAACCTCTCTAGCGATAAGAAGCCCGTCTGAACAATTTTTGAATTCCCCTACCCATCATACTTCTTGTATAGGAAAGTTTGGATGCAAACTTCTTTTCGAGCTTTCCGCCCGTGAGACAATAAAAACGCGTAAATCAAGTGATGTTGAAGTAATTTTCCGCACACTTTTGACGTTTTAAAAATAAAGACCTGGTTTTACTTTATAATTTGCTTTAATAAAAATGACACGTTCACGTTAAACAATGCGGTGCGAATGGAGCTTTCATGATGAACATTTAATAAGGCTTTATTTATTTCATAATTTAAACGAATTACTGGAAGATTACAGACATAAATTTTGGATCGTGCATTTAGGTTGTAGATCTTTAAAAGCCCTATTATCTAGTACTGCTAAAATAAACATTTAAACTGAATCATAATTTTGAACCATTTGAATTAAGAGACCGACAAAAGAACTTGAAAGCACAAACACAGTTTTGAAATTTTTTTGGGAAACTAGTTTATAATAGGCAATAGTTTATAATTAAAAAAGAAAATGTTCCTGTATCTCCGATAATAAAATGTGGTGGGGGGGGGGGGGGGGCCCAGGAAACGTTCAAGATCTCCAAAAATATCTGTACATTAAAAAAAAAATTTATAACATTTGCAAAATATTTCTTTCGTATATCAAATCTGGTTATCATTCTCAATAAGTTGCCATTCTTCAGGATGGAATTCAATGTTTGCAACTGCAATGATCATTAAAAAACTCTGCAGAAACTTTATTTAATCAAATAGCTTCGTTTTACATTTAATAAGATGTGAAAGCTCTGTCCGCTATTGTTGAATTTTACGATGCAATTGATATTGCACCAAATGCTCCTTTAATATGGGTAAACCCAACTATTTAAGACTGCTCCTTCTTTCAAATATCCAATTCCATCTTAAAAATTAAATTTTAAAAATTATCTAATTGTAACAGTTTATAGCAGTGTTTCCTAACTTGTGTCGCTAACGAGATCTAAATGTGTAACGAAATTTTGGGGATTGACCTAATTTTTGTCAAAACATGGCATGTGCATCCTTATTTGTTCTGACCATGAAGTCTTTTTATATTTTTTATATTAAAGAATTGATAAAAGACAATGTAAGTTATGGAAACACTGGTATGATTAAATTCAAATATAAGACAATATTCAATGTTTTAAGATGATTTTTTTTTGAGGGGGGGGGGGGTGGCAAAGCAATATTGTCTTATAATCGGAAAATTCGGTCTTTTTACACAATCACTTCGCATCTTTTATATCTTTTCAGTTCCTGTATCTCCGATAATAAAGTATGTGGAACCCGTGAAAAGAGGGCTAAACATCTCGTGGAAATCTGACGTGACGAGCAAGCAAGACTCGTTCGAAATCGTATACGTGAGGAACGACACCGGGGAGCGTTTCCGTCGGATCACTAGGGAAGATAAAATTCTACTGGACGACCTGTACGCAGGTGCCCTTTATGAACTCAAGGTGTATGCCATCAGCTACGGGCTGTACAGCGAAGCCCACGCCTTCCGCCAGGCTGTCTGTGAGTAGCATTTACAGACATAGTAATAAGTTAAAGAGCCATATCGTTAGAGCGTGGATCGGATTCATATTACAATCTATAATAAATTTAACATAATTAAAAGACCGTGCTAGATAGGTTGTGTAACCCTTTTATTTTCGGCTGTTCGCAGAGGGTTTCAAAATTTGTACACACACTGGCCAGTGAATTAGAACCATCTGTGAAATATATATGTAAATTTATTTTAATCTGTTTTTATGCACTCTAATTTAAAATCTTGTGATTCAAGCGTTTACTTACCACCTGTTTAAGAAGAAGTTGAGTAATTAGACAAGGGGAAGAAGAAGGGCCTAACTAACTTCGAAAAGAGACTCATTGTTGGTACTCGTCTAACTGGAAGCACAATCAAACAACGAAACAGTTGAGTGGGTTCTCGAAAGGTGCGATATCTAGAGTATTAGACCGTTGGAAAATGATACACAGTCTTTGTCTAAAATGGCTCAAAGACAATCAATCATGAACGAGACCGCCGTTGAAACGATTTGTACGGAGAAACAGGACATCCACTGTGCAACAATTGACAATTTTAACTAAAGCTCTTCCTGACCCACATTTGACAGAACGATGCGACTGGAATCAGGAAGCGTTTTAACTAAAGTCAATCCAAATCGGCAGTCACATACCAAAACACCTGATTTCTGCAGAGAACAGGAAGGTTCGTCAACAGTGGTATCTGAAACGTCGTGACAGGACATCTGAAGACTGGAAGATGGTGACGAATCACGACACACTTAAGTTGTACCGATAATAGGCAAAAGGTTTGGAGAGAGCCCTATGAAGCAATGGATCCCTCATGCCTTATCAAGACAACTCAAGGTTCAGTGGAGGTGTCTGGTATGGCGCTTCTTCTGCTGGTATGAAACTGGTCCTATGATATTCATGGAAGAACGAGTGTGTTCCTCAGACTCTTGAACATTGCTACCGACCAAGTACATCAAATGCTTCATTTTTATCCTGTATCTGATGGCTTCTTTATGCTACTGTTCTTCGCACGGTTGTTTCAGCAGGGTTTAGCGAGCACGAATTAGCTTCCGTCATTTATCTTGGCAGTCCCAGAGCCCAGATCTCTAATCTTTAGAGAATGTTTGGAACGTTTTGGAATCACATATCTGACAGCAAGATCCTCTTTGAACAAAACCTACGAGAACTAAGGCAATGTCTGGCGAACACCTGGTCTTCCGTTGACTTACAAGTGCTTCAACACTTGTTGACTCTATCCTAACCCGCATACATGCTGTAATTCGTGCCAAAGGGGGTTTAGTAAAACATTAAGCAGATGTGTCGAATTCACTGGGCAGAGTATCTGCATACTAACGGAATCGCACTGTATATATTTGGTATTTAGGCGTTGTTAAGTCATCATATTGTACAATAATAACATTGTTAGTTAAATTTTTAATGCCAATAATAAAAATAAACTTAAATAATTTTTAATGAGGAAAAATTAGTAAACAAATAACAAGCTTAATGAAATTTTAGAGAGTTGGAAATTTTGGGATATCAGCCTCGATTAAGATTAGCTTGGGATTTATGGGCCTATTATTAATGCGGGGATTACGGGTTGAATCCCGGCGATTAAGTACGATCCAGGGAGAAGAGAACAAAGCTGAGCTTAACTCCCCACAGTTTCATTTCGCTTCCTTCCAACGATTAATTTCATAAAATAAAACCAAAAAAATCTCGACTGTTCAGGAGTTTCTTAACAAAACTCGTTATCATTATGAAATTACCAAAAAACACATATACACAAAACAAAAAACACAAATTATTTACTTGTTAAATTATTGTTTATGAATAAAGAATAACTTTTCCGATTTTTCATATATATTTATAATGAATGCTTTTGCGTTTCTTTTTTGTTGCTTTATCTTGTTTGAACCAAAGAAAACTGCCGCATCACTGTTGACTTCTCTTTTCATATGTGAAATGAAAATTTCAGATATTGATCTTAGTCTTAAAACAATAATAAAAATGCCTGCAGCTCATCTAGCGTATTCTCAGTTTGAATATTTATTTTTCGCGTGTTGGAATATTATATTATAGGAAAAGAAGAAGAATATTACTACTATTAAATTTTTCTTTTCTTAATATCAACACCTTTTTTTTTTTTCTTTTTCTTTTCTTACTTTTGAACGGTATTATTTTGGAAGTAAACGTTCATTTCCTTAAAGGTGTAGCTATAGTTTTGACTTTTTTGTTTTAAGAAAAAGATAACGAAGTTTTCTTGGAAGATTTAATTAAAAAATTCCATTATTATCGATTCTTATTACACATGGCACGGCATCCTTGTCGTTCTTAAGGGATGAATTGCCCTCCGCTCATTCACGACATCTTTAATAACTGATATCTAATTTCCTATTGTAAGGGGGAACATCTTTAACGTAAATTAACTTGGAAGCTTTTCCAAAATTATAAAATCATGCTTCTTCTTTTTAAGATGATTTTAGATATTAAACAAACATTAAGCATCAATGTAAACATTAAGCATTTATGTATTTAATTAGTATCTTACCATAAGCTTTATTTACTGGAGATGCATGAAAATTCAGGGGGACTATTGTATAATTACTTTATATGGAAATGTATAAAGATTTACAGTGTGCATGAAACAATGTGGTGCAAACTTTGCTGAACACAGGCGCTTTGTTAAACAATGAAAATAAACAAAATTATCTTTTGTCATTTCAAAAGTTTTGCATACTGCGCGACTTTAGAGTGACTGGGGGAAGTCGCCCCACTTATATACACTGAGTTAGCAAAACTCATGGGATAGCAAGCACATTGATTGATGGGCATGGCTCACGAATTCGCAGGGGTAACGGATTCTGGGAATGGACCATTAGACGTTGTGGGAAGAGCTTGGATAAGTGATTAATCAGAAATGGCACGTCGTCGCGAGTTGACGTCTTTTGAACGGGGTATGATAGTAGGTGCCCGACGCATGGGATGTTCCATTTCGGCAATGGTGCAGGAATTTGGCTTTCCCCGCTCAACTGTCTCCAGGGTGTATCGGGAATGGCTGGATGAAGGCATCACAGTCCACAACGGGCACCATACCGGGCGTTCAGCTGCCCTGAATGATCGTGACCGGCGACACCTGGGACGAATGATTCAGAGAGACAGGAGCGCAACAGTGCAGCAAATCACAGACCAGTTCAATACTGGCCGCACTAGAAACGTCTCTCGGTGGACAATCCGTCGGAATCTGCATGCCCTCGGGTTTGGCAGCCGTGGCCCTACACGGGTGCCAATGCTTACCCAGCGTCATCGGACACTCCGGCGTGCATTTGGCTGGACTCTGCAATAGTGGCGTAACGTCAAATGGTCAGATGAGTCACGATATCAACTGTGCCACGATATGGGAGGCACCGAGTGTGGCGCAGACCTCACGAAACGATGGATCCCGCATGCCAACAGGTGGTGGTGCAGGGTGGTGGGGCGTCAGTGATGGTCTGGGTGCATTTTCCTGGTTTGGAATGGGCCCTCTGATTATCCTGGACCAAACATTGAATGGTCCACGGTATCGTCAACTCATCGGAGACCATCTGCACCCGTTTTTGACATTTCAACACCTTGACGGCGTAGCAGTCTTTCAAGATGACAATGCTCCACCACATCGCTCCAATGTCGTCCGCGAATGGTTCGAGGAGCATGCAGGAGAGGTCCAACGACTGAGCTGGCCAGCCCGGAGCCCTGACATGAATCCCATCGAGCATATCTGGGATGCTGTTGAAGTCAGGCTCCGAGCACTGGATCATCCGCCCACGAACGGGCAGCAACTATATTTGGCTCTGCAGACTATCTGGTGTCAACTGCCTCCAGAAGTGTACCAGGGACTTGCAGACTCACTACCACGCCGTATTGCTGCACTCCACAGGGTCAGAGGTGGCCCGACCAGATATTAAGTAACTATCCCATGAGTTTTGCTAACTCAGTGTACTTTGTATATTTTAAATGAAACGAGATCTGCAAACAAACAAACAAAAAAAACCACGCATTAAATAGGTTCAAATGCTATTTAGGAAAATATTATGAATGCCAATGCTATAAAAATTCTTATAAAATAGTTAAAATTCTCCCCCCCCCCCTCCCATTCGTGGCATCTTACCCCAAAACCATAGGGAAGATGCTCCAGTATAAAAAATGTTTAAAAATCGAGAAATGGTCTGTAATTTTAAGCTTATTTTTTATTTCTGAACTTTTATAACCCCTAATTTTCCTTACACAAGCATTACATTTTTCCCCACATACATGTACAGTAGAAGTTTCATGAAGCCATTTACGGCAAATGATACACTCTATCCAGTCATTTCTTATTTTGGTTTTATAATAATTTTTTTTTTACATTGCAAACAGCAATCTGAATCTTTCTCATTAGATTGTTTTCTTTTTGTCTGACTTGTCTTCATTTGATAAAGTCTCGCTTTACCTTTGCGACAAGTTGACTTTGGAGCAGACCACTTCGGTATCAGTGATAACATGCGAAGAACTCTGTTGGTGGCCTTCTGTAGTGATAACATGAAGAACTCTGTTGGTGGTTGAGGAACATGGTTGGGAGAAGGAGTTGATTGATTTTTGTTTTCCTCTGTAACATCAACGGCTGCATCCGAAATAGCAAATGATTTGTTTGGAATTCGTAATGGATTGAACGGGTAATTTTTTTTTTTTTTTTGAAATAATAGCTTCAGACGCTTTTCTCAAACTCGTACAAAGTCCGCATTCCTTTGTTACTTCCGGCAGCCTTTTTATTGTAAACACGAGGCATGGCCTATTATAAGAAATGACAAATTAGCATGGGGTATCTTTCACTTCAGCTCAAAAGGGCATCTCATCTCATGTAATAACAACTAACATTATCGATCGGAACCAATTAAAGATTAAGTTTTCCATGTTATACCTGCCGTCATTCGAAAGCTCTCGAAACCCTCTACACGTATCTTAAGGTAATTTCATTAATAGCACTTACTCTCTTTACACTATAAATTTAAGTGGGGCGGAAAAGTTATAAGTGAAGCGAAAATACTTTCACCAAATCACTTTTTCCAGCGTGGACAAGCAACGGCTTTGTCATTCGCGAAATGGTTTTGAACGGTGTGTTTCCAAAAGTGCTTAACCGATCAAAAATGATTGTCACCCTTTCTGTTGAGAAGTTTATGAATTATACGATGGGGCGTCCTCTCCCATTTTACCCTACAACAGTTATGACTCAGATATCAGTATAAAAAAAATTGAGTTTACGTTTTCTGGATAGCTTGCCTCTATTACAAACAATCGACCTAAAAATGGACCAGAGGTCTTACATCAAAATTGAAACTTTACAATGAAAGAACGCAACCGAATTTCAAAAGGGGATTTGATCATTATATCCACCGGGATTTGATTCATTCCCCAAACTAAAACAACCATTCCGTGGGAAATGTTTTGGTACAACTGAAGGATTTCTTGTGTGGCCGGGGTAGCCAAACAGCTCAACAATAAAGATGACCCCTGCCTGATTACCTGGACAAAACTTATTGAAACGTTGGAAAGCTGTGATATGGAATAATGGCGATTACGTTGAAGGCTTATAAAATGATGTTATAAAATAAATTATTTTACCGATTTAATTTTAGGTGTACAAACACCAAATATTTTGAAATATCCTTCGTATTTAATGTTTTGTATCTGTATTTCGCTTAACAATGATAACATTTTTCAGCAAGTGATATTGGATCCGAATAAAATATAGTAAGCAGGGTTATTCTTAAGTCCGTGAAACATTTCAACAATTCATAAAAAGTAAACTAAGCAACGGATCATTGTAAATCTTACGCCAATAAAGAGGTAAATTCTTCAAGTTTAAAAAAAAAATCCCGCGCGCATCGTTGCCGTAGTTTGCCATAAGGAGGTTGTAGTAGCAAATATAGCGTTCAGAAGAAGACGCAAAGGAAAAGAAGATGCCGCTTTAATGGTATGACCACCCCGGTGATACGGTTCCATAGGTTACCGGTGAATGGAGGCACAAAGAAACATCGTTTATGAAACAATCGGTGAAAATTTTTTTATGACAAAACAGCATTAATTTTTATTGAATATTTGAATGTGACGAAAAGTGAAGTTTAACGAGCTGAGCAGCGATATCCCTATTAAATTTGATGAATGGAAAATGCTTTAATGATTCTTTAGAATTATCACCCTTTTCCTTTTCATCACAATTATTCCCGCCTTTCCCAACCATTATTTCCTCATACCAGCAAGGTGAAAGAGTAAAAACATACGGACGAAGAAGGAGGAAATATATCGAACGTGCTTGCCAGCAGCCGATAAAGGAAATAAAGGGAGCAGAGAGCTGCGAATCGGTTACACGCGAGAAGAAAGAACTTTATTACAATACAAAAATAAAAAAACAACCTGATTTTGAATTGTCAAAACATTTTGGGGGGTTGTAAGACAGGGAAATATGTAAAATTTCTATGGGGGAGGAGTAATAATTAGATAAATATCGCTGGGGAATATCAACAATTCGTCCCGACGACAATCTTTAGTCCGAAAATTTTGCGAAAATTTAATGTTTATATCCTTCCAAGTAGATCTAAACCCAGTCCACTAAAACTCATTCCCATATTGTTTTAAATAGCTTACGTGTTTTCTTACTTTAAATGTTATATACCATTAAATATAAAATTAAATATATACCATTAAATTAATATAAATTCTTCATTGAATTTAAAAGGTAGCTTCTTTCCTCTCAAATTGCGGAAATTCTTTTATTAAATTCGGATTTCAAGTCATTTTTTTCTTTAAGTTTTTAAAGACTTAATTTAGTAGATTACAAGGTAACTATAAATTATTGCAGCGTTATCGTGAATCTCTTCCAGCCATTCTATTAGCATTTGTGAAGTTTGGTTATGTAACAGAAGCATGTCTTTGAGTTTTGTTTGAATTGCCCTCATCTGAAAATTCAAAATTTATGGCCAGTTTACATTGCGGAAGAAACCGTGACATGTTTGAAATTTGGCTCATGCCACAGCTGCAAACTGACAAGTACGGACTTTATCTTTCAAGAGGATCTGTGGCAAATTATGGCTTCTTGAAGACCATCCTGCCAAATCCACTGAGAATTTTGTCAGATTGCTGCAATTATTTGTAAACATCCTGTATATCAAAAACTAATTCTAATCTAACAATTTTCTTTTCCATCAATTAAGCTGCAATTGTTTTAATTTCACGTCCCACGATAAAATTCGATTATCTGAATCGATATAAACGATGTTTGATGAATTACAAACATTCCTTGGGCAGCGTACAGATTTCTTTTAAATGTGGACGTAAACAAGGACCACCACATGCCTTCCATACTCTCGTAATGGCGGCGAACTGGTGGCGCCACCATGCGAAAAGAAAAATATGTTTAATTTTAAAACATGTAAGGTGGAATAAATTAAAACTGTTTTAAACAAAAGTTAACGACCACCTCGCTAACGTGTTCGGATAGGTGTTTTCCAGATTCTTTAGCAATAATTTTTCGAAAATTGTCCAGTTTCTTTTAATTCAGCTTCATTCTTGGTCATTTGCCTTCTTTCCTCATCCATCGCTTGCATAACTCTCAGAAAGCCTCAATAGGGTGGCATTGGGAAGGGAGGTTGGGTTATCTTCTTTGCGCACGTAGGAAATATTGTTCTCTAAAAATTCGAGCACAGAACGGAAATAATGACATGAGGCCTAGTCAGGTCAGAACAAAACAGATAGATGCATGTTTACAGACTTTAACCATAACAATAAGATACCCCTAAGACATTTTTACCAATAAATTTCAGCATTCATTGGCTTGCGAATGATATACGCAGGTGGGATTTGCCTGTCCTTTGTGATGGCCTCTCATACCAACATTTTGTCCGGAAACTTGGAAATTTTCTTAAGTTTATCTTCAGGAGAGAGCTCGTATCCAGGAACTTCAGAATAAATTGCTTGGCACGAGTTTCTTGGTGATCATGTACGCTTCATCATCAATAATGTAAAAAAAAATTACAACCAGACGACACATTCTTCTTGTACAGTTTTTTTTTTACAGTTGGCTTTAGCAGACTCAGATTGTTGTTGTTACAGTTACGATACTTTTAGTTTAGATCTTGACCTAATACCAGCCTTTTTACGGCTTTTTGCTGCTGCACTGATTGATATGCCCACCCGAACACTTGCGTCACGCACAGAAAAGTTTTTGTTTCCGAAGAGGCGAGTTGTCTTTCAAACCATTTTTGCACTGGTTGATGCGGTGATGGGGCCTGAATTTTTGCTGTAGTGGACCCGGTTGATCCTTCTTTTCAATATTCCCAGAGAGTGGAATTGAGAATGAGTCAGCTGTCTGTTTTGATCATGCTTCTGGGAAAAAAAGTTTGCAGGTTTTTTTCTTCATCTTCTTTAGCCTTAGGAATGAGGCTTGTGATCAAAATGGATAATGGTGCAAGAGCAGACGCAGACGAACAGGCTCCTGCATAATTTCACGCGCGTTATTGTGCGCATCGTGCGTAGCGTGCTTTTGAAATTCGAGCCAATAAATCGTGAACGCACATAATCAGTCTGTAATAAATTCCAGGGTGTTTTTCAGGCGCTATATTCTTAGTTAAATACGAGGCATATCTAGAGAGTAAGTTTCGATTGGAGTTTTTTTTAAAAAATGTACTTTCAAATTGTTTTATATTCATAGGAAACTACTTTTATGCATTATTAAGACACTGGTGAAACACAGTACCAGTTTTTAAATCCCCGCATCATACACTGATTCTGCCTATTATGAAAGCCACTGCTCACAGTTTCGTTGATATTGTCATCTTAGAGGAAACGCGGGCCACCAAGAAACTTTTTTCAGATGCAGGAACAGGTGAAGAGCACTTGGCACTGAGTCTGGATTGTAGTAGGCTATGTTAAGTAATGGGGAAGGTGATAAATTTGTTCTCAGCCAAATATCTTGATGAGGTCCTGAGTTTACTTAACTATCTCTTTAGCGTTGAATCACTTTTGGTATTTTCTCTATACACGTCACAAAGTCTGGCCGTTTCGCATTCCTTTGGTTCAAGAAACGGATGGCAGACCGCATTTCACAGTCTACAGGTCCCCCGAGTGTCTTGAACCTGTCTTAATGAAATCAAGGGATACTAGAATTCAACACGCATGCGCAGAATCGTGACGGTAGCGATGCATCGGCAGTATTTGCAAACGGAACTTTACTTTCTGGATATGCCTCGTATTGAAAATTACCAGTTAAGATTTAATCTTCCTTCTAACTCAATCTTAATTCTGGTAGTTTAGGATGTTCAAAAATAAATCGCGGCCAGTGCATTCATTGTCATAGACTGCAACACTATGCGTGACATTATCTTAAAGCGGAGTGATCCCTCATCCAATTTTAATAATTAATCTCATCTACAGCTCTGCAACGTCGATAAACAGCCAGGAATTCCAGAAAGTTACACTTAAATAATTATAAATGTAGGCTAGTATTGAACATACTCAATATCTTACCGAGGACTGCAAGAACTCCGAGCGAGTCTAAAGATTTATTAAAATCATAGGCGGCGCTAGCTTCTTCGGCGCCCCTATGCAAACCTCTAAAATATGCGCCCTTCCAACCTTGGTTGGCGCCCCATCGTTCAATGCGTTCCCATGCGACGCTTACTTTGCTTACCGCTTTGTGCCCCCTCCGATTACAATGGATCTTGATCGAGTCAAGTCAGCATTTCTAAAATCGTGATGTGCGCTAAGGGATAATTTAGAGCTCACACCACTACCATGCCATTATATAGTTATAGTATAAAGCTAGTGCCAAGATAATCTTCTGCATTCCATGTCTCGGTTCTTCGACACACCTGTGACCATGAAGAATGACTCCGTGGAAGCATCTGTGGGTTTTCCTCTGTATTTTCAATATTAAATTACATTGTGGTTCCTCTTCCCCTCTCCAAAACTTCTTGTTAAGCACTTTTGGGAATCCCTGTTATTGGAAAAGTAGAGATAGATGCTGGAATTTTTTGCTTCCATATATCAAAGAGCAACAGAATAACTTACCAAATACGAAATTGTTTTTTTGTAGCACTTTATTCCTACTGTTCATCTTAAGAGCTAGTCTCGAGTCCGAACTTGATTTCAAAATATATATAAGAAACTTCGCCCTGGACTAAGAGACCCCCGTTCCTCTTTCCCGCTTGTCAGAAGCTTAGCCAATGGATGTGTCAGATTTATTAGCGCCCAGTTATAAGAATTAGGCACTTGACGAACGTAATTTCAAGCGATGTTAGTGATAAGCACTTCATAATCGATATTTTCATACGGATTTCTGAAGAATTGAAAATAATTCTTGTCCACTCAACAGAAATTTGGTCGTCAATGTTCGATGTCGCCATCTCGACCTTAGAACTAATACTGAAGAAAAAATTTCTGTCGTTAGTCGACTTTTGTCTCGAAAGCTTTTTGTTCGAGCAAGAGCCCTCACGTGCTAGCGCAGACAAAAAAGAAGTGAGGGGGAAAGACAAAAAAAGAACCGAGGTGGTCGGCAACGGACGACCACAACTAGCCAAGCACTTTTTCGAGGTCGTTCTAAGTTTGCGAGGCCTCTTTGATTAGGAATATATGCCAGAGAAGAAAAGAATCCTTTCGACCTGATGGAGATTGTCACCCTGAGAAGATGACTGCACGGAATGTAGCATCATCTTGAAGAATCTGAGCGTAGATGACTAGGAGACCCATAATTTTCTCCAGTTCGAGCCGACAACGACGTTCTAAAGACGTCCGCCTCTCGACAAGCCGCAGTTTTGGGGATGTGAAGATGGAGACCAGACGACCGGAGAAAAATATTCCATCGCTAACGTAGCAGGGGATAAAAGAATCTGTGTAGCGAGATTCTATCTGACATCTCCCGTCCCTCGCCGGCTGCCGTTGGGCGTCCGATGTTGATTGAGTCCGACGCCTTTTTAATTTTTTTCCCCCCGCCCTTCGGGTCCTTCTTTGCCACCCGTCGTGAGAGCGACGATACATCCACAGACAATTTGGACTGTCAAAAGAATTTCGACAGCCGCCAATGTACCGAGGAAATCCGCTATTAGTCTTTAGTGAATATTTTCGTCGAGCGTTTTTCTCTCTCCTCACTCCTCCTCGTCATTTAACACAGAAAACGGATCATCTTCCGTAGGCAAAAAAATAAATAAATAAAACGTGAAAGGACCTTAATCTAGACGTAAGTAGAGGATGAATTACGAATACTGTTCACTAGTAAATAAATTCGACCTTTTCGTTTATTAAGCCAAAATCGAGAAGATAGTCAAGGTAACCAAACAGTTTAACTTTACATTTGATTGTGACCGAATTCTTTTCCTTCTTGAGTAACTCTCAGCATACCCTATGACATAGTAGATAAATAGACTTACTCGTCGTAATTGCTTAAGTATTAGGTTCACTATAACCGGAACTATCCAGCTTTTATCAACTTCTTTTTCCGTAGAGTCCATTGGAGTCCGTCACGAAAGGATATTAACATCGACTTCCTTCTCAATGGGTTTTAAACAATAAAGATCACCCGCGGATTAATGACTTGAATAAAAGGTCATGTTTGGGAGATTATAACAGGAAATCATAATCTTAATGCTAATCTAAACATACGCAAAGAAATTTGGAAGCGCGCCTTTGCGTTTGCTGAGCGCGACTCTCTTGTTTAACATGAGAAGACAATTTTAAAACGTTCTTGCAGGTCTATTTTCAGAAATATCAGAAATTGAATGAAAACGTTCCAAGCTTGAACTTTTCTACTTCCTACGCTCTGAATAGTACCCGTTAAGATTGAAATCCGAATTTGTAACTGGTGTCCGAATATTTTCGTGCGCTTTGTAGCTTAACAGCATTGTCGTGTATTCAACGAAAACTCACCGCCAAAAACGTAGGCAGTCACGCATTAAAGACATTATAGACGTCTAAGGAAAAAGATCATTATTTTTAACGGGAAAAAAACGTCATATGACAGATTCGAAATCGATTTACACATAAATTTCCAGTAGAATTATCGCTATTGTGACTGTACTCAAAGCGCTTGTATTTTAGCAATTTCGTTGAGATTTCTTTTAAATTCTTTGAATAAAAATTACTTCCCAGCCTCTAAACATGTTTCTATTGAACGATTCTCGTACATGTAGGCCTGCTTTTCTTTTATGTCAAGTACAGTGTATCTAAATAAATTGCTTTTAATTAAACAAATATGCTTATTACATAACTAGCTGATATAACCGGCCTTGTTCGGGCTCTTTTTTGATGAAATTTTGCAATATCTGAATGTAATTATACAGAAAAAATGAACACATGAAAAAAAGCTTGAATTAATATAGTAAAAGTTCAATTGAAGAATCTAAAAGAATTCTTTTAAAATGCTCCCAATGGATGGCCTCTCCAACTAACGGCCCTTTAGCAGTTCTACTCGACTTTGGAATGTTGTCTATTGCTGAGTGACGCAGTGCCGTAGAAAAAAAAATGGAGAATAATGTTCATTTTTTCTGTAGTTCACATTCAGAAATTGCAAATTTCATCAAAAAAAAAAAAAAGAGCCCGAGCAACGCCGGGTATATCAGTCAGTTCATAATAAATCGAAAAATAGTCCTAAATACTTGAAATAAATTTTAAATCATAGACCAAAATCCATATTTTATGACCACGCTTTCAACACGCGAGAGTTTGTATGTTAATTTATGAAAACGAATAAAAAATCCGGAAAAGATAAAATACCGGAAAATTGGATCCAGGGAATCAAAAAATAAACTAAGCAGACAGTTGATCTTGTTAATTGCCATCACCGTACCAAATTTCATTAATCTAGACCTATTTTTACTCGCGAAATGCTGGAAAAACTACGAGAAATCGCATATTTTTACGGAGGGCCATGGGGGGGGGGGGGGGGCAAAAAATAAAAAAAAGCAGAAATTAGTTTTTTTGCAAATTATGTGAACTATCTTGGTTCAAATATCAAAGTCGTACGTGAATTTGCCACAGAGTGGGGTTGACCAGATGCGAACGTTCAAAATTAGGTCTATTGGGATTTTTTTTTTCTGCCCCCCTAAAAATCGATTTTCAATGAACGCTCCATTTTTATGTACGTCTTTTACACCCTCTTGCGCAACTTTGAAGCTCTCTGCATTTCTGCATTGGAGTTAGGCCTCAAAAACACAAAACGGGGGGGCCAATCTTGGGGCCCTCCTGGCCCCCATCACAAAACGAAAATCGAAAAAAAAACAGAAATTAGTTTTTTGGAAAAATCCCCGAGAAGCTTTCCTCCGATTTGCCTTACTTTTTCTTTATTCCCCGCGAAGTTGCATCAAAATATCAGTAAATTTTGTTAACACCCCCGAAAATCAATTTTTTTTTCGGTTTTCGCGCCCTTGAAATTCGAATATCGGAAATCGCGGAAACCGCTTTTTTGGCACAGTAGCTAGAAAACTTCCTGCAAAATTTCAAAGATCTGCGTTTATTGGGGGCGGAGCCAAGCGACCGAACGTGCAACTCCTTTCTACCCCCCTGGGGAGGCAGGGGTTCCGAATTTCGAAAAACCCCTCCTTATGACCCCACCGAGTTTCGAGTTGGTGGCTCCAGTAGATTTTGCTGTGCGATGATGAATTAGTGAGTCAGTCAGTGGATGTTCTCTTTTATATACCGGGTCATCCAAAAGTGTGTTACATTTGTTTACATTGTTAACGACATTTTCAGTGTTTGTTTGCTTTCCAGCAATTCAATGCTTTCATAAGAATCACGAGGCACGTGCAAACACTGAAAATGTCGTTAACAATGTAAAAAAAAAAAAATGTAACACACATTTGGATCATCCGATATATAGATAAAGACAATCATTAACCTATTCTCTATGACACTAAAAGCACACATTTTAGAAAGTAATAATATCTCATTCATTTTCCAATGAGGAAGGTGAAACGGTAAAAATAATAATCATACAAATGGATGCTGTCATTCATTTCCCCGTTTCCTGCTCAATTTGCAGAATCATTTCTGATTAAAGTAAAACATGCAATAGGAATAATGCTATTAAATTAAATCATTTATTTCTTGTACTATTACTAAACACAGAATAATTAATATAAAAAAAACCCCCGGCTTAAACAGTACATTTTCAACATTTCGAAACATTGGTACTTGAAAGAAAAAAAAACAAAAAAGTTACTTTAAAATATTAATTAGATTTCCATCTGCTTTAGAAGTTTGTTTTTTTTCTTTTTAATGGGTTCCTTGGGATGTCTTTTTTTTATCCTCCCTGTAGATCCCAATCCTCCCCGCAGCCTGAGTGTGACGCCGTTCGGCAACTCAACGGTCCGTCTAAAGTGGCTTCCTCCGGAGAATTCCCTCTACGACCACTACGTCGTCAAGTACCAGAGCTACAGTTCCGGTGATTCCCCGTGGGTCGAAAAAGGTTTGCATCACTATCCCTAGATCGCCTTCATTTATTTAAAAGACAAGTTTGTTTTTTTTATAGTTGTACTGATGTAATTAGAGAACATCCGCTTGAAGAAACTTCTCACATAAAAATAACTTTCCCTGACGTTAACAGTTCTATAAATAAATCCGTTTGTTTATTGGTCTATTTTAATAATCGCATTGGGTGTAATTTGGTAGAAATATGATCGGAATTATGTATTCGCATTTAATTATAAAATTATTCAACCAAGTTTTCTATTTTTCTGAAAACCTTTTCAAAATCGCGCGGTCTTAACTCTTTAGTCAATTACATGCCAAGAGATTCGTCAAAATTTTCGTTCAATCTTGTCATTCTTTTTTTCAAGGTTTCATCTATAACACAACGCTCGACTTATACGGACTGTATCCTGGAAATAAATACAAGATTTCCATCTTCGCTGTCAGCCATAAAGTACAAAGCATAGATGCCGAGAAAGTGGATTTGGCCCTCAGTAAGCATTACTTCTTTTATCTCGTTTTATATTCCTCTAACGAATCCTGGAAATCCAAACTTTTATTTTGTAAATAATATTAAATCCTGCATTTTTAAACTCTTAATTTTTCAGCTCCTCAGTCAATCGGTAAA
Organism: Rhysida immarginata; assembly: GCA_023313115.1. Taxonomy (NCBI): domain Eukaryota; kingdom Metazoa; phylum Arthropoda; class Chilopoda; order Scolopendromorpha; family Scolopendridae; genus Rhysida; species Rhysida immarginata. The sequence goes on from JAHWFO010010123.1 coordinate 3,232,984, forward strand.
ATGGAGACGATAGTCGATTCCAAGAACGTGACATTCCGTTGGTCGACCCCCATGGGCTACGTGGAGCACTTCCTTCTCATTTATACCTCGGCCAGCCACCCAGAGAATATTTTCACGAAACAAGTGCCTTCCAACTCGACCATGGGGTATCCGGTCTCGGTGGTGATCACCGACCTAGTGCCAGGAGAACAGTATGCCTTCCAGATCTTCACCGTTAGCCACGGCACCAGAAGTGAACCTTATATAACCAAAACACGTACAAGTAAGTTGGCAAGAGACTTTTGCCCACACTTTGAATTATGATCTAAAGATGCCACATGTATGAGGCAGTAGGTTTTCAAAAAGTTCCGAGATTAAGTCTGTAGATCTAAAACAGATCTATAGAACGGTGATATATCTAATCTAGTGCAGTCGTTCTGTGAATATCGGGACAAGTTCTGTAGAGTTTCTTTGTGACCCAGTTACACGGCTACATTTGGAAATTCAGCTTAGAGCTAACTTCGAATTCTGGGGGTGGCCGTGGCCTGGTTGTCTCGTCGGTTGGCTTGCCAATCGATGGAGTTCAGCAACTTCAGGTTGGGTGACGGCCAGGGCTTGAGGGCCACCGCTGGCGGGACAGCTATTTGGGGCGCGGCTGTTGGGGGACTTTGGTCTGACCCATTTGCCGATTGACCATAGCTGGTTTTCCAGCGGCTGGTACAGCCTCTGGTTCGTTTATCCCCAGCAGCTCTTCCATCATGAAACCCCCCGTGCTTCGGAGGGCACGTTAAGCCGTCGGTCCCGGCTGCTACTGTCATCTCGTAGCAGTCGTTATTTAATGGGATGGCGCAAAACTCCCTCGTAGGAGTAGGTGCCGCAAAACTCCCTCTGTACTAGATAGATAGAACTTCGAATTCTGCATCAAACTCGGTAAAACTGGAATGGAGACTTTTCAAATAATTTGTCAGACTTTTGACAAGGAAGCAATGAGTTTTAGAAAGTGTTTTGAGTGGCACTCGCGCTCCAAGACCAGCAGAACAGTACTGGAAGACGAAGAGAGACCAGAGCGGCCTCCACGAACACATTTCTCGAAAATCTTAATGTAATATATTAGGAAACTTTTGTATGAGTGTCGCCAGAGAACCATTCAGAAAGGTTAGGATATTCCGTAAAAAAAAAAAAAAAAAAAAAAAAGACCTGAACTGTGGCGCCAACCAATTCGGCAATCATGACAGTGCACCTGCTCTGAGCATTAGGAAGGTCAATTTACCATCCAGCATGACCATTCTTCCTCATCTGCCCTACTCGCCGGATTTGATTCTTTTTCCTGGGTCGAGATCCAGCGCGAATAGATGTGACACGCTTCCAGAACAGAACTTCCAGGGAGCTTTTCGAAAGTAGAAATACGTAGGGAGCGATATATCACGGCACAAGGAGACTATTTTGAGAGATGCGAGGCCAAATTTAAGTAGAACTTTGTTGCATATATGTATTGTCTGGGAACTTTTTGATATCGTCTCTTAATATATTCACTTACAGACACAATAGGAGTGTTATAGGCAAGAGTGAGTCTTATCCTTTCCAATGTTACTCACTTTATCAATTTATTGAGGAGTTTCACTTTTAGTAACTGTTTAGGTACCGGGACGCGTTAATTTCAGTATTTATTTGCGTTGAGTAAATATATTATAAATTGTAAAGTGTTCCGTTGGGGAAGAAACGTTTGGGAAACGCTGCGATAGGGTATAGATAAAAATTTACACATATACTCATTATTCAGTATTTACACATATACTCAAGGAGAGCTTGTGTGGTTGTTTTTTTGCATTTAATGATTTTTCCTTGGAGTGTTTTCATTAGTTTTACTTCACAAAAAAGTGTCAGCATTGAGTAAAGAAACACTCGTCTTTTCTATCGCGGTTGCTTAATCGGTAAAACGACGCCAGTTTTCTGGAAAACATTTACTGAACACTGTCTGGAATGCACTTAGTTGAGGTTTAGATCCCTCAATATCTGTTTGCTTTCCATTCCCTTATTTCCATGCACTTAAGGAATTGAATGAAGAGTTAGTCAATCGATGGGCTCTTAATGCAACGGAAAGCAGCCACGTTCGATGTTTCACGGCTGTTTTTAGCAGTTCAGTGGAATTCGTTTCTATTTGTTTTACATCCATCAACTTCGGTAAAATTCAACTTTAATAATGCAAAGGGCTTGTCTTTTAGGATACCCAAACTGAATGAAAAGGAACTCGAAAAATTTTTAGGAAAGTGCTGGGATAGCTATTCATCACTCACGTGATCGAAAGAACAAATACTTCAGACAGTTCAAGTGAGCGGAACGAAATCGATTGTCGCGACCCGAACAATTCCAACCTTTTCCCATTTTCCATTACTACTCTTTTTTCTATTGCTGAAGAAAAATCATTTCGATATTGATTTCTTTTTTAAGCAAATATGTTCGATTTTCCTTAATATCCGCTGAAGTACTCGTTCCTCTTTAAGTCTGAACTGAAAAGACGACAATATAGTCGCAAGTGCATCAATTTGTCTAATTGAACATACATAATAAAGATTTGTTTACTTTTTGGTTAATTAAAACAGAAAATGTTTGCGTCACATATTTACATTCATTTGCAATTTTCTAATTAGTTCACACATTAATTCACGTTCAATTAATTTGTCGTTTATTATTTAAAAAGAGTAAGCCAAAATAAATTTTTCCATTCGCAACTGCATCATAAATGAGGCATCAGTTTAAATAGTGGCATTGAATAACATCTATTCAGCTTTATCATTTAATTGAATCTCCATGGGGGCTAATTGAATTGGGGGATTTTTTTTCCCCTTCTCTTCCTCCCTAGAGCCCCTCATTTTGTCCGACGTGACGCCCGTCGTGAGCATGAAAGAGCCGCGCAGTTTGTCGCTTCGTTACACCATCACGCGGATCGAAGACACCATTTTTGACCACTATCGATTCCAATTAAGTGATCGCAACATCCCTCCACAGGTAATGACATTACTACACATCACTGCCGAATCGTAGGAATTCATTTATCATAAAAAAATTCAATTAAAATTTCTTAGGAGCGTCTCCAAAACGAAACTCACCGCTATGTCACCTTCACCAATTTGACTCCAGGACGACTCTATGATATTTCCATTTGGACAGTCAGCGATAACATGCTTAGCAACCCTATTCAAAGGCAGGATAGATTATGTAAGTTTTTTTTTTTCAAATTGTTCATTTTTTACGTTATTTTATTTGAAACGCCTATTTGGATCATTTAACTCTAAAATTATGTTTTGCAGATCCTGTGCCTATTTCGGATATGAACGCGACACGAATTACAGATTCCGAAATCACTCTTGTGTGGAACCCTCCTCTTGGCGAACATTCTGCCTATGAGGTACTTGATATGAAATTACACTAAAATCATTAAATGTATGATTTGTTTCGCTACTCTTATTTAAACCATAATTTAAATAAATAAACAGATCTATGATAGAAGGTCTATTATAATATATGGTTTTCAATTTTGCCAAGCAGTCAGGTTTTGCTTTAGCGAGAGAAGACATAAAACAGATGACAGCATGTCGGCGAAAATTAGAGGTTTCGGGAAGGCTACAAGTGTAGCTCTTTCCGGCACGAATTTAGTTATTCCAAATGGCATGCAACGCGGAAATTTATTCTTTCGAGGAACGGCATCATCAAAATATTTAAACGTGTCAAGGATATATATTTGGAACAGTATTCTACGGAATAAGCCCTTTCTCAGCCACCGTTCCGGAGGTCGTTGGGAAGAGTCGGCGTCTTGTTTCTGGAGAAAATCCCAGGGGAGGTTTCCTCGACACGCAGCATCCATGAAACTCGCTTCCGAGGCCAACGAAAAGACAGGCCCTGGCACTGAAAAGTCACCTGACCATCTTAGTCCAAGCAACAATGTAATCTTCATTGTTTCCATTGGATTTTAACAATCAGTATTTTTTTGTTTGTTGGAAATAATGAAGGTTGGATTGTTGGCCGGACTAATATGGTCATGTAATTTTTCCCAAGGGCTTCTAGAAACTATGGGTAGAAAGCCGTGCTTCTCCGCGCTGGGGCCTGTCATTTCATTGGCCTTGGGTCGCATCAATCTGACATCATTTACGTAATTTGTTGAAAGCTTTTTCAACATTGCGTAGGCTTAGCTTTCTACATCAGTATAGCTAACAACGAGGCCAGCGAGAAATGCAGGCTCCGGCACTGAAAAGTCACGTGATCAAAATACACTGTTATATCACTGAATTATGGCCACCCGCTTAGTAATGGGAGTAGCCACCCTTCGCCGCTATAACTGCTGCTAGGCGTCGTGGCATGGACGCAAGAAGTGCGCGGTATTTGTCCGATGGTATGGCAGTCCGATCCGCTTGAAGCGCTGTCCACAGAGCTTCGAGAGACATAGGTGGAGGGTCTAGCTGTCGTACATGGCGATCAAGGTACTCCCACAGATGTTCGATTGATGTCCGGCGAATTAGCGGGCCAAGGGAGCACTTGAAAGTCAGTAGAATGTTCCTCGAACCACTCCAGAAGGAGATGTGCCTTGTGGCAGGGTGCATTGTCCTGCTGGAACACACCATCACATTGGGGGGAACATCGTGAGCATGTACGGGTGCACCTGGTCCGCTACGATTGACAGATAGCCACAGGCATTCAAATTGCTCTCTAGACGAATCAGTGGACCTAATTGCTCCCAACAGAAGATCCCGACACATGCACATTACCCCCACCAGCCTGTTTCTGGCCCACAAAAGCCTCCTGCAGTCTCTTTTCATGGCGTTCACGAGGCACTCGCCATCGCCCGTTAATCTTATGGAGCAAAAACCTTGACTCGTCGGAGAAGGCGACCTTAGCCCACTCGTCTGTGGTTCAATGGCGATGCTCACGTGCAAAGTCTTGGCGTCGTTGACGATGACCCCTGGTCAACATGGGTGCAGCAACCATGCGTCGACTGTTCAGGCCCATCCGTAGCAGGGTGCGTTCAACGGTAATGTCGGATACACGTCTGTTGGCACCACTGTTGAATCTGGTGGTCAGTTGATGGACTGTGGCTCTCCTGTCACCTTTTACGAGTCGTCGTAGGCGCCGCTCACCCCGTTGGTCGAGGGCTCGTGACCCTTTACAGTGATGGCGTTGGGACACGATTTCTGTCCCTGCTGTCCACTCTTTGTACACCTTCACTACAACGGACCGTGAACAGTTCACAAATCGAGCCGTTTCGGAGATGGTGCCACCCTTGCTGCGATAGCCTATTATCATCCCTTTTTGGATGTCCGTTAAATCCGGGCGTTTACCCATCTTGAGGCTCGTGCACCAGCCGTTTGATGCACCAGCTTTAAAGCTTTCTCAGCCTGTTATGGAAATTTTGCAATGTTTAATTGTTGTTGGGGCGAACCTTGCGTGTGCCTTGAAGGGGTGCTGGTCATAATTCATTGATATGACAGTGTAGGTCTAGCAACAATCCAACCTTCATTGTTTCCACAAAGGAAAGAACACTTACTGTTAAAATACAAGATGGAAACAATGAAAGTTACATTGTTAATAGACCTATCTTGGTCAGGTGACTTTGCCGGAGCCTGTCTTTCTCGTTAGCCTCGAGCTAATCAAAAGGACAAGCCCCGGCACTGAAAAGTCACCTGACCAAGAGAGGTCTAGCAACAATGAACCTTCATTGTTTCCATCTTAGAATTTAACAGTCAGTGTTTTTTCGTTTGTTGGAAACAATGAAGGTTGGATTGTTGCTAGACCTATTTTGATCAGGTGACTTTTCAGTGTCGGGGTCTTTCTTTCTGGTTGGCCTAGGAAGCCATCGTGGCCGATGAAAAAGACTCTGGCACTGAAAAGATATCTGACCATCTTAATCCAAAGAACAATATAACCTTCGTTGCTTCCATTTTGGATTTTAACAATCAGTATTTTTTGTTTGTTGGAAACAATGAAGGTTACATCGTTGCTGGACTAAGATGGCTAGGTAACTTTTCAGTGCAGGGG
>JAHWFO010010123.1:3248989-3260013 GCA_023313115.1 Rhysida immarginata
AATCCAGGTCGCAGAATTTTTCCTTCCATTTTTCAATCGAAAAATCATTACCTATGCTTGGAGAGCATCTCCAGTTTATAATCATTATTATTTAAGATGACTATGTTAAAAGAATGATCATGTATCTACTAGTACCTTCATAAAGTAGAGAATAAAAGGGGGAAGCTAGTCAGACTATATATCGCAAAATCTAGTTATGTATCTTAGAGCCTCAATTTCTTTCATACCTGAAAGGCCTGGAGTTACAGGAACGAGCTGTATAACCTAACGACATAAATACTTACAAAATTATGATATTACCACGTATACATTTATTTCTCTTTCTCATACAGGGTTATAATTCTCCTCGTGAGTTCATCGTGACTCAAGGCCCCTTGCACAGCACCCGGGATGATTTCTGGCGGATGGTCTGGGAACAGAACTGCCGTGCCATCGTCATGCTTACGCGCTGCATCGAAAAGGGAAGGGTAAGAAACACAATCATGACCAACCGCTGCCCCTTTTGATAGTAAGCAAACAGCATGGATACGTTAACTACATTTTTCATTTTTTTCCAGGAAAAATGTGACCACTATTGGCCCTACGACACTCAACCTACTTATTATGGTGACATTCAAGTAATCATATTGAATGAATCTCAATATACTGATTGGACAATATCAGAGTTTAAAGTCTGTAGGGTAAGAAACTTTGTTCAAAATTATTTATAACACTTACTGAAATTTAAACGCCTCATTAAAAAGCGTTGTTTTCTGTGTATGGTTACGAATAGGGAGATCACTCGAGAGTTGTTCGACATTTTCATTTTACAACGTGGCCTGACTTCGGAGTGCCTGATCCTCCGCAGTCGCTTATCCGATTCGTCCGGGCGTTCAGAGAGAGAATTCCCCCGGACCAAAAACCAATCGTCGCCCACTGCAGGTACAAACTGATAAAAGAAAAATATACTTGAGAAGTAAATAAAATGTTTGAGGAGAAAAAATGTTTTGACGAAAAATTTATCCACTTTGCTCAACCTATGCAATACAGTATATCCAGAGGGTGTCCATTTGAATCCAATATCCAGGAAAGACCATCTAATGTCTAGAGATGTCTGCTAGATTTCTTCTAGATTTCCATACACACAGTTTCCTTTCATCCAATGGAAACCCATCAGTTAATATCTAATGGATGTTCTGGGTATCTGGGGATGTTCACAGTGATTTATTGGATATCTAAATGCAAGTATATGTCTTGGAATCCTGGATCTTACACTTTGGACGTGGATGTTATGACATGATTACAAGAGTATTTCGATATCCGTTGGATGTTATGTTTTGTATAGGAAAGATCAACAAGTTCCCTTAAAAATAAATTGAAATTTGAAAACAAAATGGAATTAGATTTTTATATTAAAAACTCACTAGAGACTTCGATATATTCTTTTCTGTTTCATTTCAGTGCGGGCGTTGGTCGTTCTGGGACATTCATTGCCTTGGACCGTCTTTTACAACACATTCAAACCTATGACTATGTCGATATATTCGGAATAGTGTATGAAATGAGGAAAGAGCGCGTTTGGATGGTTCAAACAGAAGTAATTTAATTTAATTTTAAATAAAAAGTTTTTTAACTAAGAAATTCAGTTGTTAATGTCTTTTCTTTTTCATATTTACAGCAACAGTACATCTGCATCCACCAATGTCTCCTATGTGTTTTAGAAGGACGGGAAAACGACAACCCGCCGCGTGAAGTACACGAAAACGAGGGATTCGAAGGTAATATTATTTTTTCCTTACAGGACACTATTTTGAAAATTGCAACACAAACACGTTTGATTTTGGTTTTTGCAAACTTGTAATTCTTCATAAAACAAACGACTGTCTACATGGCAATGCAAATAACGAGTCCAGCAGATAGCACCGAAGAATGTGTTGGTCTTTTTTTTTTTTATTAACATTAAGATTTTTTTTTAAAAGTTTCCACCCATAACGATGGAAGGACTCTTGTTATTAAGCCATTGCTCATGATGATCAGTATTGCTCCGTTTCTTTCTCTGCCGCGTAGGTTCCAATGGTATAAACCTCATGACACGGTTTCCGTTATCCACAGCACTGCATTGGAAGTGGTTCAAATTAGGAACTCCCCTGATTGGTCATCCGAGGGCTGGGTAACAAACAACTTTCTTTCCATCAGCATCGCTTTTGTGCATGTATATTTCCACTCGTAGGAAGTTTGCTACCCAGCATGCCTCTGAAAATACAAAATTCATTTTCTCCTTTTCGTAGGCTCAGCATTTTTATTTTTTGTTAAATTTATTAAATTTGCCGTAGGAGTATTATTTATCTCTGGAGTGTAAATAGGGAAATACTATGAAAACTTACCTTCTTTTACTTCATTTTTCTAACTAGACATTTTTAACACTTTCCAAAGGAAAGCTCGTTAAACAATCTGTTGAATGCTAGTAACTGGTTACATTTTGAAATCACATTCCAGAGATTTTTATACTCCGATTAGACTCGTTATAATGTTTTCTTTGTTATTCTTCAAAAGGATTGCTTTTAAATAACTCCAAGTAAGAAATTATTAATATTAAGCCTATTTTCGATTTTAAAAATGCTCTATATTTCCATCCACATCTATTAATTTTCTTTCTACGTATTTATCGCATGCAACTTGTATTGCGGAATGTTTTACGTATTTACACATTTTCTTTCAGTAATGACAATAGGTTGTCATTAAGATGTTATCCTTTCTACGTTAGGAGTCGTAAAAGCCTCAATCTTTTGTTTTTCTTTTTATTTTCAGACGATGAAGGTATTGCGGAGTCCGGTATGTGATTTCTACATTTTTATTTTTGGTCATCAACAACCCTCACCCGCCATCCACGTCCGGTTCCTCCAAATTTCTTCGTCGTTTGCTGTATTTTCTCATCGTTTGTGTACATTAAGACCCGTCGGCATCAACGATCAACGAGCGCACAAAACCAAGTTGCAAAAAAGAAAAAAAAAAGTTATTAAAAAAAAAAAAAGCAACAAAGACTGCATTTCAATCATCTTTATCGTTTCTCTATGTTTATATCATGCAATCTTCCAATCTTAATTATGAGACAGACTCTGAAAATAAGACAACTCAGAAGGTTAACAAGGTGCATCAAACTTTAAACTGGCTTCATTAAGAAAAAAGTTAACTACTAAAACAAATATGAAGAAAAGGCAATCATGTTTTCCATCATAATTCACGAAAAATTAAAAAAACAAAAAAGAAGAAAAACTCGAAAATAAGAGCCTCCTTTTATCCAAATAACTTCTTTGTACTTCAATTTTCTAACTAGATATTTTTAGCATTCTAAAGGGGATAAAAACTGTTAGTGAAATCTCATTACAAATATCTCGTTTCTTTGAAAAAGGCTAATTAGATTATCTTAAAAAATACCAAAAAAAAAAACAGGAAAAAAAAAACTGACGAACTTCTATATTTATTGTCTATTTGACTGTAAAAAATACTTCCAAGAAGAAGAATGTAATTTTTTTATTAATATGCGTGAATTTATTTTTTTGTCACTCATCTTTTTTGTTGTAATTTTTGTGATGTGTTATATTACTTCAACAAATGTTCATTTTTATTTTGTACAGATAATTCCATTAAGGAAAAAAAATGAAATTTACAAAACTTCATCATGACAGTTCTTGTTGAGTCTTATGTTTACATTAATGCCCATAAAATGACAAAAAAAACCCACTTTTATTGTTGCACATAATGCAAAATTTCAAATGTACAGATTCCCAAAATAGTGTACACTTATCAGACATGCTGAATAATAAGGTTCAGAGTAAAAAACACGGTGAGTAAATTAAACCAGAAAATATTGGGTTATTTCATAATTATTGGCAGATTCAATTTGGCAAATTTGCGGAGCTGGTTACTAATTTTTCTAGTTACACATTGTAGTAGAATGAATTCAGTCCACATACTGAATAAGTCAGATCAAAGCAGTTTGTTCCATGATGGAGCAGCACGATGTGAGATAAGTGATTTTGCATGAATTCAAACTGTGTTCGAAACGATTATAAATATCAGTGAATAACGAATGAAAGGACTGTCCATAAATTGTTTACAAACTTCCATGCCAGTGATGTTGACAGAGACCACAAATCAGGGGTCGGTCGTTTTGTGGGGTGCGACGTAAAACAGAACAAAAAATAAGCTAATATTGTGGAATGGAACAACCAAAAAGGGGAAAAACCTCTAATCAACAAGGCGATTAGAGGTTATCCCTATTTAGACATAGGCCTAATACAGTAAGAACAGAAAGTTGAAGTAAAACTAGTGTCAGCTCAATTTCGATCTTCTTTTATCATTAGCAATAGTTTGCAGATGTCTGGCAGCTATGGGCAAAGTTAAATCACCAAACACGAAATCACCAAACACGGCATCTGGAAACACACGAGGATAGCACTTGCGTTCTGCATTGGGTCCTTACGTTTGGAATAAACATTATTACAAGAAAATAATTGGCCAATAACAATTTGACATTATTAAAATTCTAACAATGTTATCACAAAACGCGTTGGGAGAAAAATATAATAAAAAAATGTGCTAAAATAATATTTATAAAGATAATATTGAACACTAATTAGACCATATGAATGAAGTGGATGAAAAGGGGTGCTTTTTGACAAAAGTGAAGTGGCTCGATAAAGGAGGACTACCGAAACAAATGTCCCAACTTGAACTCCAAGAACTTCTTATCTTGTGTGGTGGAGTACCCAGACCGATGCATTACGAGTTTTTGCCAAGTGGTCAAACTAAAACAACTGACGAGCACTCTCTTAGCTGGACAAATTTCACCGGAAAATAAGCAACAAATAACCATCACTCCTCCACGGAAAGAAACGTCTTGCCACGAAAAGACTCAAAACATTCGAGATATGAAATGTTTTTTCATCATGGTAAGAGGCATTTCCTTCTTATACAAACAATGCCACACAACAGTTCCTTCTTATTTTTTCGTTCTCCTTAATGGAGCATGGTTAGGTGTCTTTTGGAGGAATGCAGAAAATCAATGATTTTTCTCCTAGATCCTTCATATTTGCCAAAATTTGCCCACTTCGTGAGGGGCAAACTATTCAATAGCTGGATGTTGATTTATGCCATCTGTGATTTCTTAGGCCACTGTGATACCAGCTTCTGCTTCATTTTTTTCCACTCAAATCAGGGTGTATTGCTGTTGAGGGCAGATGTTTTCTGAATAAAATTATTTCTTCATCTGCTACCGCTATTTTTATTCTCTCAACCTCCTATTCTTTACTGTTAGAAAATGTTATGATCAGTCCCAATCTTGCCATTGAGAATGACAGCATAAATTAATAGCCATATTGTACTTTGCACAAACATTCTTGACCATATAGCTTTCAAGAAGATATTCCATAAATTGTTATTGATATAGTTTGTGTTTAGATAACTTTTCCAGGGTTTTCATAGATTGGCCTTGATCAGTGAGACTTGGGATATCTTTGATTTTATCTCTCATGTTTTTTAGCATTTATTTTCAGAAGTTTTGATATTTGTCCATTTGACAAAACTTCAGTCTCAATTCTTAAAAAAAAACAAAACCCGTATTCAAAGCATGGATTAATAATACTTCTATAATAAGGAATAGGAATATGACCACTCTACTGAAGAAGTACGACTTTTATAATTTGCCCAACAACCATGATTTACCCACATACAAGATCCAGTCAAAAACTTCTTGGAATTCCTCAACAGGCAGCGAAGGAGCAGAAGGGAAAACAGCAGCATTTCTGCTCGCAGGTGCAATAAGATTTGACAAATTTCAGTGTGCCATTTCATTACTGTTCCGTTTGAAGTAGACGTGAGTACTGGTCATTCATTGCAATATCGAAATTCAAACAGCGGACGAACATCAAGTTCATGTGCAAGCAAATTGGGAAAATCTGCTTCATAGATGCTATCAGCAGTTGAGAGGAAGCAGCATGACAAGTGACAGGGATAGTAGTTTCTGGATCACGATAATGCACCAAGCCACATATTGCTAGTTGTGCTAACAAAAACATTCCCATCATCCCTCAGCCACTGAACCCTCCGGATCCACTCCTAATGACTTTTGGTTGTTTCCGACTCGGAAAATGGGCATCAAAGGGACAAGTTTCGCAACCATGAAGGACATCAAGTTGAATGCGACAGCCACGCTCCGGAAGATTCCACATGGCAGATTCGATGGGGCAAGTGTGTGCGCGCTCGCAAGGCTGCTGTTTTGAAGATTATGTAAGCATTGCAGTTTGTCCTTCTATTAGAGTGCTATACCGTCATTCCAGAAACTTTTTGACTGCCCCTCGTATATTTCTTTGATTAAAGTGAGAAATTCTAGAAATGACTTGTTTATCTTGAGATCCAGCTTGTACATGTGATTCAGATAATGGTGATGACAAAGACTTAGATTCAATATTAAATGGGTAATCTTGGATGTTGCTCAATTCATCAAACTTCATATTGTCTCTAAGCAGAGGATTCTCCAGTAGCATGAAAATTTTCTTAATTTTCTAGAAATGATCATCAGTCAACCATCTTTTAGACGGTATTATGATAAGCAATAAATGTTTGATACGCTCATCAGTCCACTCAAGCACATACAATTGCAAATTTAATCATTCACCAAAAACTACGAACAACAGTAAAATTTCTCAAAATCCAACGTTTATTAGCTGAACGAAACTTTCTAATGAGAATCCAGCAGACTGAAAATGTGTGATTTCAAGTTAATCAGTCCTATTATTAAAAAAACAGTAACAATGTTAACAGATAATTAAAGTAAAACACTCCCAGTTAATAATTATAATTTAACGATTACCATTATTTTTATTAATTGTTTTTATCAATATCGCGTTCACTGCGAATATATTCCTAATGCAGAGGCTATAATCAGGTGAAGGATAACTTGTGATTTACTATGAAAGAACAAAACGAAAATACAAATAGACAAGATGGCAATGAATTTTCTTGTAATTCACCCCACAGTGAAATTACCGTTTTCATTCAGGCCCAAATTAGTTCACTTAAAGTCAAACATTACAAACTGAAACTGAATTGAATTTCAGTTGAAAAAGAATAATTTTCTGTTTAATATCAAACATTTCTATTCGTGCAAATCACCTTACTGTATTTTTAATGAACAAATTTTAAAAAGGATTGTAAAGCAAATCTATTGAAGGCCAGATACACACAAAGCATAATGCCAGCTAACTTACTGTTAAAACTTTTCCCTTCTGCTGAATCATTTAACTCCTCTAAAAAAATCAACGAAGTTTTCCATCATTTAGGTTCTCTTCTTCTACATTTCTCTGCATAGATTATAATTATAAAAAATAACTAATATTTTTTCCTTCAAAAACAAGGAGAGTAATTTTAGTACAAAAAAACAGTGATATTTTTAATCCCATCAAAAATTAAAACCATAAATAGTGATGATGATTAGGAAGGCATTCTTTGAAGGTCAAGTAAGAACAGCAGAAAGAATTTTACCCTCTTATAAAGTGGCTAAGTACGTATTAATCAAGTATGAGGTGTATTCAATAAGTAACAAGCCAAATGCACAAATAAATGAATTCATTTTAAAAATACTGATCATGGTGGTTCAAGAAATTATGCCACTGTGATACCAGGTGCGAAATGTCCTTCTCATAGGTCTCGGGTTGTTGTCAACTTAGAACCAATTCTGAACTGCTTCTTGCACTTTCCTGTCCGTATGAAATCTGCGTCCAATACTGCAGATCCTGGTGTGGTGGTGATCCTGGGCATTTCTTTTGCAGACTTTGGTGCTTGGATTCAGGTTCAGAATGGTGTCACCAGTTCTCATCCCCCGAGACAATTCTTAATATCAAATCCTTATCATCATGATAGCGCTTCAAAAGGTCCAATGACATGGCCATGCGGAAAGCTTCTTGTGGCGATTCCAGATAACGGGGTACCCATTTCACACTCACTTTGCAATAGTGTAATGTTTCCGTGATAATGGTGTAAACAGCTCCGACACTCACATCAACTTCTGCAGTTTCACCATATATTTGTGTGTCTCCTCCATAAAAATTTGCTAAGATCCTGAACACTAATTATCTGTACAAGCCTGCCGCCTGACACTTTTTGAATACACCTCATACATAAGAGATCCCTAATTATGCATGTGTATTCTAAGACTGGAAAGAAAGCTAAGCAACAGTTTTAAATAATTAAACAGACAGCATACTAATTCAATTTGAGACATTATAACAATAATTTTAATATTTCATATAAAAATGATACACAATTATTTGGATCATGTCACAATGATCCCATATATGTTGCATTGTAGGAAGAGAAAAACTTCTCTTCTTTTTTTTTTATTTAATTTTTTTTAATTTGATATCTGTAGAAAAATAGCTTTAAATTAATTGTACATATTTCATAATTTTTTTTGAAAAACAAAAAAACCATATTGAATAGATGAATTGGTTCAAAAAATACTGCTAAGAACATAAAAAATAAAATATCTTCTTTAAACTATTATCATTTCAGTTTAAATTAATATGTTTTATATTCTAGTGAACTTCACTTTCCTTCCAAAATTTATAGTTCTTCTAAAAAAGAAAATTCTCTTAACATTAAAATATAAATACATAAAACATCCATGAAATTAAAAGCAATTAACCGTAATTTTGACAGGATTTGAAAATCAATTAAAATTATCTCCATTGTACCATAATGATCACAATCAGGCTCCTAGGAGTAACAACAATTCATTAACAGACTAACCAACACACAACTACAGCTAAGTTTCAAGTTTTCTTTTTGTGTGTTAACGTTTTACAATTTCCAAAATCAATCTTAGTGGGTAATTTATGCTTATGTTGGATTTCTGTTTGTTATTTTTTTTGCAAACATAAAGATTACTTTTCTTTGATTTTCATTCAATAAGACTTAGGTTACACCTCTCTATAACTAAATCTGTAATGAATAAAAAAAAATCCACGTTCAATAAAAAGGCTGTAAATTAATAATCTGATATCAAAAAAGTACAACAATACATACTTGTAAAATATTTTGTTCCCAGCTTTTCATTACTACTCAGATGGAATCTTTTCGGAGAACCCAAGATTAAATCCCTTGTCTATAGACACTTTTGTCTGAGACAAATTCTTCAAAATATCTGTATCGCTCTGAGATGAGCTATAGGATGGTTTCAAAGAGGTGCTCAGATATTCTGATGGAGCAGGAACTTCACTCGATATAAGTGGTCCAGTATAGTACCTCCATAATAAGCTTGAGCCCCGTTTTAACTGATTCTAGAGGGAAATTACAGAATTAGTCTGCGTATATCAGTCTCAATAGCATTATAATAAACAAACATTTAAATCTTACTGTAGTACTAAGATGACTCCAACAATCGCTCCAAGAAGGATAAAGGGGCATGATTGGAGGTTCTCCAGCTGCAAGCCTGTAAAGAAAAGTTTATGTTGTCCTGTTCATTTTGTAGGTCTGTGCCAGTAAAGACAAATTAATGAAACTTGCAAGAATGAAATAACTTACCCTGAGTTATTCACAGCCATAATATTTGAAATTAAATTAAATGGATAAGTAACTGAGCTGGCAAATAGCTACAGAAGCAACAATATATGAAAAGGTATTAATGACGATTCAGGCAAAATATACTTCAACAATGTAGGATTACTTTAGCTTAAGAGACACGTATTGACAACTTACTGCCATTATAGAGCTTGTGTATTCCTTAAAATTAGGATCCTCTACAACATATGTATTAACCACAAACGTAAGAGTACTGGTGATCCATAAAGAAAACACTTCAGCCAAAATTCGTGGCATTAAACCTCTAAAAAAAATATGTTAAAAATTCAATTTGCAATAAAACTATTTCTAGGGTCTTTAATAAAAAAACATTTTAAATAAATTCTTCACAAAATTCAGTAATGCGTTGTTTGTAGGAGATAACATGATTGATTCAGAAGCTAAAAAAAAAAAAAGGCAAAATCAGTGGCAATTTTTAAGTAAATTTACAACTGGGGGAGGCCGTGACCTGGTGGGCTTCCACTGAGCACACAAATTCTGTGAAGTTAAGCAACACCAGGCATGGTTAGTCACTGGATGGGCGAACATCAGTGAGCCATGATTCTTCACCCATCCCCGGCTGCTGCGACCATCATATATAGTCGTCAATCCAGGTCCATCCAGGGACCCAACTCGTCGGCCTCTGGCCATAAAGGCCCTAGATGGACGTATTGGATCCAATTGTAATAAAATAAAATAAATTTTCCTTAATAATTTTAGTTAACATACTTGCATCCTCCACTTTGATATGGTTACCCTCTCCTTCAAAGCGTCAACCACATCATGACATTGAAAGAAACAACCTCGTCAACAAAGTTTTATTTCGTGGAACTGATCACATTTCTATCATTTTGTGATCGTCAGCACAATACAGAGAATAAATCGAAGCCCCACTATTAACCAATCAGAAAATAGAATAAGATTTGAAAACATGAACTATTGAAACCACCCAATTAAAAGTAACAGTAAACAATCAGAAAACTGTGTACCTATTCCCATCACTATATTTTTGGAACACGTACCCAGAGACAATGACCTCAACGATAAGATTATTGGTGAATCCTGAATTTTAACCAGATTTACTTGCGGAGTATATTATCGTTTATTTTATTAATATTTTATTATTTAAATTTTCAAATTTTTCCTGTTGTATTGGTGAGCTCGTTCATTAATTAATCAGATTGGTTATTAATGATAATTTTTCTTTAAATTTGATGGAGTTTTCTACAAGATGATCTTAAGCACTCCCTTGGGCATTATTGCAATAAAAATTAAACAATGTTTACCAAGTTAAATTGGACACTTGCAGTTTATCATTCATTGGGCAGTATACAGGGTGAATACAAAAGTCTGAACCCCCCTTTTATTTTTTGAACCGAAGCAGATATGTCAATTTTGATGAATCCAATGAATAGGAAGTTGTGGGT
>JAHWFO010010123.1:3260113-3282211 GCA_023313115.1 Rhysida immarginata
TGCAAACTTGTTCAGCATAAAAAAACAAACAAAACAAAAAAAAATCACCCAAATCGGACCAACCAATCACCCACAATCACGTGGTGAACTAGTAGTGTCGTTGTATCCTTGTCGCCTTGTGCCCTTGGTCTTCCTCGTTCTGCATTAATATTCCCTGTAGCCTCGAATCTTTGAATAATGTGACGCATTGTTTGACGAGATGGATGGCGTTCGTTAGGGTATCTGTCTCGATACAACCTAACTGCAGCATGTAGGTTTCTCCTTGCCTCTCCGAAGCAGAAGATCATGTTGACCATTTCCGGAACAGTGTAGCTTGCCATCCTGGAATTGTTCTGTCTTCTGTGTGCTGAAACATGCCTTTTATTTGCTTTTCCGCATGACAGTGAATGTGAGTATGGTAATTTATGTTAATTTTTTGATTTGCATGCTTTACATGGTGGAAATATCAACATTCAGTTTTCCTTGTGCAGTGTGACTGTTTGTAAGCTACAAACAGTTCACCACGTGATTGTGGGTGATTGGTTGGTCCGATTTGGATGATTTTTTTTTTTGTTTTTGTTTTGTTTGTTTTTTTTTTGTTTTTTGTTTTGTTGGATGCTGAACAAGTTTGCAATTGGGTTTTTTTCTCTATCCCTTATGGTTTTTGAGATAAATTTTGAATGTGTCCTAATTTGAATATTTGGGATGATGAAAAGTGCACTATGGGATAGGCTACCCACAACTTCCTATTCATTGGATTCATCAAAATTGACATATCTGCTTCAGATCAAAAAATAAAAGGGGGGTTCAGACTTTTGTATTCACCCTGAATAGAGCATGGAGCTCCTGACAAACCATCATGGGGTTAACACTGGATCTTGCCTCTTGCTGAAGGACCCATCATAGGTGTGCAGTTATGATACAGCATTTTTAATGGAGCAACCTAGTTAAGACACCTCAATTAGACTATAAGCTTGCCTACCACCTATAAAATGCTTCTGCTCTTGTATCTTCCCACCAAGTTTTTTAATTTTGGTAGTTTTCAGGATTTTCATGATTTCTGCTCATCAAAGTTTGGCAGATTGGTCTTCAACTAATGTGTTGCCATTTTTGAAATGGAAAAATCACCTAAGAGACGTGCGTTTTAAGTAAAATGTTGTCATTAGATGCTTGCTAAAGCAGAGAATAATTTAAAGCTGAAGTTCTCTTCAAAAGAAAATAAAATTACCGGAGAATTGTGAAACAGAGATGTTATCAGCAAAGAAAGTAACGATATTCAGGACTCGTGCATATACAAGGTGTCTCAAAATATGTACTAACACTTTTTTTTGTTTTCAGGTGTAACTAATGTAACAGAATGGCAGGAGATCAACTTAGCTTTGAAGAGAAATGTTTGTCCTTAAATGTTATTGGAAGACCAAAACCGCCACAATGAAATCTTTTTTAATATCCAAATGAAACAGTTTGTAATATTAGGGGAATTTAACAAGAAAAATAGTCATTTGGGGTCGGGACACAAAAAAATTTCGTATTAACAGAGATCTTAATATCCAAATTCTACTGTATTATAAATAATACAAGAACATACTGATCAAGGTTAATTTTTAACTTACAAACAGAACTTAAGCCTAATTTTTTAAAGAATGAACCAAGTTAATTTTTAGAATTAAATAAATAAATTAAAAATATTATAATTTTAATTATTTTTTTAAATACCTACACATAGAATCCTGAAATTCCATCATGAGCTAAAATCTCTTGAAAAGATGAAAAAACACCCCTGTATAAATTAAGCATAAAAATATTAGAAAATTACAAATTAAAAAAAAAATTAAACAAAAAAGAACAAAGAATAAATAAACAAAAAATGAATAAACAAATATAAAGTCACTTCTCTTTGTGCCAAAAGAAGAGATAATAGAAACAGTCATTTTATTTATTTTAGTAAAAATTAAAAAAAGGAACTGTGATGTGGAATTACCTGTGATTAAGAGTGTTTTTCAGTTATTTATGTAGTGTTGATTTTAATATAAAATTTTATTTTTTTAAAAGATAGTTTAAGTTTTTAATATTTTATCAGGTGTCAATAATAATTTTTAAAAAATTATAAAAACAAACAAAAAGACTGATGATAACCAAATACTACATATGATTTGTACCATGTATCCCTAAACCCTTTCGATTTCTTCTTCTGGGGACATCTGAAGAATGTGGTATAAGTTACTTCTGTGGATTCAGAAGAGGAGCTAGTAGCAGGAATTGTGACTGCCAGTGATGTAAGAGACACTGAAGGGATTTTTGGATGTGTCAGAAATTCAATGACAAGATGCTGTGAGGCATGCACTAGTGCTTATTATCAACAGTTTGATCACCTTTTGTAATTTTACAAACGTGTACCATTTGGTTATTAAAAATATTGTGACCATCAGCATCAAGCTTTCTAATTTCTCCGTTTTTGGAAAAACATTAACGAGAAAAGACAATATTATGAGGAAGTCTCAGTTAGCAGTTGTATATACAAGGTGGTGATTTCCCAGTCACAAACTTCTGGTGGTGATTTCCCACAAGGAGATTCCCACAGTTAAAAGTGAAGTTTCAGCAGTTATTCAAACCATGTTTATATGAACTTTTGTTTTCATCTTGCTGTTGGGAATCGCCACCAGAAGTTTGCGACAGGGGTTTAGATACACCCTGTATAATGTTTGAAAATTTTTTAATGTACAGTATCAAGCATTCATTTGCGACCCCCAGTTTATTGGTAAAATATTCAACCACCCCTAACGTTTGTACAAAAACTTCGGTAAACACTTTGGATATGTACTAATGTTTATCACTTAATAAATGCAGACAAATAATTAATTTGGTAAATTAAATAAAGAATGTTTTAATATAGTGGGGCACATTGTTTTATTTATTTATTTTTTAGTTTACACACAGTATGGAACCAGTCGAACGCAAAATCTCCTCCAACGTGGTTTTTCTTTGGCTCCCGAATTTTACTTCCACGTTAGCAATAGGAATCTTTTTGCTTTTATTGATCATTTATTTTTCATTTCACGATATTTTTGATTTAAGTATACATATTGTTCATTCAAAAATTTACAGAGAATTCACTATTTTTCTCGAATTTCCACCCACTTATCTGTCATCATTTTGTCACCAAAGGAAGCCAGCACGATAGTAAATTTTTGAAAGCAAAATGGCGACAATCAATCAGAAATCTATGGCTTCCAAGAACATGGCTTCTAAACTCGCTCACGATCATTCATTTTCAACATGAACACTGCCTCAACTGAGGATAAAAGTCATTAACCACTTTTAAAAATTCTCCCATCTAGCCCCCATTTAATGAAAGCGCACAAACAACGCAATCGATTTTCAATTTTACTGTTTGCATTCACTTTCGATTTTCACAATGGCTACCAGCCAATGCCAAAGATTGCTGCAGTATTTTCTTAGTCATGGGGACATAAAATTAAAGCTGAAAAATGAAATAAAAAATGTAATGGAAAAAAGCGAATTCTCTATGCAGTTTCAAATATACAGCATGCCTGTATTTAGAATTATCAAAATTTATGTGCATTTTTTTTTTTGAAAAAGTTAGCAAATTCCTTACTTATACTGTGTTTCTTTTCCAATAAACTGCGCAATCATTCGAATAGTTATAACTGAAAGATAAGAAAAAAATTATATATACTATTTATCAGGTACAGTTAATAAACTCACACTTATTAATGAAACCCAAACGTATTGCCCACAGTGATATAGGCATTTATCCCGTTGTAACACTAGTCGCAGAAGGCCATGCTCGTAGAAATTCTTTGGCTGCTATTTGAGCCAATTGAGAATGCACTCGAACCTGTATGCTCGTAGATGGCCCCCAACCTGTATGTTTAAGTCCATCGAAATCTGTGGGATGGAAGTTCTGTCTTGTAAGATAGTTTTTTTGTGTCCCCCAACTTGTAAGATAGTTTTTTCCTAACCTTTTTTATCTGGGTTATATAATCTGGTTTTCTTTATATCTGAAATCTTTTGTAATGGGCATCCACTTAACCTGGATATTAAAGTTCAGGCATTTAAGTACCATAAAACCTTGAATAAAGGTATTCAAATAATGCCGGTCTCGAATAAAAGCTGGGTGGAGTGTTAAGAATAGATTAAATCCCGGGTCTCAAATAAACACCGGGTCTTTTTCGGGTCATCGATATAAATTCCGGCGGGGTTTTTTTTTTGTTTCCATCATTAAACCAATCTGAAAGCTTTCAGATTATTAAACGTCTTTTCATGTGTATGCCTTCTCATTGGCCGCTTCATTTAACCTATTCTAATTTTACAAAATCAGCAAAAAAATGCGAAATTGGAACGAAAAATCTGAAAAATGTCAATAATATTCTATCAAAATAGATTTTTGCTGGTGCTCAGGGAAAATTACATGATCAACCGGGAAAAGTCAGGGAATTTTACGAAATCGTTTTGCTAGATGCCATGTTATTGGGAATAGCCCTTAACACCGGGTCTTAAATAAATGCCGGGTCTTGATTAATCGCTGGGGGGGGTCCAGACCATTGAGACAAATAGAGCCTGTATTCAAGGTTTTACGGTAACTGGATTATTTCTGCTAGTGGATGCATAAGATTATCGCTGCTGCCACGTAAGTTGAACGATCTTTTTGACATGCGCAGTAAATCATCTCATCAATATGCTTTGTCTGGATTTTACCCATGATGCAGTTGCTCTACTATAGTAATGGTGGAGATATCGTTGAAATGTGGAAAGCCTATTAAAAGTCATAATATAAAACAAATTGCATTCGAGTCGACTTTTCTGCGTCATTAATTAATTTCATTTATCTATTTAAAAGAAAAAACGAAAACAGAAACTAAATATAAATACGAAAACAATGTTTTGAAAACGAAAGCGGGCGTTCCATGGAATAGCTAAGAGATTTACTTCCCGTTAGCGTCTATTGGCTGGCGTTAGAAATGACATCATCCTATCATTCAACTTATGTGGCGGCAGCTATAGTAGAAATTAAAACTGGTACTTTTTTGTTTATGATAAATTAAAGCAACAGGATTAAATACAGAAATTTACCTAACAAAGTATTTGTGAATTACAATGTCAACCTTGGTTTATCAATTTAATTTAAATATTAAAAAAAAAACTAAACAGGTGGTGGCCTTACAGTATAACAGAGGGACATCAGGAGTTCCAACTAGTTTCGCCATTTATTCCCGGCTTTGTCAAGGATATACAGCAAGAGGCATGCAAGCCTTTATATATACAGAACAGTGGTACAAGTTAAGCAATGAGCGTAAATACATACAAGAACCAATAGGATATAAAGCAAGGGGGCCAATGAGAAAAAGGACGTAATGGCCAGTAGAATAAAATAGAATAAATACAAAATTTTTTCTATTTTATTCTACTGGCCAATACGTCTTTTTTCTCATTGGCCCCCTTGCTTTATATCCTATTGGTTCTTGTATGTATTTACGCTCATTGCTTAACTTGTACCACTGTTCTGTATATATAAAGGCTTGCATGCCTCTTGCTGTATATCCTTGACAAAGCCGGGAATAAATGGCGAAACTAGTTGGAACTCCTGATGTCCCTCTGTTATACTGTAAGGCCACCACCTGTTTAGTTAATAGGAACAGTATTATGATCCATCCTTCCACCGATATTAAAAAAAAAAGTAACCAGTATATTAAAACTCAAAGTAATAAATAAATACTTGAAATAAAGCTTCATTTATGATATTTTTCCAAAAGAATAAGAAACTAGTACCTCAAAATCCTGTAGTTCTATATAATGGCAAGTCAATAATCCAGGTGGATTCCTTTAAATACCTAGGTCTAATATTACAACATAATTTAACTTGGTATAAGCATATCGAAGCCCTAATGTTTAAAGTAAATTGCCAAATGGGACTAATCTCAAAGCTACATTATTTACCTCGTAAGATCTTAATACTTTTGTATCACACATGGATACAATCCACTTTATGTTATGGTATACTGTTTTGGGGCATTACAACATCGGGTAACCTTCTACGAATTTTGAGATTGCAAAAGTGGTTTATGCGAGTGCTACTAAATGTGCCGACAGGTACCTCAGTATCTTCTTACTTCAAAACCTATAAGTTGCTAACAGTTAATCAGTTGATAAAATTACAGATATGCACCTTTGTCTATAAAGCATTAAACTCTAGATTAATACTGTCACCCTCCCCCTTGTCTTCTATGAACTTAAGAACCTCACATAATTATCCTAAACGTCAGTCCAGAAATATGTATTTACTAAAAACTACTAGAAATTATCGTAATAACTGCTTATCAATTCTTGGTATTAACACATGGGCGGAGTTACCACATGAAATCCGAGAGATAGCTATACTTCCTAAGTTTAGAAACAGCTTAAAAAATTACATAATGAATTATTCTCCTCCAATTACATAATTTAAACAGACTTAAATATTTTATTTCATTGTTTAATTTCAGTATTGTTTTAGCTTAAGTTTGACAGGTGAATTTAATGAGTTTTTTAGGGTGATGTCCAACAAAAGTAGCCTGAATTACTAATTTAGGTTTTACAGATATTGCATTTTGTTTTCTGACAGCATCCAGAATTAGCAAAGTGTACTATATTAATATAAGATAATTATTTGTTAAATTATGATTATCTAATCTAATTTAGGCTTAAGTGAACTAACCATTTTAACTTTTTATATTGTAAATATTTTTTTGTATCCCCTTAGGTCTCACATGTCGGTCTTTGGCCATACCTGACCTAGGGGTTACAGTTGTATTAAACTTTCTTTAAATAAATAAATAAATAAATAAATAAATAAATAAATAAATAAATAAATAAATAAATATTTGAATATTTGAATTTTTAAAAGTTTATGAAGTTTCATCAATATTCTGATGGTTCAGAAAGCAGTAATTCCCAATCTGTGCATCAGTGCCTGCCCTGTCACCGAATTTCTGCCTTGACTACTTAGTACTTTAGGACACTTGTAGACCGCCTTGCTGTACCGTGTTTGCTGGGGCCCAGTTGGTAGCAGTGACAAACTAGCTACTTGTGGTCCCTGGTAAGAATCCGGGTAGCAGAATTTTTCCTTTCGTTTTTCATCTTACCGTTTCCCTTGTACTGGAGCATTATCTCCATTATTTATTTATTATTTTGATATTAAGGTACTTTTTAAAATAAACTTTGTAAACATGTTGCTGTTTTGGAATTGATCTTTAAGAATTGTATTATCTTTTATGAGCCTGCTCACCATCTTATTAAAAATAAATTCTCCTAAATCTTTTCTTACTTTTTATTTTCAATGACATTTTGAAATATGTTTACATTTTTACAACTACAGCATGCAGCATAAAGAAAACAAAATCAGTGGATTACCTTGGAATGGTTGACTTGCAATAATTGCTAAGCAGCGAGCTACCATATCTCTACTTGTAACTCGCAAAAATTCGCGTATTTTTTCATCATTGCAAGACATCTCCCGATCTTCAATATAATGTTGGGGTTCAATGTCAATAGTCTTAAAACATGAAAACAAAGATTCAAATTCAATCATTTTTAAGCAAGGTATATAAAGATTTGAGTGAATTAAATAGTTTAACTATGATTAAAAGGAAAAAAACAAAAACAATTGTTAACAATCACTTCATCCATTAAAAATGATCAAACTTTGCATACATTTTGATCAAGATGTGAGCATCTCTCAGGAGGAATGAGTTAGATATTGGAAAATCCAATCAAAAGAAGAAACTCTCACAAATGGACAATGGGAAAGAAAAAAGAAATCAATCAATCAATTACCTAAGATGACAGCATATTTTTTCTCTTTCCCTTATTTTATCTAGCTTTTATTTCATTCTTATTCCAATTCTATTCAGATTTAAATTGGATTGAACCAATATGGGATCTGCCGGAGCACCGCAAGTGGATACACAACCAGCACCCACAAATCGTCATTAATTACCACATTGTTTAAAGGCCAATGAATGTCTTGCCTGGAAGAGGAAAAAAACAAACTTGCCTTTTAAGCACGTTGTATCATCATGAAGGAAAGGCCTATCCTTATCATGCTGCAGCAGTCATTGCAGCACAGTGGTCCATTTTCATATAGGGTACATAAAAAGAGGTGTCCAGATACTTTTGGCAGGGCAGTAATTATTTGGTAAGCAACGTCACCTTATCCCTCTGATCATTTACATTTGTATAAAATCAGTACACATTTCACATTTCTTGACCTCTCAAGAAGTGTCTTAAAATAAAGGCTTAGAGGAAAACTCTAGGAAAAAGAATTTTTTTTGCACCCAGCTGAACACCATTCCGAAAGATGTGTTCCAGAAGTGCTTTCAACAATGACAGGAGCGCTTGGAGAAGTATGTGCATTACCAAGGGAACTACTTTGAAGGAAAGTAGAGTAAATGTCTTGGAAATGAATACATGTGTTTTTACCGACCAAAGGTTTGATGCTTTTTGAACACACCACCTCATATATCTTTCAAAAGAATACTTTCAATGAGTCTACATATCGCAAGATTCTGCTAACAGATGCAGAATGCCTTAAAAATTGTTTTGCTTTATCAACAGGGTTACCCTAAAACATGGTAAGCTCCCCCCTCCTACTCTATTCTCTTATTTTCCGTCGTTTTGGAACTCACTTTATTATAAAATTATTATAAATGAACCTACTTCATCTAGTAATTATATCAACACAAGAAAAGTGATAAAAGAAATGGTGCAATTTATTAGTGTAAACAATTTATAATTGTTTTGACCATGGGAGAATTTTCTTATTCAATTGGTTTGACTCTAATTCTTGATGTCTCTTTATGCAACTGGAGTAAGGAGGAATTACTACATTCCTTGAATTGTATCTTCTGGTTTCAGTCATCAGAACAAATGTGGATACTTTTAGTCTGGAAGGAGTGGAGGGTAAAAATGAAAACTTATTCTAGCATGATTTTCTGTAGATGAATCCCTTTGCAAATTTTTACAAACTTATTTTTTTCAGGTGCTAACCTTTGCAGGTTGCAAAAGGGGAGAGAGGAACTATGAGATTCCTTCAAAAATAGGCTTAACATCAAAATCTTGCATTAGCAGTAAATGCCCTGCATTTTTGTGCTCCAAATGACATAATGACTTCAGCATTCTTCCCAAGCCTTGTAAAGAGCTGCACCACCCAGCTGGATTTGGTGACTACCTGTTTACCAAACAAAAAATTTTATAACAGTGCATAAGGTTTTGTTTGCTTTTAATTTTTATCCTCTTGGCTAATTTTTTTCCTTACACCACCTGATAAATTATCTGGGGAGAACAATGGACTTCAAGACTCGACTCCAAGTGAAAAAGAAACAGCTCCCTGTATCATTGCAAATTTGATGTCAAGCTTTAATGATTCAAGTAATGAGAAAAAAAGGATTTTCTTAGTTAATTAAATATATGCAAATTTAAGTTATTACCTCAACGACTTTTCCAAACACATAACCACTAACCATACTTCCACAGAGCCGAGGAACAACACCTCTGTATAGGCCTAAAATTCCGTCATTTTTACGAATATATCCCACTAAAGGAAAAATAATAATAATTAATCATAAATATCTAGAGAATATAGAAAAATATTTTTGATTGATTTAACTTACTTTTTCCAATAAACAATTACCTTAAGATATGTAAATACTTTAGACACAAATCATTCTAAATGTTTTTATTACTTAGTTCATTTTTTTAACTTTTCAATAGATTACTTTTTATCCATATCTTTATGTTTATAATGCTATTATCTTGAGGATATCTACATTTACTTAATTAGGTATCACTCAAAATTCTTATTCTGTCATAGGAACAAAGGTTCAAGGCCTGTCTGGAGTTCCAAACAAAAAAAAAACACAAACACCTAAAACAATCAGAGGATAGATGTGCACAACCTATGTTGTTTCAAACTTTATCTGTGTTTACGATGACACTGGCACGCTTTTTGCAATTCACATGTCATGTACAGAACTGTGCGTAATTTAGAATCAATCTATCCACCATGAATTTTTTTTCACAGCAATTTATTGGTCAAACAAGACGACATTGAGTGTGTAGGAGTAGCAGTTCATTACTTATTTTTCTATATATCCACCACCGATAACAATCCATTTTTCCCATCATGAAACCAATTTGGATATGCCAGCTGCATAAAACATCACTAGCTGCTGGTGTAACCACTACCACGCAGCATGTTGCACTTCACGATCAGACGAGAAGTGCTGGCCAGCCAATGCCTTCTTCATCGGGTCAAAGAGATGATCATCCGATACTGTATGGCAGATGGTCCATGATTACCCAGCTGAACCTAGCTATTTTTCCATGACCGCCATGGTGAAGTGTGGCCTTGCATTATCGTGAAGGAGGTGGACGTGGTCACTCTGACCCTTATCACGAAAGGCACGGCGTAGCTTGGTAAACATGGCAGTGTTCGTATATTGTGTTGATTGTTCCACATGTTGTGTGGCAGTGGTTACACCGGCAGCCAATGACGTTTTATGCACCTGGCACATCCAAATTGGTGTCATGGTAAGAAAAATGCTTTGCCGTCAGAGATGGACATTTAGAAAAATAAGTAATGAACTGCTACTCCTGCACGCCTAATGTCGTCTTGTTTGACCATAAATTGCTGTGAAAAAATTTGTGGAACAGATTTATTGATTTGCCCTCGTATTTTCCACATTCCTCTTTTTTGGTTAATTTCTACTATCTGACTAAAATCACAAGCTGTTAATTTTGCGCTTTTCTACTATCTGACCAAAATCACAAGCTGTTCATTTTGCACTTTTCTACTATCTGACCAAAATTGCAATCTGTTTGTTTTGCGTTATTTCTACTATCTGAATTTAGACATTAGACGGCGTTTTTCCTTTTATGGTTTCTTTTCGTCATCCACTAACTGTTGCAATCGCAATCCCAAATAATTATCCTTGGTTCAAATCATTTGAAGTTTTTCTGATATTCTAATTTTCAGTTATCAAAAAGAACCATTTTTAAAGGTAAGCCAGAACTTTTGTTATGTGCTCTGATGTTGATTTAGGTTAACTTCAAGGTTAGGTTAATTTAGGCTAACTCCTAAAATGAACTCCTGTAACTTTCCGGCAGCCATTTCTGTGACCAAAAAAAAAGAAAACAAAATAGTGACCATTAACCATCTGTAACCGGCCGGGGGAACACCAACTGCCCCCTGTAACTAAACAGGTTGGAAACCAACTTGCCCCAGAGAGGGACGTCGTAAATAAAATCTTGATAGAACCATCTACGATGAGCATCTTGAAGATGAACCACCTACCAGCTGGTATAGTCCTTTATGAGCTCCAAAATCCAGGACAAACTTTCACAGCAGACGTGTATGTTGGTCAGCTTCAACATACACATGAAAAAATAAAGCAAAAACAGCCAGCTCTAGCGAACCATAAGGGTGTTCATTTTCTTCATGACAATGCACGTCGGCATACGGCAAAGCTGACCCATCAGGCAATAAACAAACTTACCCGGGAAGTGTTACCTCATCCACCGTACTCTCTGGATATCTCTCCAACAGATTATCACCTTTTCCCATCTCTCGATAACCATTTGAGAAACAGGTCCTTCAAGACAGAAGAAGAGCTAAAACTGAATTGGGTGAATTGAATTGGGTGTGTTTTTCAACTGTAAAACTCGTGACTTTTATAAAAAAGGAATTTATGATTAAGTACCTCATCGGGAGAAGGTTGTTGATAATGATGGAGAATAACGAATAAAAAATTCATTTATGCATTAATCTGAGCGCCAATTGTAATACTTGCAAAAACGAAAAAAACTTTCCCATGGACCTGATATTTTTTTTGTCTTTACATGCTACGGAATATAAATTTAAGATATGAAGTCTCAATTTACATTTTTACCATTTTTAGCATAAATAGGTTAACAAAATAAAATTTCCCAATTATCATTTTATGAAGCGGCCCCTGAAGCGAGAAGATAGGCTACCCAGCAGTACTGTTCTGTATATTTTTTGCAACACCCTGTATAGCTAATCGAATAGTGTTAGCTACAAAATTAAATCACAGAAGTTAATTATTTATATGGAAAAGTATATTGTTCACAAGTTTTTCTGTCTTTCCGCAGGGCCTTTGAGTTTGGATTGCCTCCAGTTTCGTGACGACTAATATTGGTTAGGCTTGAAATCCCGGCACACCGTGACGACTAATGTGACACACAGTGGGCCTCGAAAAGGTAGGCCAATAAAATTATGTGAAGTTTGGTGGTGGGGAAGATGTTTATATTAACGGTATGACCCTTGATAATCGTTGGGTGGTACCATATCATCCTTTGCGAATCTCGCCTGTAAGTGAGCACGAACAATGCAGAGACAGACGTCCGAATCCAGTTAAGTACAAATACTGACAATGCTTATTAATTAATAAACTACACAAACTGATTATTATAATATTATAAGCATTTTTCAGCATAGAATAGTGGGTGAATATATGACAGCAAATCATGCGATTTTAGGAGTGATAAGTTCTGGACAGCTTTCAGCAATTTCCAGAGTCTGCTGGGCCACTTAATGAATTATTTATTATGTGGAGCAGATACAGTAATAATAATTCTAAAAATGAAGGTGGCTGGCCCAGACAAAAAAGTTGGGAATTGTATGTTATTCTGAACTTTTACCCTATATTTATTCTTTATTGCCTAGTTTCTCTGGCGCCTCATAGGAGCTAATTGTCCAGGTAGATTTTAAAACTATCGGATCGATAGTGAAGCATGAGGTCTTGAAATGAATAGAGCAAATACTTGAGAACGCCGAAGGATGCTAATTTTCTCTCCGACAAAAATTTATCCACTAGTTTCTTATTAATTCTGACTTGGGAAACTTATGAAAAGGTAAACGTTTATCAGTACGTAAGTTGTTACACTCATACATGGAACAATTTAATTTAATTAGGGATAGCTATGGAAGAGCTTCTCTCTAATCCTTATGTTGATCAGAGACAGCTGATACAAAATGGAGCGCGAGATGAAGACCTGGAAGTAGCATTTTTCACACTTTTCATAATGAAATAATGATTTTAAAATTTTTCTATTGCTATAGTTGTATTTTATTCGTTTCGGTTAATTTTTACTATCTACACATCGCATGATGACTGATTATGTGACCAAGATAAATGAAGTTTTTATTAATTTAACCATTACTTTGTAGCCATTTACTGTGACTAAATAGAAAAAGAGGTATATATCAGTTCGTAAAGAGGGGGGGGGGGGGGCTGGAGGGCACAGCCTCCAGTCTTTAAAAAAAAATATTCACTTTCCTTAGTCGCAAATAATGATATTATGGAGAAGAGGGAGAAAAAAAAATATCGATTTTTTTTTTGACTGAAGTTGTCCTTTAAAATTTTCCTTAGGCAACATGTTTTCTCAACATTTGGTTAATGTCTCGTCACTAAAACGTGCAAAATCGCAAGCTGTTCGTTTTGCGTTTTTTACCACTCTCGGCACTTCGCACTTCATATTATGGTTTTTTTTTTACCACTCTCAGCTCTGCAGGCCTGACTGATCACAGTTTTCCATTACTCGAACGCCTTCGGCGTTCTGTCTACGACGACCCTCTCTGGACGTTACCTAATATACACACCCCAACCTATTTGGTCATGGGGCGGTTGCTTTCCCCCCAGGCCGGTTACAGTTGGTTAGAAAAACCCCAAAATGAACAATTTGCAATTTTGGTCAGATGGTAGAAATTAACCGTTGAACCCAATGTTGTCCCCCAACAGGCCTAAGCCCAAAACGGTGTTAATGAAAAAACATTTAAAAGAAAATAAAATAGTTAAATGAACGGGCAAGAACAAGAAGTTAAAAAAAAACAAAAAAAAACCCAACAATAATAAAATAATATGAATAATAAAAATAACAATAATAAAAATTTTTTTAAATAATAATATCATTTGGGTCATTTCTTATACTTTAATTCCGAAATAATTTTCGTTGAGGAACCACTCACTTCACCATGAACTATTCATATTATCTTTGAAGAAATTTCTAATAAGAGTAACCCCAAATAAACCTTATATGCTAGTAAAGTGTGCAGCATTTTTTTTATTACAAGAAATCAATATGATAATCAATACAAGAGAAAAATAAATCCAAAACAATTGCATACTCAAACGGCACTACTCACTGTATTCAACTACACCGGGAAGTCCGAGGGCAGGTTTCCCAAAAAAAGTTTTGGTAGGACGTGGGGGGAATGGTTCATATCCAATCTACAACATAAACAACAAACACCATATCATATTCCCGTTATGCTTCAAAGAAGAGAAAAAAATGATAAGGATGTATTTAAGGCATAGCTAAAATTAGGATCGTTCGCCCTTAGTCAACGTTCTGAAATCCAACCCTCCCCCCGCTATTCTATTAGACCGCTAGGAATTATTAAAGCCCATTACAATTCGATCTCTCTGACCCCTTCTCTGTTTACCTGAATGAGCACTTTAACATATTCAATCGGATGAGCGGCCGCTGTCATGCCCATTCGGAAGACTGCATGAATCCATGTCGCTGATTCTGCTTGGTTTACCTCCGCCATGTCAACTGGAACTCAAGTCAATTTAGCCTGATTTAAAACAAAAAACGGAAAATAAAGACGCCTGCACATACAGCATTCTCCACTCTCTAAGCGTATTGCTCTTAGAAAATTACCGATCCAATTTTGGTCATTTACGCCGACAAATAGAACAGTTCTGAGAAGTGCAACAGTTGACAACAAATTTTTCAAATCTTTTGAAAATCGAAACTTTAAGAAAATGAAAGAATAAGTTTCTCATTATATTAAAACGCTTCCAATGGTCGATTTCACGTTTCCATCGTTAGAGATTTTCCGGAAAAGTATTGTTGGTTAACAATAGAAAATAATAAAATAACGGGCCAACAATAGGACCGCTCCCGTGAAACAACATTCCACGTTTCTTTTTTTTTTTTTTTTTTTTTATAATGAAAAATTATTTAATAGAATTCAATTTAAACACAAAACATTTAAATTTCTGATTTGCAGCAATAAAAATTTCACCGTGCAAAGTGTTTATTTTCATAGCAAAATTAATGAGCTTGAGAAAATATCACGATGAGTCAAAGGATTTCGAATCGTAAAAGACGTTCCTCTAGTCTACCAGATTTGAAAAAATTAATTAAAGCATCAGATGTAGAGGGCTTTTGCGAAAAGTAAATAACGATCCCTTATATAATTTATAATTTTAGCATCTTTTCATTTTCTTGTTTTGTCTTTTTTTAATTTTATTGCTAAAATTCTAAATTCTAATAAACATTCTAAATTATTATATTTTACATGCTCTGTATTATTTTATAACATTTTAATCTTAAGTTTTATAATATCGAGAATTTAATTAAAAACAAAAACAAAAGCAGAAACAATGAAGGGGCAGTAGCGCAATGCCACGATCGATATTTAATTTGATTTATCATTTAATCTTTTTCCAATAATAAATCTTCTTTCGACAAAAGCGACACACCGTGACATTGTAGAAGCGAGGTATACACCTGAGCTCCACGCCCCGAGTGATATTTGAACTCTTATCCTGATCAACCAATAAAAAGCACTGCAGTTTCAAATATAAAGTGTATGATCATGTGCAGATTATAAAGTGTTCATTTTAAAGCCGTTAAATGTATTAATTTTAAAGTATCAAATTATATTTTTGTAATAAATTTTTATAATAAAGTTAATCACGCTGAGTCATTCCACGTCAAATCGGACAAAATCGGGTGATTATTGACTTTAGGGTTTCCGATTTTTCTCAAACTCTAATTGATAAAATATAAGGCATACATAGTTTCGTTTGCCAGATAAAAATATATTTTAGTTATAATTAATATTTGCTTTTCAAAATAATTAACCCAGTTTTCAAAATAATTAACGCAGATTTCATTGGAATTACTACTATAATTTTTAGAAAATTTAACACTTTTTTTGTGGGGGGGGGGGAAAATTTATTTACTGCTTTTTAAAATATTTTTAACGTCGTTTAAATGAGTTAGCAGCCGAAACAGAGTTGGTTTATAACTTTTTATAGAATTCACAATGTACTAGGTAACCACAAAAGTTCTTGCCGTTTTTAAGTTGCCATAAAAGGAAGTGATAGAAGATATGCAAATGAGTATGGTCCAAAATCTGTCAGGGGGGAGCAGGAAGGTCCAAAAATACAGGGCTGTTGGGCATTCACATCAATAACATCTCGTGCAGAAGTGAAGACAAATGGAGGAATCGAAAGAGATGGTTAGGTGTTGTTTCTTTATGACTTCAAGATGGGCTTGTCAGCAGCAGCATCAAGTCGCCGAATGTGTCTTGCTTTTGGGTATGATGCTGTGAATGAACGCACCGCATGGCATTGGTTCCAGAAATTCAGGTCGGGAGAATTTGCCATTTCTGATGAACCCCGTAGTCTAGTGTGTTTGGTTCACTATGAACTGCTATCAACTGGCCAAACCATCACTGGGGAACTGTACTCCCAGCAGTTGGAACGTGTGCAACAGGCATTGCAGCAGAAGGAGCCAGCATTGGTGAATCGCAAAGAGGCACTCTTCCTTCATGACAATGCCTGGCCACATGTGGCGCGGGTGGCCAGGGAAACCGTAGAGCGGCTTGGCTGGGAAACTTTGTGTCATCCACCTTACTCACCAGATCTTGTTCCAATGGATTATCACCTTTTCCGTTATCTGGACAACCATCTTTGTGGAAAATCCTACACCATTGATACAGACCTGCGAAAGGCGCCCACGGACTTCTTTGAGTCCAAGACCGGCAAGTTTTACAGCTAGGGGATTGATCAACTGGAGACACGTTGCCAGAAGGTGCTAGATGCCAATGGAGATTACTTTGGGATATAGCGATACGCTACTTTTTGTGTACATCAATTTCAAAGTGGAATAACAAACACCAGGAAATATGCTAGTATTTTTTACAGATTTTAATAAGTCGTTTTAACTTAATATTTTCAAAAATAATATTAAAATCATGTTAAATAAAATTTTCTTTAATTTCAATTATATCTGAAAAAATATAGTTTAAAAGCCCACTTTTAAGCTTTAAAATGAGCTATGAATGAAACCCGTACGATGTACAATTTCAGAGAAACATGTGTTTATAGAACACCTTAACCGGCTAATTTCTGTAAATTTGACTGCGAATATTTTTGTAAGAAATTATGTCAGGTGAAAATTAACACCGTGGGGTTACTTACTTTGATGTAGGGAATGTATAAAAAAAGTTTGAACCTTTTATAAAAATGTAATGTGTTTTAGGTGTCTCATTTCACGCAGAATGACTCTTATTATGTTTCACGTATCTGTATTTATATAACCAACTTTTCTTTGTTAAATGTTCGTTTAAATGAACATATTACAGACTATCCTTAAATGGTCAGATGACTTAAAATATGAGCAAGTCATCTATTCCTAATTTTACTTATATTGAAGTATAATTTTCCCAGTAGCAAATAATATTTTTGGACTTTAAAATATTTCACCTAAGTAAGGGTGCCCCCCCCCCCCCCAAAAAAAAACCCTACTCACTGTGAGAACTGATAACGGTTTTATTAATGAACAGATTATACTGATATTTTATTATGTTCATATTGGGATAACGCGGAAACGTTTACAATCATAAAATTTGCAACTAAGGGATTTGCATTTTTCATTGGATAACCTGGAGAAAATGGCTACCTTTCTCTTCTGTCACCAAATTTAAGCGATTAATGATATTGAAAACGGCAGATTACAACATTGGTTGTGATACTTGAGCTATCGCTTTTCTGGTCACAGAGAATTGTTGGTCTGGTAAGATAAACCTTACTTTTTAGAAATCTCCATAACCAATAGTCACAGGGATCGAGGAAGCTATGCTATTGAAACATCTCGTCCAATCAATCTGGAATCAGTAAAAACGGAAAGCAAGAAATGTTTTACCGGGATGATTATACGTGGCGGTACGCGGCCAAAAAAACTATTTAAATTAATTTGCGTATTTTATGATTAGAAACATTTCTGCATTATGCTAATATGAACATGTTAAAATATCTTTATAATCTGTTCTTTAATAAAACTGTTATCAGCTCTCAAAGTGAGTAACTTTTTTTGGGTCACTCATGAAAACAAACTTTTAAAAGCAAAGCCCAAAACTGTAAAAATTTACCTTTACCGAATAATATCCTTAATTTCATTTAGTGAAAGGAATAATATTACCCATTTAAAAATTGCAAGTAGTGCAATGAATAAATGGAACTACTTGCGCGAAATAAAAGCAGAACATGTTTGATTCATCACTTCGTCAGATAGTACTTCTTTTCAGAAGCGCGTTTAGGTGTGAGAATGACTTATTATTATACCATCAAGAATTATATCGCCGCACAAATACCTTTACTATATTTCATCTCGGGTCTCTGCGTCATACATAATGCCTGTACTTTTATGTGCCTTAGATTGATCAAAAGTTTCCATGAGCCTGTACTTTTAGACTGCAACCCTGATTTCACGAAAATGAAGATGGTATTGAATTTCCTTTGGTTTATTGCGACAGTTACTCTCCGAGGAAGACTTTCAGCCAGATTTTGGTATATGGTTTCAGGAATTTCTTCGCGAAAAGCTTTGATGAGATCAGTTAAAGCTGTTGGATATATTAACTCAGGAGCATAGCCAGGGGGAAGTGGTTGCAGCCCCCTCAGGGGTCGAAAGTTATGACGAAAGAACTGTGTGATATTGTTTTCTTTTTATTTTTATTGACCAAATCTTGTGGGAGGGCGATATTAATCTAAAGCTTTCCGAGAGATGTAAGCTGAAAAAAGGTTGAAAAACGCTGCCTACTCTTTCCGAAAATGAAAGTATCAGTTCCTCCTTAAAGGAATTTCTGGCTATCCACTGCGTTAACTAGTCCATGGCCGTCGTTCCAATTCTTCCCGCAGCGGGATTTATATCGCGCATTTCTGCAGGCCACTTCATTTCTTCAACCCTTCTTCCCAAACGATGCGCACACTTTACTTCATGAAAAGGAGCACTGTCATTGTTGGCATAGGAATGGTCCTTTCCCAAACTGTTGCCATAGTTTTTGCTGCTGGAACAAGTTGGCCCAATCCAAGTCATGAAAATGAGCCGATATCATTTCACCGCCTCCTCCAAAATCACATGGGTATCATCGGCCATAGAGCTTTCTCTGGGCATCCACCAGACCCAAATTCGACTCTGATTGCTCGAGTTGTCACTCCATAAGATATGTTTCAATTGTTCCATATCATTCTGAACATCGCTTCTCATTGATTCTGTTGATGTGGGATTTATGAGCGGCAGCACGAGTAGGGTCCTCAATTACAGCAAATGGGGTTTGTACTAGCAATATTTGAAGTGGCATTTCAGAAATGTAGCAGTTATTTCAGCTGAAGACTTCCGATTGCATTGCATCACACGAATTAGCAATCGATGATCTTGGTCTGTCATTTCTTTGGCCTATCACTTCACAGTTTCACTGACGTTGCTCCTTGAGATTTCCACTTGACCAAGATTACATTTACAATTGAATGGGGTATTTGCAGAAAGATAGAAATCTCGCACAAGACTTGTTGCATAGGTGACATCGTATGATGGTCTTAGATAGAAGTTTATAAGACCATGAATCTTCACTCTATATCTCGCGAAACGTCCAGTTAGAATCCAAGTTACAGTCAGTGACAAAAAATTAGCACCACCATCATTTTCACTGAAATTCTTTTAATGAAACAAAATTCCAAATGCTCTTTTGGAATACAGACACTTAATATCTTCAGAAACAATCTAGCTTCATAAAAATAAATTGAATGTCCACTTATAATTTTAAAAAAAAATTGTTTTACTCAGGTGATATTTCTGAGTGACAAAAAATTAGCATCAGCTACAAAAAAATGGTTTCGCCCTAAAGCTAGGCTCATTTAACTCAAGTAGGGGTGATATATTTACTTTATCATGTAGTAAGAGCAATTACTACGAGTGAAACACTTAATTAATAAACATACAACAAGATGGAACGTGGTTCAGTGCTGTCAGAGTATGAAAGAGGTCAAATTGATGCCTTCAAACAAGAAAACATCTCTATTCGTGAAATTGGGCGTCGTTTGAAGAGAAATAGCCAAAGGCTATTTCCAACTATTTGAGAAATCCTCAGGAATATGCAGTTTACAAGGGTTCTGGAAGACCTCGTGCCCTTAATAGAAGAGCAGTTCGTCAGATTGTCAGAGCTGCATCCAACTCAAGTCAAACAGCAAAACAAATTCGTGATGAACTGCAGCTCGACACAAATCTGCGAAACGTTCAGCGTGTGATCCATGACTGCCCGCATCTTCTGCGACAGCACATCAAGAGGAAGCCACCACTCACTAACCGTCATCAAGAAAACAGACTTCAGTTTGCCAGAAAATACATGAGTTGGACTTCAGAATGGCAAAATGTCATATTCACAGATGAAAAGAAGTTCAACCTTGACGGACCAGATGGATTCTCATACTATTTTCACTATTTGCGAAAAGAAAAACAAGTTCTTTCATGAAGACAGCTTGGCGGTGGATCTGTAATGATCTGGGGAGCAATTGGTTTCCAGAAGAATTGTGACTTGAAGTTTTTCAGTGGACGAATCAATGCACAAGGGTATTTGTCAATGCTGAAAGACATTTTCTGATTTTGAACCAATTATGGCTGGAAATGATTGGGTATTTCAGCAAGATAATGCTCCCATCCACAAAGTACATGTTGTAACACGGTGGTTTGAGGGAAAAAACATCACTGTTCTGCAATGGCCAGCTATGTCACCTGATTTGAATCCCATTGAGAATGTTTGGGGGTTGCTATCACGAAAAGTGTATGAAAACAATCGTCAGTACAAAAATGCTTTTGACTTGAGATGTGCCATCATTGATGCTTGGGAAAATTTAGATCATTCATTGATTAAAGGATTAATTACTAAGATGCCTAATCGTATCTTTGAGGTAATTTCACAAAAAGGCAAATCCACCACATATTAAGACCATTCAGAGGATTTTTTAGTAGCTGATGCTAATTTTTTGTCACTCAGAAATATCACCTGGGTAAAAAAAAATTTTTTTTTAAATTATAAGTGGACATTCAATTTATTCTTATGAAGCTAGATTGTTTCTGAAGATATTAAGTGTCTGTATTCCAAAAGAGCATTTGGAATTTTGTTTCATTAAAAGAATTTCAGTGAAAATGATGGTGGTGCTAATTTTTTGTCACTGACTGTATGAATTTATTCAGCATCAACATAAATCATCTATAAATGAAATAATTTAATCATTTAAATCATTATAATAAAGGTATTATGCGAACTTGCTTATGATGCTATGATACAGGCATCTGGTAGTTGCAGAAAAGCAATAACTGTCATAATGGACATAGGTAAGGCAATGTGGTGCAGCCCACATTGGAGCCTACAGACCTCAGTACTCACGGACTCTTAATAACTGCATCAACGATCCCATTTGTGAGGGTTCAGGTGGTAAACTTATTTGTGAAATGGTCCTGATTGTGTAAATGTAAGCAAATCAATACGTGTGCCACGACCTCCAGTGACATTTAAGGTATTAAAGGTTTGTGGAGTGACCTGACAGGGGCAGCCATTCGAGCATACATTGACATCTCTTGAACAGATGTGGGCTGCACCACATTGCCTAGTCGCTCGCGGAACGCCAACAATCAGGCAGCGCAACATACTTTAATCCCTCTGTATCTCTGTGGGGGTTGGCTTGCGACCCATGTTCATAGGAATAAAAATGCTTCTTTATACATGTTCTCTCACGTGTATGAATATTTACCATTTATTTCCGGACACCCTGTATATTAAATGATGCATTCAATGAGAAACACTATCGTATATTGGACTTCTCTATATCTACAGGACAGTACATAGTAGAAAAGGCGGTCCTTTACATCCTACCTACCAGAATCTGTACGCGCTGGCCTCTAAAATAAGGCATCTTAAGCAACACCTCCTATAATCAAGGCCTGCGCACAAAAACGTCATACATTGTT
>JAHWFO010010123.1:3282221-3292744 GCA_023313115.1 Rhysida immarginata
TTTCGACCACTGTTAATCAAATTTAGATCTTATTATTGGTAGAAATATGATCAACAATAGTTATAATTCTATAACGTCTATTTTACAATACAATGGTTTATTAATATATTTAGGTATAATCGATTTTCATCCTTTCGGACATCATCAGTATACCCAGTTTAAGCATTTCAACTGGATATACTGATGATGTCCGAAAGGATGAAAATCGATTATATCTAAATATATTAATAAACCATTGTATTGTAAAATGGACGTTATAGAATTATAACTATATACACAATATACAATACAAAGTGCGTAAAACAATGAATGATTAACAATGGTCGAAATATGATGTAACAATGTATGAGCGGATAGGTTACCCGGCAGTACTGCCCTGTATTTATTTGCAGCACCCTGTACTTCTGGCCCTCCTTTGTCTCTGAGAGTCCAGAGCAGATGTCAGGTTATCAGCAGATAAAAGTTAGGATAAGAGAATTGATAAGATTAGAGCCCTCTTCGTACCTCTCAATTTTAATTTTCTTAGAAAGCATTTGAAGAGGAGATGCAATTAATCTTGAAATTTATCTACTTGGATATATTGAGAGAGATTTTTTTTACGATGACGTCCTTTTATAGCGTATTAAGTTTGAATTTTTTATTCTATTCAAAACTTTAGCCAAAATTTTCAGGCAAGTCTGTTTCAGATAAATTTTTACACTTAGACGGCTTGGACTGTACTTTTTTCCCAACCTTTCAAAATTTTACATAAAAATTGAAAAATTAAAAGAAAAAACTTTAAACTTTAAAAACTTTGGGTAATTATTTTAAATATCAAATCGCTTGAAATAAATGCACGTTATTTAGCTAACAGCATTGCTAAAAAGGGAAATGCTTTGTTGTTTAAGAGGACCAAAACAACTTTAGCACAAATTCCGATCTAAATGAAGACAGTTTGACGCTGCATCATGTTCACTAAGGTGGTTATGGAACAAGGACTGGAAGGGTTTTGATATAATTGTTTGTAAAAAAATCTTTTTTGAGTTCTTCATTTATATATAATGGGATGATCTTTGGAGTGACACTTCTATTCTTATGACGGAGGTGAAATTCTCCTACGAAATTTTTAATCCTCAATGCAAAAGGGAGACAATAGTCTTTTCTTTATTTTATTTGCTTTCTGTCATGAATTTCCATGGCAGATGCTCAGTCCTCCAAATGTTTTCTAAAAGGATATGATGGCTTGCTGCCGTTTTTTATTCCTTTAATTAATTGATGAATCTTGAAGATGTGATCGCAACATCTCGTTCTGGTCTAACTGGTCTTCTTGGAGCCTTTGATTTGTTCTTCTTTGTGGTAGAGAGGAGGCTGGTTCCTCCTTAGTCTTTCATTCCCAGTTGCCACCCTTCTTGAATAGGCACAATGATCGATTTCATCATCGATCCATACAAATGGCCTTGTTCCATATGCCATGTGATTTGGAAGCGATATATCTCTCTCAATCTTGATTGTTTCTATAATCTGGTCTACTTCTGGCAATTTTCTAGTTGAGTGAGCGATAGTTTTGACCTCAATTTTTGGTACAGCACTCATCCATCGTTTCTCCAGGTAGGTACTAATGCTACTTTTCAAGATTGGCTGCTCTGAGATTCCAGACAGCTGTTATTGTTAATCGTCAGGTTTACAATATTCTTAAGTGACCAATTTTGCCTACTTACATTTGTCCACCAGGTTTAAGCATGTGTCTGATATCTATGATTGCCTTCACCATTCCAAGATGACACTGATTATTTGCTTTTCTCCTTCATCTAACATCTTTAACAGTCAATGCAGTAAAACACTTGGATATGATGATCCGATACTCCCGGTTTATGGACAGCGTTCGTTAGTAATTTCTACAGCCAAACTAGCTCTTAGGGCAGAAACTATATCAATTTTGTAGTCCAAAAAGACCTCATGCACAGATATCCCTGAATGATGAATGGAGGTGAATCGATTACAACATGTCATCCATTATCGCCAAATCCTTATCGGATGGATTGCACCATTCAAGTTGGTAATTTCAAGGATGTTGAAAATGGCTATAACCGACAAGCAAATTGTTGAATGCGGAAAAGGATGGGAAGCATTCTCTATTATTATTGCCTAGATATTCCTATCCACCTCTATGTGGGTATGGAAATTTCCTCCCCATGATGTCAGCTGTTTAAGTGATTGAGTCCAGTCCATTAAAGCTGGTTGTAGATCTCACCTTGGTCGAGTGCTGATCTCAAGTTGAGTAGGCAGAAATATGGGTTTTGATAGTGCTGTTAATGGTAAGGGTTTCTAGATGATCCAACATTGTCCACTATACAGATCCCTGCTTCTCGTTTTCTCCTACATGGAGTAGAATACTTACGTTGGGTAATTTTTGAATCAGTGAGCCTCAATTAGGATAAAGCTGCGAATGATATTATAAATACCTAGTCAGTCTTGCAAAAAAAAAAATACAAATGGTTACACCAAAATCATTTTGGAAAAACTCAGGAAAAAACATTCTTAAAATTGTTTTTGATGAACACCTGAACACCTTCCATTCATTTGCTAAATAAATTAAACAAATAATTTTCAAGTTATGTATTTTTAACAATGCGTATTTCCTCATCATCTTAGTGTTTTCTTAATTTTTCAATACAATTACATTTCTTATAACAGCTTTTTATCCAATTCAACTTCAAGTATAGAAGCCAAATATAAATTAGACGATTGGGATCTTTATGACCTGCACACCAATGCTTCCAAGGAAAGTATAACTGTGCAAAGTTTACCAGATACAAGTGCACCGGATAAGTTTACATGGGCAACACCATGTTGTCCTCGGCGCACAAACAGTACTTCTGATCTATCACGCTACTATAGATACTATGAAACTTCGAAGACATGCTTGGAACCTCGCCACAGAAGACTTATTCACAGGTTAATTTTCACTATATTTTACATTTGTATTAGATTCTTTTTAATTAAAGGCCAGTTTCACCATGACTAGATTGATTTATGGTAATCCATCTAATATAAGTAAGTAATAGATTTAAAAAAAAAAAAAAAAAAAAAAAAAAAGTAGTTTCACCAACAAGTTATGGATATCGTGCCTTATTTGAAGGCTAGCTAAATTTGCAAAGTTCACACTTGTGATTAAAGAGGATTTAAATATTCTAAAAAATTTACTAAATTTGGATTTATTCCATATGCTTTTGGTGACGATTATGCAAATTTAAAAAATGAACATAAAAAAACTGTAAATTTCTCTCTGCTCAGGGGTTGGGCAAAATAATGTAAACACCTAAATAGATACAATTTGTAGGGTACATGCCTGCCTTTTGCTTGCAAAACACCCTAAATGCATCTTGGAACGATGCATACAACTTCTAGAGTTTCTAATGGAATGTTAAGCCATTTTTCATGCAGACAGTGTTCAAGATCAAGTGATAAGACATGTTTTGCTAAACTGAAACAATGGGGCAGAATTTAATGTTTTCACAGGCAGCTTCATTCTATGACGAAAGAATGAATACAGAAACTGTTTCCACATTTAGCAAAATATACAGGTCCTGAGGTAAGAAATAATGTGAATGTGGATTCATTAAATATTTTACAGAACGTTTCCATTGCTTGGATGAACAGGTTTAATGCTTATGGAAACATTTTGGCAATGGAAACTCATTCATAAATTTTGTCTGAAAATTTCCTCAGCGATTTTGTGGAAACAGTTCTGCAAATACAGATTGAACTTTGCAGTTACTTTCGTCTCTGTGGTCTTCTTGTTGGTACTGACAATCCTTTTTAGTGCTCTCCTGCCTCTGTCAACATCAGTTTCCTCCCACTCGTGTTTTCTCTTCAACAGTGTATGCAGTCATGACTTTTGATACAGTATGTCTCGATACTACAAGTAATAGGACAACTGTTGTATTGGACACAGCTAAACAGGCTCCAAAAATTTGCCCTCATTACAATTCTTCAGATCTGACGTGATGGCCACTCAACTGAACATCAGGAAACTGAGGTTCAATTGTACTTGTATAAACTCCACACTTAACAGGGAAAATAAAGATGATCATCAAAGTGGTTGGGCAGAACCATTTATATAAACAGGAGTCAGAAATGGAAGTGTTACCATTATTTGTTCAACCCCAGAAGTAAATACACACCATAGTATACAGGGTGTTCAAAAAGTCTGATAACATGGCAGGTATCTCAAAGGTGCCAGGTAGGAGAGATCTTTTGAGTGTGGTTTATAAGTAATGGGGGGGGGGGTTGAGGAATTCATTGCCGCACTCAAATTTGACCTTGACCCGCAAATTTAAGGTCATCCATTTGCTAACTCGAAAACTATTACAGATAGAGAAAAATTTCCAATTGCTACCCTGTAGAGCAACACCACATTAGTCTAAAAATAATTTTTCATCACACCCTTCCCCTTGAAAGATTTTGAGAAAATGGGCAAGAAAGAGTCATTCAACAGTGTGCTTCACTGCAATTCAAATGTGTTAGAAACCTCAGCCAACCTGACCAGCCCAACCTGACCTGACTCTTTCCTGATGGGGTATCTGACATCTGACCTCTCATATATAGTGACAACCTTATAGGCAGATGGATGATTGATCACTGTGAGAAATATTTGTGGCAAACCTTCAGTTTACTCATCCCAACATAACAAAAAATGAATGCCACAATGCATCTTGTTGCCAGCTAGGTTCATTTGTTCATGCTGACCATCCTCCTTCGAGGATTAACATCTGATGTCATAAAGCTCGACGAGTGCGCGAATGATTCAGTAAATGTAATGACTTTGGTCTAACACTAGTGGGAAGTGTAATAACATCCAGGACCAAAATCTGCAGCATCTACGAATGAGGTCAAAGGGTGATCATTGCTTGATATCACCAACCTTCCAATAGTTGCATACTAACATCATGAGGAACGAGGTTAGATACGTGGGTCCGTGCGCTAACAAAACCGACCAGTATAGCTGCTAGAGGGGATCCATCTTGAGAGTGATGTGCCTAATAAATTAGGTTACTCAGTGTATCCCCTAGTTAGTGCATGGTGAAACTAAACATAACTATCCGTCCAATAAGTTTGAATTTAACAGTTTGATAAGAGAAATCTAGTCATTGTAAACTGGTCTTAAGTGTAGTTTTTATAAACAGAATACCCCATCGTATGAATATGAATAT
This sequence comes from Rhysida immarginata, assembly GCA_023313115.1. NCBI lineage: Eukaryota > Metazoa > Arthropoda > Chilopoda > Scolopendromorpha > Scolopendridae > Rhysida > Rhysida immarginata. The sequence continues at coordinate 3,287,414 of JAHWFO010010123.1, forward strand.
TGATGTCCCTCCAAATCCTGCCGAAATGATCTACCATTTTACTAATCAAGCTTCAATTGAAGACTGCTATATTGATGATGATGATATAAGCATACTCTCACTGAAAAAATCTGAAAGCTTTTATAACTGTACATCAGAAAATGACGAATTAAGTTCTTACAGTGAACTGCAACCATCACTTATGGAATTGGATGACGTAAACAGTGAAATGATTGCTTTTCGATGTAATTTTGATCAAAAATACAAAATTTATTTAAAACTGTAAATTGTTTGCTATCTCTTTCAGTGAAATGTTCATGTATCGGAAATTGTTTACAACTATCTCTGTTTTTTTTTCTTTTCTTTTTTAGTTATGGATTAAAAAAATTTAAAGAATTGATCAACATTAACTTTTTTGTTTTATATTTACTCATCCTATCAAAGAATAGAACTAAAATGTTCCAATTCTATTTTTTATAAAACTTACATATTAATGGTCTTTATAAATTCACAGATATAAAAGGAAACATGATTAAACAATTTTGAAATAAAACAACAATCATCATTACAATAATAAAATCCAAAATTTCGGACAGCATACTGTCGAAAATGGTTGAACAGTTATGAAATTCTACTCCACGTTTTAAAAATTAGTCCTTAATCATGTTTAAAAGCTTATTACATAAAATAACTTTTGTGAAATACTAATGAGCTTTTCATGGAAGTAAAAATAAGAATGTTAAAAACCAATCTTATTTTTCTTCCATTCGTTTAATTGTTAAATCTTTATTTACAACCACAATGACTGCAAAATTTGATAGAGATATGTACAATAATTACATTGAACTACACAACAAGCACTAAAATTATGAATAAAAACATTCTGCATTTTCACAATTAGTCCATTTCATGAGCAAATAATAATAATAGTAATAATAATGATAATAACAACAACAATGATAAAAATATCTATGTAATGCAAAATGCAATTATGCTTTTTTTTTCCTAAAAAAAAATATTTTTTTGGTAAAGTTTTAAAATTTTAAACTTTCTCTATCACAGAAATTCAATTATGTAAATAAAATGAGATTTCAGTGAATGAAAGGCAAATTTAAAATGAAAAGTTAAAAAAAATTAAATTAATAAATAATACAAGTTATAACATAAGTTGTCATCTTGAGAATTTACAATTTACTTAATATATATTTTATATATGTACAAATACATAAAACATATAAAAACGTAACTATAAATACACTAGGTGCATTTCTGGAAACTGATGTTAAGAAGTACATCACCATTGGAAGACAGGTGGTGAAGATGCAACTATTTCCTTCTGGTGGGTGAAACAAGCACATTATTAAGGAGTATGAGCAACAAACCTTATTGAGTTCGAATACAGTTCTAAGGCCATTCTGAAAACATTAACCGATGAGGATGAGAGATAAGTTTGTTTCCCCCAGGATGTCAGTTTTTTTGGTTGGATTTTTTTCTTCTTTATTCTATTATGAAAAGAATGTTCTTTGAATATAACAATCCCAGATGCTGTTTGAATGCATGTTTTCATGTAATAACAAGACAACATTAGTTCTACTTTCCAACATCTTATAAGTACCATACAATTATCACATTGAGAACATTCAATAACTGAATATAAAGCAAAATGAATTAAAGTTTTTCATATTGCAGTCTTTTATCCTTTTTTTTCTTTTCTTTAATCAGAAAGCATAAAGTTTTTTTTTCTTTTTTTTTTTCTTTTTTTTTTTTCACAAAACATCTTTGAAGGCACTTGGCACATTTGTAAATTTCTGCAGTAAAGCATTTTAACATTGTAGTTTTTCATCAACAAGAAAAGTTTCAACGTTATAAATAAAAAACTGCAAGCAGCTGAAAAGGCACGGGTCCGTCTGGGCTGTCGAAAACATGCAGCCAAGGTCTTCCGTATATATAACTTACAATGTCATGTGGATCCAGTCCAATATAAATAATGAGGAAATTCTTTTTTTTTTTTTTTTTCCTTTTTTTTCTGTTTTTTTATACTAGTTTTCATGGAAAATAGAATCATATGAAATAAAATTTAAAAAATAGCATCAAGTTGGTTTACTTCCAAGCCTTCTACTTGGATAATTTGCTAATAACGCGTATAAGGGCTCCATTTTCATCACGTAGCCTTTGATTATCTGCTTTGAACTGTTCCAATTGCTGCAAAGAAAAAAAAAATCATATAGATCATTTATGATAAAATCAACATTTTACTCTGTAACGTCTAGAATGATTATCATCAGAAGGAAAGGGAAAAAATACCCACTAATTTCACAAAAGCAAAAAAAGCAGGGAAAAGATGATACCTTGGATATCATATACATGATATATGTAATAAACTATTGGAACTAAGATGTGAATTAGTGTGTAAATAATACTCATCATCTTACCTACTACATTCGGTTAAATGGATATTTAAATTAGAGTTTAAGCACAATATATTCAAATGTTTTTGTTATTTGTTTCCAGTATTTTTCTACTACAGTACAAAACAGGTGAATTCTCAGAAAATTTCTCAACCTAATCCTAAAACAGTTTATTAAAATCCATAAACTTTTAATTAATCGTTTTTACTAGGTAAATGAAATGCAGTCTTTTCATGCATGAAGAGTTTAGATTTTAGAAAATTACAGGATGATAAAAAGTTGGATTTAATTACATCAACACGAAACAAGACCAAAATAGTGAAGCATTTATGCAAAACAAATAAGCTTCAACACAAATAGCTTATTTATTATATCACACTCTTTAAAAAAAAAATAAAATAAATAAATTATAGCAGTGAAAAAGAAAGAATAACAAAGCTTTTCATTTCCAACCAGTTAGGCCTTTGGAAAATACATTTTAATCAACTACGAAAGAGAGGAAGTTTCTAAATCAAGAAATAATCCCTCAAATTGATGCAAATCATTAATATAACTTTTATAAAAGCACTACTTTGACCTAAGTATGTTGAGTGAAGGAAACTAGCTATAATGGGAAAAAAAACAAATTTCTAGAGCCTTACACAGAGTATCATGCTCGTCAGCATGCAAACAAACAATTTTGGCCATGCAAACATACACATCTTATTACATCATTGTACAATAATTACGATCATTATTATACAGGGCAATTGCAAATGAATTGACAAATGCTAACATTATCTCCACAGGCATTAACAAAACATGGCTATTAACAACATGTTCCATTTATCATTATCAATTTCACATTTTTAACTAAAATAAAAATCAAAAACAAGCATCCTTCACATACATAGTCTATCTAACACTTTCTCTCCCTTGGGTTATCTGGTTAATCCTTCATGTGGATGGATAGCTTCAAAGAAGATGGCAGGATAGAAAGAGAGAATGATATGAAATGGAAACCATGCTGTTACAGCATAAAATCCCGATGAAATGTCCTCTGATTAACATTACCTATTTATTTGTGAGTTTGGAAACCACTCGTGTCAAAGCTCTATTTTCGGCTTTTAATTTTTCATTTTCTTGTTTAAATTTATTCAAATGCTGAAAGAAAATGAAATACATAAAGAAACTTAAACGTTTAAACTTCAGGACAGCAACACAAACAAACATCTCTTGAGCTTGATAATGCTAAGAATGTTTTTTTTGATGTCACAAAAAGGTAACCTACTATGAACATTTTCCCCCCTCCCTTTCTCTATTGTGTATGTAAATATGTGTAAGATCTGTATGTACCATGTTTGTCCCATCCCAATTGTGATATTTCTTTCTATCTATGAATTTATCATTGTAGGGGAAATTAACCTTCAAAATTCATTTAAATAAGAATTTTATGTCAACCTCTCAAATTTTCGAGGAAAAGTAAACAATTAAAACTTGCTGGGATATTTATTAAGAATTATAGCAGTATAAGAATTCCACTTAAAAATCTTTTTTGCTGTCTGCAAAATTGGCAGCAAATATTAATTTCTATTAAAATACAAAAAAATTGACGGAATTTATTTGTTCGTTGACTATACGAGGTGTATTCAAAAAATATCAAACCTTTGGTCAGCAAAAACACATTTATTCATATACAAGACATTTACTCTAATTTCCTTCAAAGTAGTCCCCTTGGTAATGCACACACTTCTCCCAGCAGTCCTGCGATTGTTGAAAGCACTTCTGGAATGCATCTGGTGGAATGGTATTCAGGTGGGCTGTCACATTTCACATAATTCCTCTCTTGATCCATTGGGAACTTTCAGCGAAATTTTCAACTTGGGAAATACGGTAGCAAAAATCATATGGAGCCTGAGGAAGATCAAGAATGCTGTGTTTGACAAAAAAAGGTCTAAATCAGATGCAAAGAATGGACTCAAAGCATCATCCCCAAAAACCTGTTGGATCTTGCAAATAGTTTCTGCTTGAGTATCACCAAGCATTTGGCAAAATTTGATGCAATAACGCTGCTCAACTAGTTACATCATTTTCGCAACACTTCACAATCCAGCGGATGTCCGCTGCACGTCCTCACTCAACCACTGATTGTGAGAGACTAACTCCATCTGTGGATGGATGAAAAAAATTCTCACGAATGTCTCCTTCACACACACTCTCTGAAAGACTGGTCCCTTGTCTTATTTGTTTCCACAGAAAAAATTAAGGTTCAGTACTTTTTTGAGCATACCTCGTATACAGAAACAAATAAATGAGAACTACTGCACACTTAAAGCATATTCTTAGGACAACATAAAACAATACCGTAGAGAAGATTAGAAAACAGATTAAGTTTACAAAACTTACAAAAATTTACACGCGCAAACACACACAACAAATGCAAATGCCTTCAGTTATTAAGCATCTATTATACATCAAGTGCTGTGTGCACGACTGGACTTTATATGTAATTATAACATTGTGTACAAAAATTCCCATGAATAAACAGAGTTTTAATGTGACTGCCTACATGTACTAATAACTCTCTACATGACATCTGCAATTAGAGTTGGACATCAGTTAATGTTAAAATTACACCATATTATAATAATCATTCCAAGTCATTGGCCAACACTGTTGTTTAGAAGAGCCAGAGTGATGAGAAATTACACGTAGCCAAATGAAACAAAAATAGTAGTACTATTAAAACGAGAGTTGTCCATACTTTTGTTCATATTAAAGCTTTTCTTAAAAAAATTTTCAAATTAACATTGAAATTTTCAAATGAACACTTTCTTTCCTGTGGCCACATTTTCTTTTAATAATATAATTAATACATTTTTTTAATGTAGGAGTTGTGATAAATATATATTAACTAGTATAAATAACACTCCTTTAATTAAATGAAGACAAATAAATTAAAATA
>JAHWFO010010123.1:3297744-3391271 GCA_023313115.1 Rhysida immarginata
TTGGAAATCGATCAAACTTTAACGGTATACAGAGTTTTATGTACCCTTTTCCTACTCCAAAATTCATTATTCTAGGCGTTGCAGAACCCAAGTTAATAACTTGTTGATCTTGGTGGTGGCATTTTTATTTCTGTTCATATCTCAGCGTTCAAATTCTGATCCACATTGTATTAAAAGAAAATGTTCATTCTGGTCACCTCTGGCATTGCTTACAGTTATAAACACTTTTTCATAATCACCCTGTATTCATGTACAACTGTAGCTAGTGTTTGCAATGAATAGTGTAAAATAAGGAAAACATGCAGAACTGAAACCACACACAACAACACATATCTACACACCTAGACAAGGTAATAAAAGCTGACTGATGACAATAGGGGCCACAGAAGGCTTTTAACTAGGGATCCCAGATGTCCCGGTTTTCTGAGACAGTCCCAGTTTTTCATAAGTTATTATTATTAAGTTTGTTACATTAAAAAGGTTTAAAATGAAATAATACACGGTAGTAATAAATAAAGCATATAGATCATTATAATGTTTAACACTGTGCTTATTTCTCAGGTTACTTTTTAAGTGTCCCAGTTTTTGTTTTGAAAATCTGGGATCCCCATTTTAACAGATAACTGAAGGATCAGCATGTATCATCATTGTGATCCTTCAGTTATCTTTTAATAATGCAGAGAGGAATATTTCTGAATGAACAGCATGGCAATGTCTCACTTGACTAGGTATCATCTTGAACACCACTGCTCTGTTGAAAAAAGAAACCACACTGAGCCAAGGAGCACTATCATTCAACCATGATAACTGGAACATGTTGCAAGATCAGACAAATCAAGATTTCTATTGCACATGCAGATGGAAAGGTCAAGATTAGACAAGAAACCATCAGGAAGCTATGGACCCATCATTCATGTAATAATCAAGAAAGCCAGTGATAGCAATATATAGTGTAAATCTTTTAAATTTTTCATGGGCATGCATTCCCTTAGACTTGTAGAATGGACTCTTACAGCACAGCTTACTCAATATTGCTTCCAGACAGATCCACCTGTCTATAACCATACGTTACTCATTATCCATATATTATGCGTCACTTCTTTTATGACGTCTTATGAAACGTGAGATTCTATGAAATCATGCAAATCATTTTCAAAAACGTAACGTTCAGATAAGGGGAAAAGGGACTCAAGTGATCATCAAGTGTCTGATATTCATTCCTATACAGCCAATTCCACACCACAGTTCTTTATTTTTTTATGAAGTTTAGCCAAACTTGAAATACTGGTAGTTAAACATAAAAAAAAAAAAAAATTAAGTCTGAAATTAATGGAGAAAATGCAACAAAAGGCAAACATATCAAGATTAAAAGATGAAAAGAAAATTTCTGTGACCTTCATAAAATTGCATATTGCTTTCTTGGCATGTTACTGCTTAAATCTTTATGAAAGCATTAAACTGAAAGTGTTTCTCATCTCAAACTTTTATTTTCCTTTTTAGGGTTGCTGTTTCACAGTCACCAGTGCAGTCTCTCTTGTTTCACTGATGTATGTGCAATGCTTGCAGCAAACATAGCACGTTTGTGCGTTTTTGTTTTTGTTTTGTTTTTCAGTCAATTCTGCTTATTGTCACCTTGTGCTGCTTGTCTAAAGCTATTTTTTTGCAATCAAACACAGGTTTTAACAGCTTTCAGTTTTTCAATCAGTTCATCATCAACGTGGCAGTGCAGCTCATTTCAAAATGTAAATTTCATCATAAACTTCATCCTCCATGAATACCTCAACATCTTTGAAATCGACTTCAGTTGAGCAGCTAAAAAAGTTGGCAGTATTGGCACTCCTGATGCTGTGGAATGAAGATACATCAAATATGAAATCTGAAGAATAAAAATATGCTATAGTCAGAGGCATGAGCATTGACCATTTTGTAGCAGAAAAAATGAGGATCTAACCATGCTAAAATAAGGAATTGAAGAGTCTTCCTCCTCTGCCAACACCTCCAAGTTGGAAAGTTAAAAAATTAATTTAGGTCAGTAGGGGGAGTAGAACCTCTTGAATAATGCTATCTTTTATTCCATAAAGTGGCCAACTCTCATACCTTTAATTAAATAATCGATCATATTTGTCATCTGACAAATTATATTTGACAATAAATGCTCTCGAACAATCTCCAGCTTTTAGAATTAGTGTCAGATTGCAACTGACCGAACTGCTCCTACTTCACTATTTAGTTTGATTTTAATTGGCCCAATGAAGTCGCAGTTATGGGGGTGGGAATTAGAGGGATAAAAGGGCTTCTACTTTTCTATACCCACCTCAAGGGGGATTAATTTCTTGATTATCTTAAATTTCTGCATAGTTCCATTAAGTTTTCCTACCTAATTATTTTCATGCCTTGAATTTATTACCTCGTCATTTCTACTCAATAAGCAAACAAGAAATTACCCCCCCCCCCCAAACACACGTCTTCATATGGCAAAGTGACCAGTCAGGCAATAAACAAATCTGCCTGGGAAATGTTATCTCATCCACCGTACTCTCTGGAATCTTCCAACAGATTATCACCTTTTCCGATCTCTCAATAACCATTTGAGAAAAAGTGCTTAATGACAGAAGAGCTAAAACGTGAACTGGGTGTGTTTTTCAACTGTAAAACTCGTGACTTTTATAAAAAAAGAATTTATGATTTAGTATCTCGTTGGGAGAAGGTTGATAATGGAGAATATTTCGATGAATAAAAAATTCACGTATGCATTAATCTGAGCGCCAATTATAATATTTGCAAAAACGAAAAAGTTTTCCCCTGGACCTGATAGCAGAAGCCCTGAGCTCATTTTTATCCCTTTATCTGCACTTTTGACCCCCTTAATTTTTTTAATCAAAAAACTGATTTTCTCGAACATCATACATGTATTTAGAAAATGTAAAAAGAACTCTTATCTATTTTTGCTTCTATCATTTCCGATCAAATAACTCATCACATGACATGATTTCCGATCAAATAACGCATCAAGTAACTGCCATTCCCACAAATCCAACCTCACCAGAACAATTTGATCCAAACTTAATAATTATGTAGATTTGCCTAGAAGAATCTGCATACCGAATTTCACTCCTTTACATACTTAAATACCCCGTATATCTTTTGCCCCCTCTAATTCCACCCTCGTAACTCTGACCCCAGTGAACCAATCAAAAGCACACTAATAGTGAAATAGAACATTCTTATGGTCAGGTACATTCCGAATTTCAACCTTCTACATCAAAAAATGTAGGATATGTGAAGGGGACGACCGATAGAGATTGTGAAGCCAATAAGTGCTCCATTCTTCTGCTACTTAATTTATCTTACTTTTTAATTTATATTAAGAAATTCAAACAACCAAAAAAGTGAACATCAACTGTATAAGGCCATATTAACACTAATATCTAATAACGAAAGATCACAACTGCCTGAAGCAGATGCCACCTGCCTGGTATTTGTGTGATTCTTTTTCTGCATGACTTTCTTAATAAGTTCACGAAGTAAGGTAAATTATCTACTTAATTACTAGAGATAATGGGGTTATAAGTTCAAAGAAGGCAAACCAACTTCATTCAGAAAAGGTGGCAATACTATTCTCTACTTTTATCAAAGATAGCAATGAGCCATTTTTTTTTTTAAGTTCAAGACAAAATATCAGAAGTTTTCTAAATCCCTGAACCTTCTATAAAATCCATAAATGCACTGGACCTATAATAAGTCTGTAGCTATGGAGCAGCAGTATACTGACAAATTTCCTGTGAAAGAGAAGGTGAAGCCAGTTGAGATTTTGAAAAGACTGCAAAGAAAGGGTGCTAAAGATCCACAGGCAAAAGCTTGTGAATGGTGTCAACACTTCAGTAAAGGACAAGATAATCCCATCCCAAATTCCTCCATTTTGTTGAGCCTGTTTACAGAAAAACCTGGTAGTGTTGAAAAACCATTCATGAGCACTTACTATTTAGGAAAATGCACAAGGTAAATTCCATGACATGAGACAACGGATAATAAATCTGTACATACGGATACGACTGTAGTGAACTTGGAGTATATGCATTCACATGGAAGTATAATATGACTAGTGTTTAACAGAGTGGGAATAATGACTGTACTTATTAATAATTACTCCGCAGAAGATATAGGCAATGGAAAAGGCGAGGGCCTATTGAAAAATTTGCATATATTTGAAGAAGGTTTGTTTTTTTTCTCTGGAATTTTTTGAATATATTTAAAGGAGGGAAAACATTTATCATTGTTTTGCAATTGAAAGGGCTGAACAAAGATCCACAACACTTTGAAGGGAAATTTTTAAATGAAGTAAATGGTTTAAATGCATATACAGGGTGTCCCAACGATACATGTCCAAAATGAAAAATTGAGTAGAGGACCTTAATACCTATGAGAATCACCCCCATGTCTGTTATCTGAAATGTTATAATTATGGAGATGATAATGATTTTGTGATTTTGTCAGTAACCCATACCTTATTCCATTTTCGGGAATGCAGGTATGTCATTTTGAGGAATTTGGTTAGTGGAATTGTATTCTTTGGGCAACAGTATTAAATTTCAGAAAATGAATGAATTGCAAACATAAAATTTTTCGGAAATCAAGGTTAAAGTAGGATTTTCTGAGTTGTCGTTAAGTTTCAGAAATCTTTGATGTTGAATCTAAACAAACTAAATCAAGTCAGTAACACTGGTTTTTATTTTAGAAACTTTTCCATTTAATAAACTGCCAGAAGAAAAAAAATAAAAAATAAAAAAAAAGACCACATGCAATAGGTAATTATATTAGAAAAAAAAATAATAATAATAAAATAAAATAAAAAAAAAAATCTTTAATATCTCCATAATGGTAACATTTCGGATAACACATAGGTACTGAGGTCCTCTACTCAGTTTTTCATTTTGGACATGTACTGTTGGGACAGACTGTATAATGGTATTTAGCTTACAAATGAGGTTTTCTGATAACAAACAGGAAAAAAAATTAGCACGCTCTATATGAAAAATAAAGTATTTGATTATATAATTTGGTAAAAATATATTTGTAATCCACAAGTAGATTTGAAATACGTATCTGGTATTTCAATTCTCCTTGTGGATTAGGAGGTCTCCCTCCCCCTTTTTTTTGTCATTCCATTCCACAGTTTTGCTTAATTATTGAAAAATATATTTGGTAAAAGAAAAATTAAAATTTGGGGAGACATTTCAGGAGGAATGGTGTGATCAAAATTACTGTATTTTTTTGGAATATAATATGCAGGAAAAAAACTAAAAAATTAATAAAAATCATATTACAAAATTATTACTATTACTACACATAATATTTTTTAATATACTAATAATAAAACCAATGAAAATAAGATTTTTAAAAAATAGGGAGGGATATTGTATTCCAAAAATACTGTAATTGAAATTATTCTTGTATAATTTCACTGAATTTGCATTTGCATTGTATACTGGCACAGGCATTACCGATACTCTAAATTATTTGCTCATGATATTTATAAATGGACACTAGAAGAATTTCTGGGTTAATGTCATTTTCACAGGTTTAGCTAATTATTTCACAATTCAGTAATAAAAACTGAAAATAGGTTAAAATTACAAAAAGAAATGAAAACTGAGAACAGAAGTCTTCTGAGATAACAAAAGACAAGTGAACAGATTTGAAAAGAGGAAGAAACTGCAGAAAACCACTAAATTTCAGATAGAATCTGCTTCTTTCAAGACAAATTAAGAAGAAAAAAAAAAGCATTTCTTATTATGCAAGTTTTGAGAAGTTTTCATAAGATTTCTATTGAAGATTGATAATAAATCACAATTTTGTAACAAAGTCGAGACAAGTTATATCATGATTCTTTGAGACATAGCAAACAAATTCCATATCCCTGCAAAAGAAGGCGTCATCATCAATAACCCATTTCATATTCAAATGAAGAACATGGCCCTTTCATCTTTGATAGGTTTCAATAGGCTTATTCATTAGGCAATAAAATATTTTATCTATAATCATTTATTTAATTTTGATAATTTTAATTCTTGTAAAAGCACAGAAACATTAATAAACTAATGCATGAAATTATAGGTAACTAAATGTGAAAGTTATGCATGTGGTTTTGATGGAGCAATTTGCAATGTTTCAATCCTTGAATAAAGAATATTGAAATCCTTTAAGAAAAGTAGATCAACCTCAGATGCATGTTCCAAAAGCTAGTGAAATAAAAATACAATGTAACATGATTGCGATCACATGTTTATCACTCACTGACCATGATCTCTGATTTGTGACAAAATTTTGACATAATAGAACTCTACTGTACTCAACAAAGTAAATATTAAATTACCAATGAAATTAAAAATTTACAAATATTAAAGAGATAAAGTTATGTGAATTGCATGAGAAAAGGTATAATGCAGACCCCATCACAATCTAATTTAATGCTACATTCAACTTTCATTAAACAAAACATCTCTCCAAATTAAATAAAAAAAAAATTGGTGATTAAATCATAAAACATGAAATGCATGTTTTTAGGCAGTCTTTTATTTGAAGATATATTTCTATTTTGTATGCATAGATAATTTTATGGGTGGACAAAAGAAATTTACAATATTAAGGCTATATTTCTGTAAATAAAAAAAAAAAATATTAAAAAAAATATGCATCTTCAGACATATTGTAAAAGGCCACCTGAATTCAGTGGTTTTGGCATTTGAATGATTAATTCCTACAACATAATGTAAACAATTAATTCACATGCTATTTTGAAGGAAATATCCATATTTACTGCAAATGTAAACGGAAGACATACTAAAACATTAGTGTGATATTTCTCAACCAGCATGTTGCATAAGTGCAAGCTCAAAATTTATTTTTTTCCCATAATGTATCATAAGAACTGGACCAGAGTACCAAATTTTATGTTGGCAGAAGGATTGAAAACTCTATAAAGTATAATCCACGTAAGTCGAAATTCCACTTAAGTCAAAATAAATTTGAAATCCCCTCCCCTACAAGAATTTATAATACAAATTTCATCATTTATTAAGCTAAGAAAAGTTAGAGGGGGGGGGGGATAAATTAATGTAAGATAATCAATCAGAGACACTTGATAATTCCCAGATTGATAGATATCATCAGATTGCATGAACTAAAGCCAATCAAATTACAGTATGTTAATCAGATTAATATGAAGGCAATGGAACAATATAGACAGAGTTGTTTTAGAAAAGGGATTGTATTAAGAACATGTGGTTATTTGTGGTCATATTCTTCAAAATCTTATCCACCTAAATCATGGCCCAAAACTCGAGAAAACTGAAGTTGAATATACTAACAATAGAACTTTAAAAATTTAGAGTGGACAAAATTTTCTTCTTTTTTCGGTAAATAAACGGTCTGTGTAATAAATAAAGCTATACAATGGTTAGTTTCCAATTTTATATAAATGCTGTAGTGCTTCACGTTATCAATAATCACATGAGTCTTAAACCAGCCTCGTTTTGGGAATGTTAAGTCAAATTCCTGACAAGTCAAACTTTTTTCTGATCCCCTGCCAATCCGACTTAAGTGGATTATAATTTATTAGAGTGTAAGACTTAGCATATCATGAAGAAAAATTGGAAAAAAATCTGGGATTATTTCTACAAACCAAAGGCAAAATAATGTATAATATATGGAAACTATATATTTATGGCTTTAAGATATAGTTTCTGGTTGAAGTTGACATAAGAAGGTATTTCTCTTAACGTATTTTTTATCAAAGTAAAATTTTTTTTTGTTTCTATTTACATTTTCAGCTCTATCTTATTACTTGGCATTGTGACTCATAGTACATGTAATACCACTATAAAAAGAATGACGAGTGAAATCCATTTATAATTTTAGACAATGCACAAATTAATCATATTTCTTTTTAGTTATATGAATGCATTATTATTATTATTATTATTATTATTATTATTATTATTATTATTATTATTGCATGAGAAAAGGTATAATGCAGACTGTACAATAGCCCCCCAAATGCTATTCGCCTGTTGGGGGACAACTTGGTGTTCTAACCTCCCGTCGACACATGATGGTGGGGTTAACCCAGTTGTTGTCACATTATTATTAAATTATTATTAAAATATGAATTAAGAATGTTTCTTATAAAATTTACTGTTAGGTTAAATGCAGCCATAAATTTTACTGGTAACACTTAATTCATATTTCAAATACACCATTCTTGAATTTAGAAATTGATGATAACTTGTTTAAGCTCTCAATTAGCTAAATTTTTCTATGAAGCCTTTTAAATGCACAAAAAAATTAAATGACAAATTTTTTTTTTAATAATTATTCTTAATTATTCTCAGTTTATTAACATTTTTCATGAAATAACTAATGTTAAATTTTAATTTGTAGAAAAACAGACTAAAAATACAGTATTTACCTGAATATAACTAGACCTCGAATCCAATACGAACATTATTTTTTTGGAAGGCATTTTTGGAAAAAAAAATTTTATAAGAAAAAAGAAGAACCATTTTTGGAAAAAGATTTTCATAACTATATACACGTGGTGAAGCCGGAAAGTCTCAAATGTTCATGTGCAAAGTCACATTTAGTCTTGCACTATCTCTTTCTATCTGGAAATGGCTTAAAAACAAACAAACAAACAAAATAGTGCCTACGCTACATCAATCTCACTAGAGAATGCCAAGAAAGAAGTAAAAGACAAGCACCCTAAACCAGAATGTTGATGGCTTAAGGAAATTTTTTTTTTTTTCTTCATATGTGCGAATTTTTATTTGCTATTCGATAGCTTTTATGTGATATTCATTTATGTGGGTGAAATGACAGTATAACACAGTATGTATTTTTCCCAAAAACTCAAATCTAATATGACCCCCCTTTTCCCCTCCTCCCAAATTTGGAAAAAAACACCAACGTCGTGTTATATTCAAGTAAATATGGTAATATTTTATGAAGAATTCTTTACTTCTGGATAGTGGAATATACGGCTATTTCTATAATGTGAACTCAGTACAGACAATAGTCAAATTCTGTTCCAAGATGCGTATTAGAAATTTTATTTGTTTATCATGAAGTCTTTGAGCTTTTACTTACAAGTTAGCAGCCATTTCAAAGCATTGAAATCCTATATTAAACATCAAATGGTCTATAAATCAAACAGTCAAATGGTATTATGCATTTATGTTTGTGGCACATTTAATGTATCTCAAAATCTTAACCATATGTTCAGCATACGTCTCACAATACCATATGTTCATTAGATTTCACTGAGTAAACTTCTGAAATTGGGTCCATCATTTTGATTTGTCCTGTATTTGTTCAGCATGTCCTCCGTCAAATTCCAAATAAGTCTATAAGTGGAATTTTAGGCTGTTTAACACTCTCGGGTCATAATGATTGTCTACATCATGGCATTTGTTCTCAACCTTGATGCGTAGGTCCGCCATATCGCGAATCTTCATACCGTATAAGTGTGACTTCAAATACCCCAAAGAATGAAATCTAGCGCATTTGATTCAATTCTTGCGACTGTGGAGTCCATTCTACAGGTTCTCTGTTGGTCCTGACACCAATCCAATGTTTAGAAAAGGGTTCATCCAGGCAGTTTCATATAGCACTCACAAATTAGAATTTTGCCTATGGTGCATGACTTTTCAGACACCCTGTACATTACATGCTATAAAAAGTAATAATAATAATAATAATAATAATAATAATAATAATAATAATAATAATAATAATAATAAACAAAGATATTGTACTTGTTAATTTCAATTAAGACTGTAAAAAAAAAAAAAAAAGTTACTAAACAAAAATGAAGAAATGGTAGTTTAAATTTTATAAAATATATACATTTTAAACCAAGAATATGTTAAAACAATTGACCATGTTTAAACTTCTTAATATACAAGATACAAACGTTCAATTGGATGCCTTTTTTTATAATGTGGCAAAGGGAATTGATCTTTTCCTTCTTATGGCAAGTGAATAGGTTTTTTAAACACCGAAAGCTGATTTTATTAACCCAGAAGAGCATTTCAATTATTATTACATTTTAAAAATATTTCCTTATTAAACCTTACAATTATGTCTGGGATACATTTGGAATTTCATTGTATATGTAACACAATCAATTGGCGATTAAAAAAAAAAAAAAAATTCCGTGAATTTAGTAGCATCAAGGATTGCCTTTGCCGAATTTGTCGGTTATAATTAACCTACTTAAATTAAAAGCTCCCCAATCTCCAAGTGAAAACTAGTAAATGTCAAACTTCATAATTACACTTACTTTTAACTCTTCTTCATATTCTGATAATTTCCTTTCTAATGCTCTTCTCTCCTGAGAAGATTTATGAATATATTACTTTCCATTAAATAAACAACTTTACTTTTCCATTATTAATAATTAGTGTTCAAAGAAAACAACTTTACCCTTTTCTCAGCATCACTAGTAGTAGTCTTCTGCAACATCTAAACATTTTTATTAAAAACAGTTAAAACTTTATTTTTAAATACTTTTTAAAATACAATTAATCTAATTAAACTTTAAGAATCCAAAGTTTGAAAATCTTATTTTTTTTTACCTGTAGTTTT
Source organism: Rhysida immarginata (assembly GCA_023313115.1). Classification (NCBI taxonomy): domain Eukaryota; kingdom Metazoa; phylum Arthropoda; class Chilopoda; order Scolopendromorpha; family Scolopendridae; genus Rhysida; species Rhysida immarginata. Next base: position 3,308,389 of record JAHWFO010010123.1, read on the forward strand.
TCACACCGTTGCTTACAATCCTGCAACTCTTTTTCCTTCTTAGATAAGGTTTCTCTTAATCTCTCATAATCTGTCTGTAATTCTTCATACAACTGGCACGACAAAATTATATTCAGAAAGCTGCTTCTAAATACTTTGTACCTTGTCTTTCAAACATTAAAAGCTTACCTTTTTATAATCCTTTTCTTCCTTATCGTTTTGGGTAAAACCCTGACTGGTCCTATCATTAAACCGAGAACCTTCATTTCTAGTATTCGTTTCCGACACTGATCCTGATGATCCAAAACGTGAACGATAACCTCGATCTGAGGAAGACTGAAAGGAAAAAAAAAACAAAAAAAAAAAAAAACAAAAACCATTGAGGACAGCATAAGCACTTCTGTACAGTTTATTAAAACAAATTGGGCTTTTATGCACTACACTCTACTATAACCCAATTGATCCACATAGTTGGCTAAATAAAGACATTTAAAGATTTTGCATACATCAAAACTGCCCAATCCTGATGAATATGTGGACCCAATACTTGAAGTAGAAGCTGACTGAGATAAACATCTTGGGTGATATTTACTTCCTAAAATATCTAAGTATGACGAAGAAGCAGAACTTGATAATGGCAAAAGACTGGAATTCAAAGTAGTATCTCCAATGTATCTGGAATAAGGAACTCCTATGTTGCTTGATGTAGGCACTGATGAAATACCACTATATACAGATCCAACGCTACGAGAATTTGTAGCAAATCCTGAAGGTGAGTAAATATTTCCTTTAGAATACGGCAAACTTGACGAAGCGGTATTACCCAAGCTGGATGAATAAGAATTGGGGCTATACATCAAAGAAGAGTATTTTTTTCCACCATAAGAATTAGTAGGTGTATATCCATAAGACATATTGAATGAAAATTAAGTAAACCCCTTAAAGTGAATTTTTAAAAAAACAATCACACAAGTAGACTATTATAAATAAAAATTAAAAAAAAAATGCCCAAAAAACCCCCCAAAAAAACACTCTGCCTAATCTATCTATTTTACAAGTTGGATTTGATGTGCTTAATATTATAATTCAGTCTCTCATCATTTCAACGTACAATACATTCAAGCATGATAATAAATGTAACACTCTGCAACAGTAAGATTTAGATACTAAAATTTCTTTCCTATCCTACAGATGGCATTAATATAATGTGATGCTTAGTTCCTCTGAAGTTCTGAATAAAGAAGACCTTTCAGACTGTCAAAAAAGGAAATTGTGGCATTTTGCCAGAATCATGAAGATAAAATTTGTCTGAAGCAACCTATTTATAATACTGTAAACACAATGCAATGTAACACCTAGAACGGAAAAAATGAATTCTAACAACTTTAAGCAAAAAAATGCAAAGAATTTAAAAATCTCTGAACATAAAATACACACACATAGAAAACTGTTCTCTTATAAGCTCTGCACAAATTGTAGTAATTTTAAGTCTCTTCTGCAGAATACATATTAAAAAAAAAATTCTCAATTTTGCTTTGGCAGCAAGAAAGGAAAAGTCAGCAGGAAACAATTTTATTTACTGACAATGTGGGCACCCATGCGCACATGCAAAGACACAGAGAGAGAGAGAGAGAGAGAGAGAGAGAGAGAGAGAGAGAGAGAGAGAGAAATTCCTGACTTTTTAATTTTGATTATTACGTTCATCAAAAGTTTCATCCTCCCTCTATTTTAAAGTTCAAATCTTGGAAATCAGATATTAAACCATAAATAAAAATACCATCAAATTTACAGCATTCCAGTAAGCAGAGATAAAATTTTATTATTAGTAAAGGGACAAACATTAGGATAGAGTAAAGAAGAGGAATGGATAAATTTACTTCCAGATTGAAATAAATTTTCTTAAAACGTTTATAATTCAGCATCCCATTGACAAAATTCATAATTTCAGGGTTTTCATGGTTTTTAAAAACATTGTAGTTTCTACATGTTGCCTCAAAATTTTAGAGAATATTTATTCAAAATCAATTTCAAAATCCAACTGTGATTACTTTCAAATTTGTTTTTGCTTCCATCTGTCACAATTCAGATCTTCAGCCTGTTTATCTTAATTTAAACATTACTTTCATGTTTTTTTGAAATATTTTGAAGATTTTTGTAAGACTCTACTTCTGCAATTCTTCATTATATGAAATCAGAAAGTATACTCAGTAACAGGTGTTCACAGTAATAACAGATGTGGTAATTGTGGTTTCAAAATACATACACTACTATGAAGGCGATTCAAAACCTTACAGCATACTGAAAATTTAATGTTAGATATCCAAAACTAAGACATGCCATTTTTCACCACCCCCCATTTCAATATCTTTTTCATACAACTGCAACAACTTATTTATTTCACAAGATAAATTGCTTTGATTGAATTGTTAGCTACAGATGCACCACTTCTTCAACCTCATTATCACTCCAGAATTTCTTCAACTACTCATACACTTGTCCTTGGCAATACAGGACAAGCATTTCCATATTGTTACAACATTCTCTGATAATTTCATGAGACTTCATGTTAGGTGTTTGTTGGAATAAGGCTAAAATTAGGTTTGATTTATATTGAAAATAAATTTTATATACAGTAAGATGTACCATAAATCCTCTACTATAATGCGAATAACTTTGCCCTAAAAATAGCACCTAAATTTGTGGGGTTGTACAGAGATCGAGTCAAAATTACTGGCCGGTCACCGCGCTAACTTTTAAATGGGCACCAGACAGGAACCACTCATTGCTAATCTTCAGAGTAGAGTCCATCATGCTCGATGGTCTTCATCCAACGAACAGGGTGTAAATGGACGACGAGTTGGCAGATGCCCTCGCGAAACCACTCCTCCGGTTTCTGGGCAAAAAAATCACGCACGGAGTCTTCAACCTTACTGACATTGGCGAAGTGCCGTCCACGCAGGAAGTGTGCCATGGACCAGAAGAGATGGTAGTCGGAAGGTGCAGGTCGGGGCTAGATGCTGGATGTGGCAGAACCTTGATTTTTTCCAGCAGTTGACGACACACCTCCACCCGTTGTTGTGCTTGCGCAGGCGTCAGCTCGTGGGGCACAACTCGGCAGCTCCTTTCCCATGGCATGCAGATGTCGAACCACACTAGATTGTGATGTCCCGATGTCCGCCCCTAGTCCACAGGTAGTGCTGCCTGGGTTGGCCTCCACTTGTTGCCGTAGGGCGTCATCCACTTCTTTGGGTCTTCCGCTCCTTGGCGCATCTTCCAGGCCCATGTCTCCAGATGAAAAGCGTGAGAACCACCGTCGTGCTGTCCATTCATTGGTCACACCCTGAACTTCCACCCTGCAAATTTCGGCAGCTGCTGTTCGCACACTGGCCTCGTTTTTCCAATAGTGACGAAGGAGCCCGCATATCACCAATTTTTCTGCCATATTTTTACACTGGCTGACGCAGGTGGCACAATGTCTATGGCATTCAAATTCGTACTGAAGTTTCTTCCCACTCTTTTCTCTTAATAAACTGCGATATACCCTTGTGGTAAATGGTTTTCGCCCAAAATTCGTCAAACTCTAACCCCCTCCCCCTCCCCTCTCGAGTCGGCCACTACTTTTGACTCAACCTCTGTATTATACAAGAGGATAATATCAGCCCTGCAACGACTGACATCAGCCGAGAGAGGCAGGATCAGTTGCATTCTGTCCAGGTGAAATTCACACAAAAATTACAGTGTAATATACATTAATTATACAGCATATACAGTGTCCAGTTCATCATACAATAAATTAATTCACTTTTTATTTGAATTTCTCGTCGCCAACAGCTAATACAAACTAACGAAGTTGCAATCTGTCCTGATGAAATTCAGACGAAATTACATGTATCACAATGCTGATCGGGACCAGTTCAGAAGCCACCTCACAGAGCCAGTGTTGACAGCCAAGCTGAAGGCAGTCATGTGGACAAGCCAGGCAGTCATCCCAGGTGGGTTAACAAGTCTGTTGCAACCATTTGATGTGATTCTGAACAACCCTTTTAAGGATGGAGTGAGGCAGCACTGGATAAAATGGATGGCATCTGACTAGGTGAAGATGACACCAGTAGGAAACCTGAAGAAGCCCATCTCTCTCAGGTAGCTATTTGGGTTAGACAGGCTTGGGATGCGATACCTGAAGATATGGTGAGAAGAAGTTTTTGAAAACTGGGATCAGCAATAAAATGGATGGTACTGAGAATCATCTTTTGTGGAAAGATGAAGATGATGCAGCCAGTGGTTCAGAGGAAGATTGAGATACAGATGTCAAGTTAACTGAAGAAGACCAGAAAGATCTCTTTGAAGACACGGATGAATCAGATTTTGAAGGTTTTTAGTTGTAAAGATCCAGATTATGCATATTTAAAAAATGTAAAAAATAAAGAATTTTTTCTGTATATATTTGTACATTTTATTTCTCACGAGAAGTCAAAAATAGGGTTTGCATGATACAAAAGGATAGCATTTTTGCCGTTTTTTTTGGGCCAAAAAAGTGGAATCACATTATAGTAGTGGATTTACGGTAATGCACAAAAAAAGGGAAATAAAAAAATAATGACAATGTAAATGCACTGCAGCTGTTAGCAAATCAATATGCATGCTACTGCTGCAATCTGTCAAAGACACTAACTTATCTTTGTTTCCAACACTTCACACCTTCTGACCAGAAAAATCTGATGCGATTCTCTGTATTCCTCTATGCTGATTATGCACACACTATCATGACACTTTGGGCACTCTTGATTTCCCAAAGAATACCTCTTCTTGCATAATAGCTTGAAATACCCAATGTTCACAGTAGAGAACAGTTGATGACAGTGAGTAAGGAGGCAATAACCCCCTATGTTTAATTTTGGACAATGATGCAAGCACGAGGCACTGAAGCAATCAAAAGTTGAATCCTTTAGATACAGTACAGTAAAATCACAGTGTCCAGTAACGAATTATCACTACCAACCGTGTAGTCAGAATAGGCTACTTTCACAACTTATAACCACAGCCAGCTTCTGTGGGAGAGTATCAGAAAGGCATCAGATAGTCTACAAGTACCTGTGACATGCAGATTGCAAGGCATCCATAGATTTTTGAATGGGCCCAGACCTGGGAGTTTAATGGCCAAGGTAATAGCCAAGAAAGAGAATGATGCACAGTACTGATAAAAAGATGACATCATCCCCAGGGAAAATGGGCAACATGTAAAGGTATACCTGATCAGCAATGATCAAGAGGTAACCTTTTGCATTCATGTTGCCTTTCAAAGGATATCAACAGACCCAACCATGTCATGTAACCATTCCCCAGATAGTAATTATATGAGCAAATTATGACTCATCAGAGAAGGCTATCCTCTACCACTTGGCCAAGGTCCAATCCCTTAATTGCCAAGCAAACTCAAGGATTTTTTTTTGCAAACTCAAAAATAGATGCCGGCACAAATGCCTGCTTCAGAGTCCATTATGAAGCAGGGCTTGCTGGACTGTTATTTTTGACCTCATGGTACATTGCAACTAGTTGTCCAACAGCAGCATGCCAATTAAAGACGACCTTAAAGCTCTGGGTTAATGGGGCTCCATAATTGATATATTGGGTATTGGATCTGTTCCATTTGTACAGTTTCATTACTGCCGTATGAGGGTATCTCACAAAGTTCACCCTTTCTAAAATGCTGCCATTTCTGGTCCAACAGCTGATAATACCCATTTCCACATCAATAGACCCTTATTAGGTTCCATGTGTTACCCTTGGCATTTACCATTACTTTATTCACAAATTGCAAACAACAAACTTTACAATAGTTTCAATGCACCCACTATGCATACCTTAGGCTGTTCCACGTCTGCTGTGGGGAGATGGTCATAATAATACGACTGGAAATTGTACTATAATGAGATGTTATTACTGTAAATATTCTACTATAAAGCACCTCTTGTATAATGCAATCCCACTTTCAGATCCCCCCCCCCCCAAAAAACAGTAAAATTTTTATCCTCTTGTATAATGTGATCTTCGAAAACTTACAAGAAATAAAATATTCAAGAATATACAAAAAAACTCTTATTTTTTAAATTTTCACATTAAAAATGCATATCCTGGATATTTACAATTAAACACCTTCAAAATCCAATTCATTGTTGCCTAATTCTTCAGAAAGTTCCTTAAAAGAGCACAGACATAGGTTTATTAAAAAATAATAAAATGTTATTTATTTTGAAGATAAGAATGATACAGTAGATTACAAGTACTTTTATTGTATTTTCATTTTTCAAAATTATTACAGTATATATTATGTATTCATGTATTAATATACTATAATAAATAGTTATTCATTTGAACTTTATAAAACATTCTTGGACAATTTCAGGAGATGAATGCAGTGGTTGTTGAAAAGCTTTAGTGGTCAAAATTGGAGCAATGTGACAGTGCATTGTCGTCTTGAAAGACTGCAAGGTTGTTGGGGTTTTGAAGGCCAAAACCGGGTGGAGATGATCTTCGAGCAGTTGACGATATTGCAGACCATTCAATGCATTTTCCAGAAGAACAAGGAGGCCCATTCCATACCAGGAAACCGTGCCCCAGACCATGACTGATATCCCATTGCCTCACGAGCTCTGCACCTCCCATCGCCTTGGTGCCTCCCATCGGCATGGAACAGTTGATACTAGGACTCGTCCAACCATATGACGTTACGCCACTGTTGCAGTGCCCATCAGATGTGATTGGTGACAAATGCACACCGGAGTGTCCAATGACGCAGGGTTAACAATGGTATCCACATAGGGCGATGGCTACCATAGAGGGCACGCATGTTCCTATGGATTGTCCACTGTGAGAAGTTTCTAGCTCGGCTGATGTTAAATTGGTCCGTGGTTTGTCCCACTGTGCCCCTCCCGTCTCTGTTGACCATTCGTCCCAGGTGTCACCGGTCATAGCCATCGAGGGTGGCTGGACGCCTGGTATGGTGTCTGTTGTGGAAGTTTACACTTCCTCCAACCATTTTCAGTACACCCTACTAACAGTTGAACGTATGAAGCCGAATTCTAACTTCCCATGGTTGGCCACTCACCACCGTGCCCGTTGAAATGCAGTCAACTCAAGACGACGTTGTATTTCACATGAAACAAACACACAGCCACTTCCCACAAGGTTTCACACACAAATGTGGCTGCCGGATAGGCCTCCAGGGGGCGTGGAACACACGTGGTGTCCGATCGCGAATCAGCGGCCTGCTATCCCACGAGTTCTGCTCAGTCAATGTATTTTCTGATGATGACTGTGGGCAATTATCTCAAAGAATGTTATTACAGTAATTTAATTTTATTGTTTATTACTATTTTTCTTTGTACGCTTTTTTGGCTCTGTAGAAAATTTCTGAATTGTGCCAGCACACATAAAAATATATATTCCTGTAATTTTTATTCAGCCTATGTCCTTTTGTTCCTTAATGTTTGAGACAGCACTAATAAACCAATAGTTTTCAATGGTAATTAAATGGTCTAATTAATTTAATTATTATTAAAATGTGAAAATAAACTCATCTCAAAAATAACAGTAGCTTTCTTAAAGAAATAAATAACTTTCTGTTAACAGCTGTGAGCAACCTAATCATGGCATTAAATCACAGATGATATCAACATGATCAAAAATGTATGCCACTAGAGCAAATGACATTCATTTCAACCTTAGAAATACGTAAAACAGGAATTTTCTGGGGGGACTATTTGAATGATATCTTAAAAATCCAACATTTAACGGCCATTTCTTCAGGCAAAATAATGGCCCTAATTATATCCTACAAAATAATTTTATATGATTTCTTCACTTTACAAAAGATTTTATTAATGCACAGTTAAAATCATATAAAGAAAAAGCCTGCAATAGCAACACTTTGGACTGTAAGAAACCCAATGGCCAGTTTCTTACAGGCATATAAGAAACTCAATACGAGTATAGACGTAGGGGAAGAAGGAAAGGGTAATCACTTCCGATTAGTGGTAAACAAGGTGAAAGTAAAAAAAAAAAACTAAAAAATACGACTAAAAATAAAATTAAAATAAAAACATACCAATTAGCAAACTTAATATTTTGAAAATTATGAATAAAGTCACAGTTAATTTTTTAAAAAATTATAAAATAGTTATCGAGAGCAAATTTTTTGAAAAAATGAACATTATCATTTTTTTTTTCACATTTTCAAGAATATTTTAATATTTTAATTTTCTCTGTTACGTACTAAAACATGGATAGTGATGTCTTTCTTAATTTTAGTATATTGGTTTTGTAAATGTTCATAAACTAATTTTTATTCAAAATTAGCATAAAATTTTACATATGTTTGCATATATCTTACATATATAAATTTGAATATTGTTATGAAACTTGGTACAGAATCTAATTGGAGCCTGCCACAGATGTGTGCCAAGTTTCAACAACTTTGGACAATTAAGGGCTGTCTCCTCTTAAAAGGCTGTTAACAATATGAAAAACTGTGATTGTCCTCCAAGTCGGAACCATCTTTTGTACATGGTTTGAAGAGTGGCCGACAAGTAAAAGCATAAAGCCAAAGCATGTAACAACAGCCCTGCTTACTACTTACTCCAAAGATGACCTGCATTCAATAATATGTTTTTTAAGCAGCAGAGGTGTAACAACCAATATATATACATAAAAGAATGCTATAGCAGTACAGGGGAAGTTGCTTATCATTACAAGAAGTGTACAAATGGCTCAGGAAATTCAAACGTACTGTGACAGTGTTGCTAATGCTGCTCACTCTGATCGGCCTCAAACAGTTATTATGCCTGACATAGTGGGTACTGCCAGGCAGGTAACAATCAGCGACGTAGTTAAAATACGAGGCACATCCAGAAAGTAAAAATACAAACGTCATGACAGGTCCAAAAAAAATTTTTATAACCCCCTCCATTACTATCAAGTACTGTTATCCAAGCTCATTTTTCAATGTAGTTGCCACCATTATCCAAGCACTTATTGAGCCTGGGGACAAGCTTTTGTATTCCGGTGTCATAGAAAGATGCCGCCTGTATTTTGAACCAAGCATTGACTTCATACTTCATATCGTCTCATCGACTCGTTTCCCAGCAAGATGCTTCTTCAGGTGAAGAAACAGGTGAAAATCACTGGGTGCGAGGTCCGGATTATACGGTGGATGATCCACTTCCCACTTGAAGCTTTTCAGCAAATCTGTGGTGACACATGCCGTATGGGGTCGAGCATTGTCATGGAGGAGGAAGACCCCATTTGTTAACGTCCCCCACCTTTTGTTCTGGATGGCTCGTCGAAGACGTTGCAGCGTCTGGCAATATGCAGCAGCATTACATTGTTGTTCCAGGTCGGATTTTGCATTAAGCGGGATTTTGAATTGGCGCCACCATATCAAACAACTGTTTCTCAAACACGACGCAGTATGGTGCCACCGCTGAATTAGCAAAGTAAGTTACGAATGAAAATGAAAGTTAACCCTGTGTAAATTATCGTAGCACAATTTACCATCTGGCTATACCTATGTATCTTTACTTTCTGGATGTGCCTCATAGTATCAATTAAGGTTCTGCATATCACTTCACCGAAAGGTAAGAAACTATTCCAATGGTAAGAAACTGAAGATGATTTTTTTGCAATATAGAGTATGGGTTCATTACTTTTACTTCTCCTTCTATTCCTCACCACCTATTGAACTATTGTGCACAGCTACACAGTAAGGGTGTCTTTATCCCTACTTATTTCTCACACTTGTGCATGGAGGTTTCTTTCAAATTTCCCTCTTATGAAAGTAACCACTTTATTAAAATATTTATGACAAAAGAACAACAGCATTAATGGCAAGGGCATAACTGGTTTGAGGTGCCATCTTGCATCAGACTCATTCTGGAAAGAAGATTCTCAAAGTAGTAAGTGTATGGGCCATAATTAAATACCATATTTATCCAAATAGATCCAGACGTCAAATTTAAGCAGACACCCCTTTTTTTTTCTGGCCATTTTTGTTGGAAAAGAAATATTCTCAAATTTAAACAACCTCTATTTTTTAAATGTTCTGAAGATTATTTAAAGTTCATATGATTCCTATTATTATCTTAATTATTTATTTAACTATTTTATCTTGTACTATTTTTTAGTAAAACATTTTTTAATATTTTATCGATTTTTTTTTTATTGTAAAATTTCTACTATTTTGTTTTTAATATATTCATGGAAAAATTTTTAATGTTATTTTTAAATTTAAAATGGAAAATTTTTTAATATTCTTTTGGGACATACTTAGTATGAACGCAGTTACAGTTGAAAAACTTAACTGGTCGAGTAATAATTTTATTTATCAGGAATGAGCATGAAATTTATTTACGCAGTGAAAGGGTAAATAAATAAATTCAAAAAATAATAATAAATTACCGGTATATAGTTTTTTTGTAAACTCCACTTATACAAGTGCTCCATTTTAAGAGCCCTAAGCTGAATGTGGTTTTTAGGGATCATTTTTGGGAAAAAAAATCTCAGCTTATGTACGAGTATATACAGTATATAAAATATGAGAAGATTCTTTCAAAGGGATAAACATGTTTTATGTCAGACCACATGGGAGCAAGCTGGAGAGAATCTTTATCTTTTCTGTGAAACGGACAATTACCAATAAAATCATAAAATTAAGATATTAAAAATGCCTTAATAATTAAGATATTAGAAATTAAGATATTAAAAATTAAGATATTAATAATAAAACATAAAAAATAAAATATTAAAAATTTCCATAAAAATTTAATAAAGCATTAAACCTTTGCCAATAAAATTTTAAAATTAAAACATTAAAAATTTGAAATAAAACAAAAAAATTTGTCAAGTTAATTTTGAAAATAAATATTTGCAGAGTTATTAACCCTTTCACAGCGTAATTAAATTGCATTTTCATTCCTGAGAAGATGGAATTATCTACTTTTAGCAGCATAACAAGAAGTTTTTTAAGCCCTGTGGGATGAATCACATTTCTGCAGGTAAAAGTAAAGTTATTTTGTGTGGATATATCCACTTTACGCAGCAAAAGGGTTAAAAAAAAAAATAAAAAAAATAAAAAACAAACTAAAACATCTCTTTCACTTTTCGTGAATGTACAAAATCGTTTGAAGTTTCCTTACTGGAACTATTTGTTCCTGTAGTACGTATTATCGTTGACAAGTGGTTATTGCCCCAAGTCAACTAGACAGCACTTCACGTGAGAAATAGTATACCATTTAAGAAACGGGTAGATGTAAAGAAGCCAGGAAGGATTACATCAGTGATTTTGAAGGTAACGGGGGATCTCCAACCTCATCATGCAAGGATACACACATGCTTCCTTTATTTTGTTAAGCCATCTTTCTAATCAGGGCTCTTGGATCTTATGGTTTGACTACTCCTGGACTTTACCACACTGGTATCATTAAAACGTCTGCCACTGAACCAATTTAGACCACGTTCAAACAATATTTACTGAGGTCTTGACAAGATAAAAATGAAAACTATTATAGTGTTCCTTTAATCCTTGGCCATTTCACACTACACACAATACACAGGAGATTAATTTCATTATCTTGTGCATAGTAATGAGGATCAGTCAAATGAAAACGAGATTTTGGAAATGATAGCAAGAATATGCGTGTGGAGGTGCATTGTAGCATGCGTACACATGTTAGGTAATCACGCGAGTCATTAATGTTCATAGAAACTTGGTTGTACACGGTTCGCAAAGCAAGACGATGTGATATAGAGTAATGGCATTGTCATCCAAAATGCAAAGAAGGAGGAACAGCGGGCGGTGTTCAAAGGACCTCTTCTCATTGAGTTCACACCTAAGGGCAATACTGTTAATGCGGATCGATACTGCGAAACTCTGCAACAATTTGCGAGTGGCCATCAAGAACAAACGGCCGGGAATGCTGACCGCTGGAGTAACCCTGCTTCACGACAACGCCACACCTCATACGGCCAACAGGACAACGGAGCAACTGATGAGGATGAGATGAAATATCCTAGAGCATTCTCCCTACAGTCCTGACATGGCACAGTGCAATTTTCGGACCATTGAAACTACATTTGAAAGGACGACGATTCACATTGGACGCTGATTACATAGGAGGTTACAGCTTTTCTAATTCAGAAGACAAGGGAATTTTATGAGAAGGGAATCCGTCAACTCGTGGATAGATGGGATGCTTGCCTTAACGCCCATTGTGTTTATTTCTAAATTTGTTCCGATATGTACCAACGCCTTTAAAAATCTCGTTTTCATTTGACTGGCCCTAATATATACATGTTGGTTTTTTTTTTATGAGACATATAGAAAATTCAAGAAAACTTTGTGGATAGACAGGTTAAGAGCCATTGAGCAACTGAGATGGCACTAACCTTAGTAAATAATTAAAAATCAGACCTACTTGTACCTCTGGATCATCACAATGTTCATCAGTTTTGCTAATATGATCTAAAGAGTCCTGACTTCCATCTCCATCCTAAAAGAAGAGAAAAAGAGGGGGGGAGGGATCAATGAATTTTAATTACAACAACAATATTATGCAATGATCCTCCATACAGAGAAAGAATTTGAACTAAATCATGTCAACTAATTACAATTCTTTCAATCCCTTTACTCTATCTGACATGTCAGCTTTTTTCAGGGTGTTACCAGTGTGTGTCCAATTTTGTTTTAATCTTCATATTTCATGCCATAAGCAACTTGATTCTATTTACTCAAGTCAACCAGGCCAATAAAAATTTCACTTTCACTACATTGAGGTTTCTTATATTTCAAGCTACACACAAATTTAATATGGCAACAATAACAATATTTATTGTAAAGGTAATTAAAAGTAACTGAATTAAAGATGAACATTATTATAAGTAAAACAATACACAGTAATGCTCCTCAAATCCAGCACCTTAAAATCTGAAATAACGAGAAATCCTGCACATTTGACTTGGCTCCTGAATTTGATTTCCAGTTTTCAAATAACTTTCGAAAGGCATCTCAAGTTTTTCATCTCATGACATTTATGTGTATGCATGTTGCACGTTCAATATAGTGTTACATTACTATTTTCTCGAAGTTCCATCCATGTTTCCAGCGCCAAAATCATTGCAATAGTGAAGTTTCGAAAGCAAGATGGTGACAACCAATTGGAAGCGTATGCCAACCACCATGAAAGATTGCTGCAATGTTGTCACATGGATGTAAAATTAAAGTGAAAAATGAAATAAAGTTTCAATAAACGAAAGGAGCTTGCCTGATTTAAAGGCAAACAGATCGAAAACAGTAGTGACTCTATTAAGTAAACTATTCGAAAGACATCTCGCTTCATGATTTTTGACCATTTATTTTTTTTATCTTAGGATATTTACGATGAATCCAAGATATGCTATACATTCAAAACTGCATAGAAAATTTACCATTTTTCCTCAACTTTCTGTTGCCAAAAGCTAACACGAAAGTGAAAAGAATAACGAACAAGATGGCAAAGATCATTCGCTTAAAAAGTAACAGATCGCTATTAAGTTTTATTTATCGCACATTCCAAATTCTCCCAATTAGCCAGAGTTTATTGAAGGTTCGAGAACAATTTTCAGTTTAGACATGTACAATACAGAGACCATATTAATCCTTTTGCTGTGTAAAGTGGATATACCCACACAAAATTTCATTATTTTACTTGGGGAAATTGGATTCACCCCACAGGTTTTAAAAAAAACTAAGTTATGCTGCGAAAAGTGGATAATTTCATCTTATCAGGAATGAAAATGAAATTTAATTACGCAGTGAAAGGGTTACCATAAGTATTCTACAAATAACGTGATCCCCATTTTTTAACTTCTCGCTAACTTACGAGAAATAAAACATGCAAGAACGTTTGTTTGTTTTTTAATACAGGAAAACCTCTGTTTTTTACAATTTTAAAAATGCATAATCTGGATCTTTACAACAAAACACCTTCAAAATCCGATTCTTCAAGAAGTCCCTTAATACAGTCTTAGATAGCGGTTATCAAAATATAATAAAAGGTCATTTAATTTTGAAGACGAGAATGATACATTATAGTAAATTACATGTACCTTTATTTTATTTTCATTTTTCGAAATTATTACAGTACATTTTATGTATTTATGCATTAAGGTACTGAAATAAATATTCATTTGGCTTTATAAAACATTCTTGGACAATTTTAAATGAACACAGTGGCTGTTGAAAAGCTTTACAGGTTGAAAATTTCCTTCACTTTCCACCTTTAATGTTACAAATTGATTTAACATGTCTATATTATCTAATTATTATCAATAAATGGTGGCAAGAGGAAGTTATAATATAAATGAAACATGATTGCTGTTAACTTTTTCGTGAATGGTTATTACCATCTTGTTTTCAAGAATTCACTTTCACGTTAGCTTTTGGAGATGGAAAATTGAGAGAAAAAGAGGGGGAATTAAAATACTTTAAATTGTGTATACTGTTTACATTGTAAAATAATGTACTCTAATGTACCAGTATATTCAATATTATACGTTAGTTTCGTTTGAAGGTACAGTATATGAACCCTCCCCCATATTAATTTAATATCTTATATTTATTTATTTATTTATTTATTTATTTATTTATTTATTTATTTATTATTAATGTTATTAATATATTAACATTAATTTTTTCCTTACATCTACTTCTGTATAAACAACGCCAGTAGACCGTCGCTTTGGCCTACGACGTCGATGAATTGCAGCTTGGGTTGCTTGGATACTATTTGCAGAACCTGATGTGAGACTACTTTCAAGATCCCTATCCCTATCTGTTAAATAAATACATATTGTAAATAATAATAATAATGGGTGAAAAAAAAATTTAACTTCCAGAGTTGCTATTTTACCCGTAACATCATCTTCAGTTCTACTATTTCTTGTTCGAACAGTCCCAGTGGCAGTATTGAAAACAGGGGTTCCTACATCAGCGGAGTCTGTAGAAGGAATACGTGATCGACGGACGTAAGACAGAGAAGAGGTAGTTGAAGTAGCACTGTCCGTAGAAGAAGGTATGTCACTATGAGTTTCTCTTGTGCGACGTGTTGGACGAACATCTTCCTGTTTATCAGAAAAAATAGATTAAAAGCCCCTTAGAATTTACACTAAAAATGGCAAATCAAACTGAAAAAGGAAAAGTTATTTATAAATTTTGTTTATACACAAAACTAGAACATATTCAGTGTTCTCCCCAGAAAATTTTATCAGGTGGGCAGTAACCTAAAAGAACCGGGTGAACAAAAATAAAAAACAAATAAAATATTATGCAGTTTTTCGTGTATTCAGCCCGGCGGTCGCCAAAATCAACCGGGCGGCATGCCCATTAAAATGGGCCTGGGGAGAACCCCGATATTTATAATTATGATTAACATACCGTAATTTTTGGGATATAATATTCGCCCCTTTCCCTTGACCCTCTCTCCCGACCCTCCCCCCTCCAAAATATTTTTTTTTTCTAAATCGTATCTTCATTGCGTTTATTATAAGAATGTTAAATAATATTTACATTTTACAGTAAGTAGTATTGATTTTTTTTAACTTTTATTTTTTCCCCCTGCGTATTATATCCCGAAAATTACGGTAATTTAATTGTAGATGAAACTTCAGCTGACATTGCTGATGCGCCAACCAATTATGCTACCTTAGGGTTGGTTGGAGCAGTAAGCTGCAGTGTAAATATCAGTCAGCTGCTGGGTCAGAGCATCTAAAGATGCTAATTATATTGAGGAAGAGAAAAGCAAAAATAAAACACACATAAGGTAAAAATTAAAATAAAAAATTAAATTAATACTATTATATAATTTTTATAAAAATAATGATACTATAATACTATCTGGCTACAGATAAGAGATCTCCCACCTCTAAGTAGTGTCTATTCCCTATGGAGGGAGGAAAGAAGTGGAATTTCATGCCTATTATAGTCTGTCTACTATCAATTGGTTGTGACCTTGTCTGACCTTGATAAACATTATAGTTCAAATCCAGCTCTTCACATTAGTCACTAGCCTCCAACTGCCAGCACCTGTTTTTTACAAGTATGCTAAAGTGATTTCAATCGAAGCTTAATTAGGTCAAAACCCACTGGGATTACAGGGCTCTGATTAGGTTACCATGAATGAATTAAGACAACCTTGAATAGAGGCCACAAGCAAGGAGTGTATGACAGCGTATTGGCTCCCATGCTAAAATACAGTAGATGGACCGTACGCATTTTTATCTTCACTGTCAATTTGACAAAAACTATTCAAGTATAGTTAATAAAATATCACACGTTGTTAGCACAGACTATTTGATACTTTTTCCCCAAGTTTGAGGTTGATCCCTAAGTTTCTATTTTTCACTTTTTCTCTACCTTTTTACATCAGTCCCTATTTAAAATATTGAGATAGGGACCATTACCCGTTTCCTATTTTACATGATTCCATTAACAACTTTATTAATCTTGATTATCTAAATATTATAAACAAATTTCAATGCTAAAGTAAACTTTAAATATACAGAGCTAGTCAGAATTATGTTAACACTATTAGATAAGTCGTGGTGGATCAGTGCTGCAGCCTCCACACATTCCTCTGATTTGATGCCCATGATTTTCTGGTTATGGGATACGGTGAGGAAGCAAATCTATTGCAAAAAGTTCATATCAATAACCTGAAGGGCATAAAACAGACTATGGTATCATCTATTCCCTGTGAAAATGTACATCTGGGCTTTAGATGATACTGCGGCTCACTGGTTTTTGTGTTGCACAAGTTGACGAAAAGGTTGAGACTGTCCTCTGAAGAAATGGTTTCTACCATTTTAAGTGTTAACATTTTTGACTAATCGTGTATCAAAGCTTTATTCTGACTAAACTGAAATTTTGAATCTGTTTCTTACCAAAATTTTATTCTTGTTATCTTGTTCTAGACGTAAGCGCCATGAAGGTCTTCGTTCCAACTCAGCTAAAGCATTTTCCTTTTCTTGGTCCTTAGCTATTTCTTGTAGTCTATCCTTGGCTGTCTCCCCCTTAGAATTATGGTTTTCGGTTTCCTTATCCTTATCATGTTCTTGTTGTTTTTTAATTAACTGCTCAGCTGATTTAACTTCTTCTAAAGTTACACCCTAAAGTTCATAAATTATTTACTAAGTAAAAATTCAATAACAAACAACAATATGAAAGAAAAGTTCAAATGATTGAGTTACAACCTGAGTTGATCTTCGAGTTTCTCTGACGCGTTTAGCATGAGCTTTACGTTGGGTTTCGGATTCCTCATCTCGAATTGGTGGTGCGTAAGATCTTCAAAGAAACATTTTAGTTTTTAATACAAAGCATTTTTTAAGGATTTCCGGTCTCACTAAAAAATCATAATTTACCGTCGCAGCAACTGATTAGATGTTGGAGTACTTGGAGTAGGAGGAGTTGTGGCAGTAGTGGTAGTTACGGTGGTTGTGGTAATGGATAATGTGGTGGACGGCAATGTAGTTACCACTGCAACATGAGTTAAGGATTTATCGACATGCTCATCAGATGAAGGAATCTTAGGATGATTGGGAAGGTCGTCGGATTTTCTTTGTGTAGGAGAATAAATACGTTTAATTATCGAAATTCAACAACATTTTATTATAAGAATGCTCATACAGTAAACGTTACTGTACTTGTTAAGCATTATTAATTAAAAATGTTATTATACACCTACCTAGTAAATATAGGTGAAGAACTGACTGCAGAAATTTGAGTTACTGTAGTAACAACAAATGCTGCAGAACTACCAGTAGTAGTGGTAGTAGTAGTAGTATTGGTAGTCATGCTAGCTGGTAAGGAATTAGGGCGATTATGCCGATTCTGCCACACGAACATACCAAATTTGGAAAATCTATCACATGCAGAAGCCCACGGGAACACCAAGTAAATTAGAAATGGGAGACAAAATGGCTTGTTAATACTAAGGTACCCATGCAGTTAGATTTAAATATTATATTAGATTTACATAAATTTTTGTCCAACTCCTATTTCTTAGAATAGCAAAATATTATATGCATTTAAAATTGGTATCAAAGCTAAGCTTGAAAACATTTAATAATTAGGAAAAAATTAATAATGATATTTAAAGTGTTAATCACCTTTCATCTGATTCTAAACTAATTGGACGTCGACGATCAGCTCGTTGAATTTCCTAAAAAAATAAACATAATAAGAAAAACAAAGAAGTTAATTAAAAATTTTTATGAACATACAGTCGAAGTCCGTTATTACATAGTCCAGCTTAATATGAAATTTTCTCTGGTCCCAGTCCCTTGTACAAGATTCCTACACTAAATTAGTCACTTAATTTTTTTTTTTTTTTGAGATTTTTATTATAAAAAGAAGAAAAATAAATTTATTTTGCTTCTTATACTGCGAATTCCGATTGGTTATTGTGTAAATGAACCATGGAAGCACGTCGAATTAGATTTTCCTGAATTCTGATTGGCTCTCGGTGTAAACAAACAAAGAAGCATGCAGGAGGGAATTCTTATTGGTTTTCAAAATCTATATACAGGGTCTTTATAATTAAAGTTCCATTTTGACATGGCCATAAAAAAAAACTACTGGACCAAAAGCTATAATACTTGGTAATATTATACAAGAGGGCATGGGAAGTTCATACCCACAAAAAATAAAATTAGTTCAAAAGGTCACCACCAGCATGGAATGGCGCTCTATGCAATATTCGTATACGAAATTAGACACGAAGACAGGTTAACAAGTCTTTAATCGTTACTAAAATTAGTTACATGTTGAATGTGGCCTCCACCATTTACTGAAAGCAGGTTTCACCGGATTACTGTGTCTAATTTCGTATACGAATATTGCATAGAACGCCATTCCATGCTGGTGGTGACCTTTTGAACTAATTTATTTTTTTTTGGTGAGTATGAACTTCCCATGCCCTCTTGTATATTATTACAAAGTATTATAGCTTTTGGTCCACTAGTTTTTGTTTCTTTTTATGGCCATGTCAAAATGGAACTTTAATTATAAAGACGCTGTAAATTTCCATGGATTGATCAGATTTGCAATTCCCTGCATTTTATTTCGTGGTAAACATTTTATTTTGTTACTTTCATTTCATTATTGACGTGGCTACATTACAAAAGAGGAAACAACATTGAGGAACCTAGTGAATCAGAATTGTAAGTCAAGAGAGAGCAGACAGGCAGAAATATGTCAGAATCAATGAAGATCTTCGGTCAGAAGATCTCTTAAGCACGGATGATATAATGGAGCATTGTTGAAATGAAAATGAATATGGCAATTCTGAATTAGAAGCATAGAATGATGATGAGAATGAGACAAAATCTGCACTGTTTAAAAAGAATAAGTTGTCAACTTAAAAATATACACAAATTAGTTTTTATCGCTATTTAAACACACTGCAAACACTATATATTAAAATTTCAAACCATGGCAAACATATCGAACATCTCTTGAAATGACTTCTATCCATTGTACATAATATTTTTGAGTATTTTGATTGAAATAGTAGTGTCACCTACTGACGAAATAGTGAACTATTTTTTTATGCACATTTCAGTCTCCCATACTTTCGTTGAGATATCCTGAAAATTTGACCAAATTCGGATAGGCCGTTTTTGAGAAAAACTGTTCAGAGTACGGAAACTTTACTCATAAACACCCTGTATATGTATTTTTCTGAAATAAACTATTGATGAAATTTTCAGGCTTGATTCAGAAGAAAACCGGATAACACGAAAAAAATTTTGGATCCCTTGAATTTTGTAATAACGGAGTTTGACTGTAATTTAAAAGCTCTTAAAAAGATTTTTTTAACCTCATCATTTTCATTATTGGCATTAGAATTTGGTGGTAAAGATGAACGAGATCCCAGTCCAGGCCGTGGAATAATTTCATTAAGTTGGTCTATAGATGAAGAATTATTTTCATTCTTTCTAATATTTCTCCGCCAAACTGGAATGTCATCTTCATTCTCACCAATGAATGTTTTTGGAATCTAGGCATAAACAACTTATAGATTACAGCAGCGAAATAAAATAAATTAAAATACAGATAAAGCACAGGATTAAGAAATTTACTTGTTTTGTAGTTTCTTGAATTCGCAAATGATCACTTTTTCCTTCCTTAGTACCTACAACCTAAAGTGAGAAATATTCGCTTTAAATAAGTAAACATTTACCCTAACTTTTTACAAGATTCCTGAAACTCACTTCAATATGATCATCCATAAAATTTTCACTTTTATTAACTTTATTTCGTTTTTCTGAAATTAAAAAAAAAGTAAAGTTATAAAATTGATTATGAACAAAGAAAGTAAAATCGAACATTGAAACCAGCGTTTAAGGGGAGGGGGGAGAAAAAAAAAAAAATTCCTTCTGAACTTAATGACATTTTCATTGAAGCATTTAAAAATAAAGTTGAAGATTATATTTGAAAGATTGTCATAATTTACCTCAGTTATTGGCAAGTGCTTGTAACGAGAGACATAAAATAATTTATATAATTTTCAGAATTCAAATTTTAATACAATCATTGAGAATAACATGTGCCTCGTCCTTTTTTTTTCAGTTACACAGTAGAATCTCTATTTCCTGTCAGAGTCAGGGACCAGGCGTGTGATACATATGAAAAACATCTTGAATATTGTGCTTCATGTTTCCAAATAAAATAAAATTCTGCCATTAAAAGGTAGGTACTGTAATCTTTATCTTTTAATGTAAGGCATATTAAAGAATGATAAATATTATAGTCTGCACTTGAAATTCAAATAATTTTTCTCCCTCCTCATCGAAATATGTATTCATGGTGAATAAACCTTGTTGTGGAAAAGTGGTGGCGTCTTGTTTTTGCTGATTATAGTCTGCAGTTCAGATCTTGCCGCCCCCCCCCCCCCCCATTTCAAACTAAGCCCTTGTGCAAATTAATTGAAACAAAGCACGTTTTCTATATTACTCGCAATTTTGCACTCAAAACAAACACATTTGTGCTAGTTTCATCATTTTTTTGTTAACAGATGCAATCATTACATCAGGAAGGACTTTCATCAGATTTCAGAAAACTGCATATATGATTTGACTGCCGTTCGAGATGGATGTGACACCTAGAAAACCTGATCAGCTGTGACGCTGCATTAACACACAGCTAAGACGTATTGAGAGATTGCTTCAGTGGTTGGTGCAAGTTTAACAACTGCCAGCTTTGGTGTCTTCAAGTTGAATCAGGAAACCAGATCGGTTTCTCATAAACATAAAGGAGAAAACAACTCCTCGAGATGATGCTTA
The DNA here is from genome assembly GCA_023313115.1 of Rhysida immarginata. Classification (NCBI taxonomy): domain Eukaryota; kingdom Metazoa; phylum Arthropoda; class Chilopoda; order Scolopendromorpha; family Scolopendridae; genus Rhysida; species Rhysida immarginata. The sequence continues at coordinate 3,329,737 of JAHWFO010010123.1, forward strand.
CTTGCTTCGACAAAGCAAAAAGGATCGCTGCAAGACTTGAAATTAGTAGAGTGGTCATCACAGTCTTATGCAGAATACCTAGATAGCTAACAGAAAGTAATGAATAATTGTGTTTCTACTGTATTTGTATTCTAATACAATGCTTGACTGCTATTCTAAAATAAATGAATTATTTTCTTAATATTATATTAAATCTTAAATCAAATTACACAGCACGGATAGTTTGTTGATTAAATTTTCGTCATCGAAAACAAATCGTTTATTGCAAATCAGTAAAATGAACTTAACATTTTTAAGGTTTCTCACCTATTTCTGAATCTGAAGATTCAGAATTTTCACTAGAGCCAGAATTTTCTATGGAAAATTCAGATTTTTTTTCTACAGAAATTAAAGTAAGAATATAATAAGTTTAATATTATTCAGAACATAAGAAAAAAGTAGTAAAATGTAAGAACTAATGTCATAAAATAATAACACTAACCTCGTTTGCGTTTGGCTTCTTTGGTTTAATAAAACGGGAAAAACATATTCAATAAATGTTCTCAAATATCGTATATAAAGGAACTTCATAAATTCATGTTAACACGACTTACTATCAGTTAAGAAGAGAGATTCATTTTGATTGTACTCCTGAGTTCTTTCTCTGATAGAAACTTCAGTTTTATCAGTATTACTCATCCTCATACTTCTTGTCACAAGTTTTGGAAGGAAAATAGAGAAAAATTATTTAAGATTAAAGTGAATAACAATAAACATGAATTTCAGCTTTTAGAAATAAATTAAAATTCACATACTGTCTTTTTCTAGAATTTTGTACATTAGATTCAAGAATGGCCAGAGGTTGACAGCTGTTTTGAATCTGAAGAAAGATTGAAAAAAAAAATTACAAAATAATCTTAATAAAATAATCATTTCAGAAATGATCAATACTAGAAAGGAGTTAATAATCAGAGATTCAAATGCTTCCACAATTCTTAATAAAAAAAAAATGTAAATAAATTAAAACTCTAGTAGTTGATACATAAATTTGAGTAATATACAAACTGCTTAACATGCACAAAAAAAAAAAAAATAATAATAATAATATTTCATTAGTGCATGCCAAAGTTTGGCTATTAAACCAAGGACTGCACTAGCAATCATCATCACATCACACTTAGATAAAAGCAATTTTTAAATAGAAAAAAAAATTATTATCATAACACTAAGTTGCGATAATGCAGGATGGCAATAACATATGCTGTTATTTTTCTAGGCAAGAATTCATGAATAGCGCTCTCATTAATAAGTTACCCCTTTGACACGTTTATTTTCAAAGTTTCTCAATTCCTACAAACTTTCTATCATGCAGATGTATTACTCAGTGGGAAAAAAGACATTTTAATAATAAAACTATAAAAAAAAACCTTTAAAAAAACACAAACTAATAATAAACCAAACAAAAAATTAAAAAAAAAAAAAAAAAAAATTGATGAAAATTTCTTAGTGCTATCCTTGGCTCATCCTGCACTTGAAATTCAAATAATTTTCCTCCCTCCTCATTTTGTATTTCCCATTTGAACAATTTCCCTTAAGTAAGCACATCCAAGTCAATTGTATTATTAATTACGTTTTTGGTCATCACACATGCACACAGATACACATACGCACGCAAGCACACAAATCAAATTTTCATTTGTACATGTATACACAAGATTTCTTTTGTATCCAAAAAGTAAATTCCAATTAAAGTATTCACTATGCAATTAAAATATGAAAAATAGGATTTCACAAAATTGATTTAAAGAAAATAAATGAATTTCATAGGATTAATGTTTTAAATTCTGACAATTTAATGGAATGCTTAACTTGAGGGCTTATTGCACAAAGTATTTTAACAAAATTTCTGCATGTTATTCAAGCAAATAAATTAAAAATAAAAAAAAAAAATAAAAAAAAAAAAAAAAAAAAAATTAATAAAAATTTTTTTTTTTTTTATCAAGTTAATAAAGCCAAGAGCATAATACTATCACAGAAATCAATTAAAATATTTTGTAAAGAGTTCAAAGTTAACAAAATTTACATATACAGTGCTCCCTCTGCATAACGGCAACTCCATATATCGAAGTTTGTTTTTTTTTCTGTAAAATAAAAACTTCATTATATGGAGTTGCAGTTATAAATTTGCTGTTATGTAGAGTGAGCACTGTACTACTTATTCTTGATAATATAAATATTACGACTAACTGAAGATCAATATTTGATGACTCAAAAAGAGAATTTATGACTGTTTAAACCATAATGTAAAATTTTAATTTAATTTAATTGAATGTTTAACAAATTAATTAAAATAAACTGTAAATGTACAAATCAGTATTTTGTAAATTAAAAGATGGAAAAAGAAAGAGTTAAATAATATTCAGAATTAAACAAATAATAAAAATAATACCATATATATAAATTAAAAAAAAAAAATGTCAAGGATCCTATTTATTGAGAAGAGTATATTTAATGCCTTAATGGATCAAGAAAAATAAACACTTGTTAAAATTTAAACCTAAAAAAAAGATTTTGTAGACATGAATAAACATCTATATTCAGAGATACAAGAGAGCTTTCATCCTCTGATTTGTAAACATTTTGATATTGAAAAATTTTATATATATTCAATTTTCAATTTATTTGAAATCCAAACATGCATTTTTTTGACTTATTAATCAAATCAACCCACACAATGCTATTTAAAGATTACGCATTTGCTTTTTTTTTTTTTTTTTTAATAACTCTCAGGTAACAAAAAATGTGGTTAAAATTTAAATAAAATTACTTATTTCAGAAAGTAAACATCAGCAATTTAAAAGATGGGTTTCAATAGACTCACGGACCTAACGAGAGTTAACTCGTGTAACTGCGGCCAGTGAGCTAAAGTGAGAATCGTAGCAATCATGCTATCGAAACGCTATGGAAGATAAAGATATTTCACTTTCGGTTTTTGTGCTTTCTTCAGGCACTGTTTCAGAGATATCTTTTGTCCTTTTTGCTTCTTACTTTGGTCTTTCTCTCTGGTACGCAAAATACATATTCGGTATTTAAATTATCCTTGTGGATTAGAGGTTCCCCCTTTTTGGTAGAGTGATCTTGTTTATTACTGTTTATTTCTTGTTCAATTGCGACACTAACCGTAATTTTCTGTTAACACTGTTGAAAGCAGACAAAGACATGTTGTAGTATCGCATCGTAAGCTCTGCGAAAACCACTATACCTGATCTGCCCATATAAATCCTCTACGATTGCCACAGTTACACAGTTACATCTTTAAACAAGCAAGACAGGTTCTCACGAAGCTGTATGACATTGAAAGCTAAGACAATTTCGTAGGGCCCAGGATTGCCTTCTCGTGAAGTTCTCGGCTCTATCAAAATGGGCAAGACAACATCATAAAAACCTATCGAAACGATTGAGAGAGAGAAAACCATACTATTGCGAGGTCTGCAAGTCTATCGAAACACCTTAAGAAGTATAAACTATTCTTTATTTTAAAAAAAAAAGTATTTGTAGAAGAAATATCTTTTAAACTGATTTTGATGCTTCTTTACACTCAGGTGAATTCCATATTAGAAAGAATGATAAACGGAACAGGAAAAATAAGTGTACCAGATCTGGTTCGAACAATATGAAATATTTTCATTAAGGAAAAAGTTTTGCATTTTTTTTAAACAATTAAATTCTATAATAATTTCATTATATGCTTCTATACTAATCAGTATTAGAACACAGATGTTAAGAAAACAGGAAGCAGAAGGATGCTGAATAGGAGAGAAAACTGAAAATGCCGCGATTAAAGGAATTTCTCAGATATGGAAAAATAAGATTTTTTCCTCCCCAAATTACTAATGAAGGAGCATAATAAGTGGATGATGAATTAAAATAGCCAGTCTTTCAATTAGCTATCAATCTATCTATCTTTTCTAATCCTCTTTTACCTTTAGGTTTCTAGGATATTAAAAAACTATTGGATCTATTTTGAAATTCAACCTGGCAGGGGATCAGCCTACTGAGGCTTTGCTTAGGGGCAAACAAACATCCATAACTATCCCTTAGCGGGATACAAACCCACAAGTCTCTGATTTCGAGAATGCCTAGATTGTTCTTAGCGTTCTCTACCATCGAATCAGCTCTTCAGAGATCAATTTTACTCATTATTTATTTCATGTTTTATTGAAATTCAGCAGTTTTAAAGCCCTATTTTCCCAGTATAAAATATATTTTTAACATATTTAAACCGTTTAAAGATAAACAAATTGCAGCTGGAAACACACATACAAATTCATATAATTTGGATTTCAGATACAGATTAGGGATGCTCAGTCTATACATGCAATTTGCACATGAAAAAGGGTTAATTTTAAGAAATTAATTACAGTATTTCATAAGAAATTCAAAGTATCAAAAATGGAGAAAGTGAAAGATCAAGAAATCTCTTTAAAAAAAAAAAAAAATAAAAAAAATAATTAAATGCAGCAAACATTAGGTAGACGATTCAGAATGGGATAATCAGTACACAATATGAAGAGTTTCCAAGCTGTATACAACCCTCACATACATATTTACTGAATAATTTTAAAAAAATGCATCATGCAGTGCCCTTCATTAAGCCTATTAAGTTTCTCCTTCAGTTGCACAATTCCATTTACGAAAAACAAATGATTTACAATTCCTTTAATATATTGTGAAAGAAATGGCAACCCCATAAAGGAAGCTTGATGAAAGTCATCTTTATATCAAAAAAATACTGAAAAAAAAAAAAAAAGCTCTCTTAGTAAATTAGTATAAAAAGAAAGTCATGGTCTACCACAGGACAGAAATACTTTGAATTTATTCCCAAATTAATACCATCATGCACTGCTTACAAAGGGAATACATTCTGAGAAATGTCAAAGGAAATTTTTATCATTTGGCAAACATCATAGAACATACTTACACAAAATAGATGGTAGCATCTTGACTATAAGCAAGCTAAATTATTACACTATAGGTTACAGATGTCTACATAATGTCTCAAAACTCCACATACAAACTTTGAGGTAAGGTATAGAACACTGCACTGGAAATGCCCCATAAGATAGACACACAAAGACAGAGCAAGAACACAATGCAAGAAGGAGTGTAAAGCACTTTGTTAGGTGAACATAACAGTACAACAACTGGTAGACACAAGAATACGGTTTCACAAGAATTGTTCAAAGTTCCAACCATTTGCAGTGACGCATGCCTGACAGATGCAACATGGACTACCTCACATTTTCAAAGATATACAGTTTCATGAATATTGACAGAGGGGATGGCAGATCTTGCTACAAAGCCCATGTCAGAAGCAGCAGGAATTTCATAAAAAATGGTACCCAAAAAGAAGCAGATGCTCGATAAATCAGTAAACATGGGGGACCATGTGGATATCTCCAAAACTCCAAGTATCTTTGAAAATGTTCGGCAATCCAGGTGACATCTGTACCAAGCACACATCATTGAGAATGGTCGGAACTTTGAACACCTCTTGTAAAACCAAATTACGTGCCTACCAATTCTTGTGCTGTTAAGTTCCGCCTAATAGAACGCTTCGCACTGCTTCCTGTGGCTTTGTGTCTCGTCTATCTCCTGCTGGCGTTTCTGGTGATGCTTTCCTATGGTTCAGCACGTTGTTCTCCATTTTCTCTCAAAATTTGAACATGGAGTTTTGAGACATTCAACATAGTTCAATATAGGCTTGCATAACTTATTTTTAAGTTCTTTTAAAAAACCACAGTACAACGACATTCCATCAAAAGTCAATACCTGTACTGTAAATGCTTTGATATAATTTTTAAATAGACTTATATTCATTTAATAATGAAAATGCTTTTTCCCTCCCCCCAACCTTCACCCTTTTTTTCCCCCATGTATTCTATTATCAGTCAGAAGGATTAAGAAAAACAAATATAATAATGTCCTGAATCTCAGTTTTCAAAACTGTATTCTCATGCCAGAGCTTCAAACTTTTGAAGGATTATGCTATAGTAATAACATTAACAGATTACGCTAACACTATCGTTTTCATTGGCTAATAATGCTCATTCTTTAAACCAAAAAAAAAAGTTTTCTTAATAATATTACTTATTTCAGAATGTATCAAATCATGGTTGGAGAACTCAAAAAATTCCAATTTTTGATATTGTTATTCTAAAGCATCAAAATTTTTATACTCCATCCAAGGGTTCACATCAAAAATTTAATTAATACTTATTAAATTATTTTCACTGCTCAACAATATGTTACTGAAGAATTTCATCATCGTACAAGACAATGCAAAAATGATGGTCAAAAATTAAGGACAATACACTAAATACATTTATGATTCCTTGCAAAAAAAAAGATTGCTCCACAGAAACCACTTACTTATCATTCCCATCTATTCACACTAGCAGTACTTCTTAAAAATTTCCCCCTAATAGCCAAACATTTCTTATGTTCCTCATGCAACACCCAAGTTTGACTTCCATATGTTAATGCTGGTAACAACGCTCTTTCATACATAGCAAATTTCGCACACATCAATAAGTTCTCATTCCTTCATATTTCCTACGGCATCTACTACTTACTAACAAGGCCACCTTCTCTCTAAAACATGCTTCCCAAATACATAACCACTTGTTCCAGACAATGTCCATTCACTTTTACCTTGCAATTTCTTTGATTTAAACCTCTCTCTCAAACACAAGCTCCTTTCTTTATTCAACATCAATTCTCATCTATCGCTTTTCACAACACAACATTCAACTATTCTACAAGCACACAAACACCCGCTTCGCTCTTTGAAAGCAGGACAGTATCACCTGCCTATAACAAACACCTTTCAACCCCAGTTCTTAATTTATGATGACCACAATTTCAAATGAAGGCTTTTCAATACTATCTAATATTTCTATAATCACGGTGGTCTTCTTAATATAAAATTTTATTAAACCTGCAGATCGTTACTATGAGATCCAATTCAGTAAACAAATAAAACAGAGAAGGAAAACACTTTTCCACATAAGGTTTAAATTGCATTCCATAATAATCACCAGGGTTGTGTTCTATAATGTAAACATACTGATAAATATTGCAAATTAGAAGATGACTATACTTACACATCCTACAGAATAAATATCATGGGTTAAGCAATACACATTTATAATTAATAATGTCAAATGCAAGGCCTTATGCAGTGAGAGAAAAGAAAAGTATAAATTTGAAGTGACAACAATATTCTTGACCAAAAAGAAAAAAAAGTCTGGCACGGAAGGGAAAAAAAAAAAGGAAACTGGTATATGCATAAATGATTAAAACTCATTCAACCATTCAGAAACATTAGGGAATGGATGATTAGTTATTCCTGGCATTTCCTTAGTGAAATCACAGCTGAAATAAAACCCTGTCATTATCATCTCCAAGTCTATTCTCCTTTAAATAAGTAAAACCATTATAAAATTATGATTCTAGCTTGACTGTATAGTCGAAACTCGATATGGGGTTACTTTTAAATCAAGATTTTTAAATTATTATAGGTACTGTGAGAATATGGAGAACAATAGAAGAGAAAATGACATGTGTATAAAGGATAACGCCATGTACAAGTGGAGCCACTAGCATCAGAAATGCTCAATCAACTTGTACATAACAAATTTGCCAATGAGATTGAAAAATTTATTCATGAATCTTTTTTCGTAACATACTAGAATCATCTAACTTTAAAGGAAATATCAAATTTTTTTTTTGTTTTCATATGAAAATTTCTCTTTGTGAAAAAAATCTTAACTCTAATGTTTTTAAATGCCTTGCAAGTTGCTAGCACACAAAGTCAAAATTCGACCATAGCAAGAAAATGTTTCAAGATAATGAAGGAAAATTACATCAAATTAATAGTGAAAACATAGGGAAATAAATTTTTTTTCGAGATATCGAGGTTCGACTGTATACAGGGTGGTCCTTTAAGTGTAGACATGGAAATATCTCGAAAACAAAGCATTGTAGGAAAAAAAATGTCCAAAATCAAAAGCGAATTACTTCACGGGGGAAATTCTTTAGCCAAAAAATTAGCCTCCCCCCCACCCATGAAATCTTAAATAGGAACCCCTAATTTTAATGATATATTCAGATTGCACACAATATCCGAGAAATGTTTTATTTTTGGGGTTTTTTTCAATTGATCCAACCGTTTAGAAAATAGAGGCCCTGAAAGTGTGAATCTTTTAAAGTTTTGAACCCAATTTTATTGATGAAGACAAAGAGATAGAGAATGGGTCTTACAGAACTTCCTATCTACTTTTTAATAGTCTTTAAGAATCCAAAGTAGAATAGGAATGTCTGCAAGACCCACCCTCTATCTCTTTCTCTTCATCGATAAAATTGGGTTCAAAATTTGAAAAGTTCCACACTTTCAGGGCTTCTGTCTCCTAAACAGTGGGATCAATTGAAAAAACGCCAAGAATAAAACATTTCTCAAATGTTGTGTACAATCTGAATATACCATTAAAATAGGGGTTCCTATTTAAGATTTCAAAGTTATCCGTCTCCCCCCCTCACAAGGCTTATTTTTTGGCTAATGAATTTCCCCCACGAAGTAATTCACTTTTGATTTTGGGCATTTTTTCGTACAATGCTTTGTTTTCGAGATATTTCCATGCCTAAACTTAAATGGACCACCAGTATAGTTTTCCTTGAACAAAGACTTACGCAAGACGAGGGCTACCATTTTCCAGAAACTGACTAAAGCATACATCTACAATCGATAAGCACATAAATAAATGCATGCACCAGTTTACTTTTTCTTTTGTGCCAGGCACTATAGTTGCCGTTTATCATTAAGAACATGCATTTGCTTAATTCTCTAATATAGAGCCAAAGGAATAATATAAGCACTAGGAACAACGATTAATCATCATAGTGCTAAGGGGATTAATATTTGAAAATTCAAAAAATATATATAAAATTAGGATAAGGAGTCACCTCAGCTGCAACTGATAACTGAAAAGAGCTCTAAAATCCTAGACTACTTTGCATAAAATTGCTAATGTGTTTGAATTAATGTACATTTTAAAACTAAGTAGCCATGAGTTACTATGATCATGATTTGTCCAACATGATTTTGATTTTAATAAGCAGTGATTCCATTATCTGACAAGAATAATAAAGCATGTGAAGTGGAATAAAAGAACAAATCATTCCAGCCAGATTCTTATAACCAGCGAACACATTCATTTGCATCTACTGCAATTTAATCACATTAAATATCAAACTAAGCAGTTCCAATTCATTACTGATTTCATAAATTCTATGCCTTCTGGTCAATTTTATTCTTTCACAAAATATTTTTATTCAACACAAAATTCACACTGGTTAATATTCATAAAGGATTGCTCTAATAATTATCAACTGCCACATAAACTTTAGCATTCAAACAACGAATGCATGCAGGCAAACTTTCCAAAAAATAATATGCAGATTCATCTTTGCAATGAGGGAAAAAGGATTGTAAAACAACAAATTCGATTAAGTAGTGGTAGAGCAGGAAGGTTGGAAGGGCTGTCAAACAAACAATGTATCAAATTACATTGTATTCAAAACCAAAATAAAAAATATAATTATGAATTAATAATTAAAAACAGCACCAGGAGGAGACAGGGCATTCTCTATGATGAATGCTACTTACTTGAAACCTTATTAAAAACTTCGGTTTGTTGATGAAGATGAAGATGAAAAATTAGGAAGAAATTGGACATCTGCATCTTTTAATCTTCATGTATATATGGAAAATGCGTAGGAAAGAAGTAAAAGGAGAATTAAAAAACTAAAGGTTTAGTGGCCAGTACTCACTGTCGATTGTTTTATCCTCAGTTCTTCTAACAATTTCACCACATCAGGATCAGCCACATCTAATGCTGTTTGCCCCTAAATAAATAAGTGTTAAAAATAAACAATTTAAATTTCAACTATTATTTTAAAATTAATAAAATATTTAAACAATATATTTACAGCCACATTCTTTAAATCCATGTCACAAGAATGCTCCACTAGCATTTCACATGCTTCTTTTTGACCCCAATGTGCAGCACCATGAAGAGGGGTCCATCCATCTAAGTCCTGAGCGTTTATATCAGCACCAGCTTGAAGAAGTAAGCTACCCAAACAGAAAACAAAGATGTATAAGTGTTTTTAATTGGTGATTATAATGAACTAACAACAAACAATAACAATTTACCTAATGAATTATTAGTAAACAGTCTTAACACAATACTAAGCTGAAAACAACCCATTATGTTCTACAAAATGCTTGTATAAAGCTATAGAAAAATTCATAGATATCCAAACTCTTATAAGGAAAGAGAGGAAGAATAAAACAAAGAAACAAAATTTTGGAAATGCATATGATTATTACGAGGGTTGTTTTTTTAAATAAAAACAAAACTAATACGAGGGTTGGGGCATAAATCATGGCAACTATTTTTATTTGTGAGAATTCGAGCATGGGTGGAAAATGTGAAATATACAGATGAAAGGACATGGAATGGATGAAGTTTACAGACATTTAACGCCAACATTTTCCCCCTCATGTTTATTAAGATAGTTGACATAACATTACAGGTTTCTTTTTCCAGAATCATGAAACCTGTAATGTTATATTTCATGATTCTAGAGAATTTATTCTGGAACATGATTACAGGTTTCATGTTCCAGAATAAATAACAGAAATTAAAATAGAGAACAGCTATTCCGAAACAGCTATAAGCTAAAAAACACTATTAAGTAATTTTACTTCATCACTTTAATGTAGCCTTTTGCTGAAGCTACATGCAGAGCTGTTGCACCAGTTTTAGGATGTGGTTGATCCCTGAAGCTACCACTGCTTAACCATCTATTTGCATCTTCAATCATCAGGTTTTCTTCTTCATTCCGAGCAGCATCACAATCAATCCCTATGTATGGGAAAAATAAATTAAAAAAAAAAAAAAAAATGTCTAATTTTACTGTTAATTCAGGTTGTTTTTAACAGCAATTGGAATGAGTGCTTTTCAACATAAGCATGTGCAATTAATCGATCTATATCATGAATAAAAATTTAATGTGTAAAAATTTCAATCTGATTCACCCTCATGATGTGATGTAAAATTTACTTTGAAAGTTTGCAATTGCAAAAGCTTCATTAAAAATCAACTCACTTTAAACAGCAAGAACTCTATTAAATTGGATTGTAAATACAATACAGAAAGTTTTAGAGACAATCTACAGTTTTCTGATATTTACTTAGAAAACAATGAAGATAAACTAACAGCTACCATGTTACAAGTTAAAAAAGTTAATGGAAAGTTTTGTATACCATTGTCATTTCTGGTAATTGTGAAATCATAAATGAAATATAGTAAGGAGTGGAGGGCCTATTAATAGTATGAAATCAAAGATCATTGAAATTGCTATTTTTCTTGAAGGCCCTTTTAAAGGAAAGCTATACCATAACATGAAATAAATTTTCCTAGAAATGTACGGTAAAAAAAAAATGGATTACTTTCTTCCACAAGCCTGATTTCACAATTTTAGTATAGGTCATTAATAGTGTTCATAATATAAGTTTTTGGTGGATCTCCAAGACACCTCTTTGTATTTTCTTTTGTACACTCATGGCTTGAAATATGAAAACCCAGAAGGAATGATGTCATATTGATGGAAGTTACACAGGATCCTCAGCATCTGGCCATATTTTCAAGATTGTGGAGTAATCCACTTTCAGTGCAAAGGGTACCAATGTTATAATTTCAGGTGTACAAATGAACCTGCATTTGTTTAGGTTATTCACTGTTGCTAAATAATATGGAAGATGTCACCATTCACCATTTGTCCAGCTAACAAGAAGATGAACAATGTTGTCACGAATTTCTCTAAGTTTGCATAATAACCATTCCACCACAGGTTAATTGATATACAATACGACATCAACCTTTAAAACTTTAAAATTCTGACACTACCAAAAAGTAAAATCTACAATGAATTAGTTACATTTTGAGCTATCTCCCAAATAACTCGGAAAAAAAAAATATCAGAAAGACCCATAGATACTAGAAGTTTAAGCTTTTTATATAGGAAGACTACAGTTAGTATCAGTATCTAGTACAGAGGGTAGTTGCTGAACTCCATCGATTAGCAAGCCAACCGACGAGACAACCAGGCCACGGCCACCCCCAAGACTACAGTTAAGTCCAGTTTAAAAACTAGAAAAAAAAAAAAATTAAATACAGATACAGTATATAGTAGATAATGTTTATTCCACTGTAATTTCCACAGTTTATTTTGCACTAAAGATAAAATTTTTTGTTGCATGCTTCACAATGTCTTCAAATTTTTCATGCTGACAGATGGCACACCATTTCCTATCCATACATACTTATGGTTCTTAAAACATCACTTAACATTTTTCACAACCCATTTTATTTTTAAAAAAAAATGATACAATTATCTTTGATGCATTTGGTTATTCAAAATACCGGGTGATTCAGTCAATTTCTGAATCACGTGCATTAGGGATAAATAATTGAAAGAATATGAGCGCCATATCGAATTTCTAAATAGTTGGAGTTTGTATATTGCAACGGCGCTGCATGAAAATCGTATTGTTGAAAAATGGCGCCCGCTTTATCAACAGAGCAGAAATGCAAGGTTGTCGAATGGTATTTCGAGACAAAATCACCTGTAACCGTGCAAAGAAAGTTCCGGAAGGAGACGCACCAGGCAGGCAAGAAAAAAGGCGGGAGCGAAGCTCGTGTTCGAACAGCCGAAGTTTGTCAAAAATGTTCGCACAAAGTTGGACGATTCCCCTACCAAAAAAATCTGTTCGCCGCCTATCCATTGAAGAAGGGCTGTCGTATACCACGACGTAGCGAACTTTGAGAAAGGATTTACCCCTGTTCCCATATAAGATCCATGTTTATCAGGAGTTAACAGACACTGGAAGACAGAAGCGACAACAATTTGCGATGGAGTTTGGAGCAGAAATGGAAGCCAATCAGGACATTGTGGACAACCTGTGGGTGTCAGATGAGGCCTTCTTCCATCTGTCAGGTGACGTTAATAAACACAACGTTCGTTTTTGGGGTTCCCAGCACCCTCATGAGATCCATAAGTCACCTCTTCATCCACGAAAGGTTATGGCTTGGTGCGCGATTTCCAAAAGAGGCATCATTGGTCCGTTCTTTTTTGAGGGCACCGTAACGTCACAGGCTTACCTTAACATGTTGGAAACCTTCTTCATCCCCGAGCTGCGAAGGAGGCATATACCGCTTCAACATCAATGGTTTCAACAGGATGTGACTAGGCCTCACACCACTAATGAAGTGCTAGACTTTTTCAATCAGAAATTCGGAAATCGTGTCATTTCAAACAGGTTTCCAGATTGATTCGGGGGTGGCTTTCTATGGCCCCCTATGAGTCCTGACCTAAACCCATGTGATTTTTTATCTCTGGGGGTTCCTTAAAGACAGTGTGTTCACTACAACACCAAGAACCCTAGACCAGCTGCGACAAAGCATCGTCGACTGCTGCACCCTTGTGGATGCAGAAATCCTGGATAGAGTTATGAACAACTTCACCATTCGGCTGCGAGCAGTTCAAAACGTTCGTGGTGGCCACATTGAGCATATCATCAAGACTTTTCCACGGGAATAAAAACTCCGAACTGCCTAAAATATCATACTGAAATGCTAAGTTTGTAAACATTAATGGGTCAATAAATCATAGTACTGAAATGGTCAGAAATTGACTGAATCACCTTGTACATTCAAATTTATCTACTTTGCTTATAATTTTTTAATGAAATTTTTCTTACCTTGATTATTTATTTCATCTTGTAATAACTCCTCCATCTCCTCCGATTCTGCAATATCAATTGGCAATTCTCCATCATTGTTAACAGCAGCAACATTGCTGTGGTGCTCTATTAAATATCTGGGAGGGGAAAACATTAATAAACGTTTAGTAAAAAAATTTACTGAACTTCAACTTAGCATTCTTGGCAACATTATTATTATTATTTTATATAATGTACCCATTCAAAAGGTAATGCCAAAAATCCAACATAATTTTAAAAATTCAGCAGCTAACTTCAATGACATGCAGAACCTTACCAACATTATCATTTCACTAAAAATCCTAGTTAAGACATGACATGATATTTATGTGGGTTACTATTATATTTTTACCTCACTTAAAATGACTTTCCATAAGAATACCCCCCTTTTTTTTTTTAAATAAAGGTCCAGGGTTCAAGTATTCAGATGGAACTTGTTTCAGTGTTTGATCTTCATTAGATTATGTGTTCCAACAGTTTTAAAAATTTTTGTTGCATACTCAAATCCATGATTTTTATTGGATCTCGTAACATGGATTTCTACACATCATATTACTTTTTTTCCTTAATAATTTTTTACAATTTTTCCCATGGGAATTTTCACCGCATATCATTCAAAATTTTTATATATATATAAAAAATCAAAGCTTTGGATGAGCCAGAGATCTTATGCCCAACACTCTTCAACTTGGACAAGAAACGTAAGATCTCACCTTTCACATATTCATACACAGAGCCCTATGTATTCCTTTAAATAAATAAAATTTTGATAAAGAAATTCAGACCATTAAATACTATTCAACGATTTAGTTAAGAATGTAACGTGAATCTAAACTAATCTAACCCGACCCCAAAGATAAAACCCAACCGATGTTACAATCGGGAATCTAAGAGATTCAGTGCGATAATTGTAATGAAGTCTATAAAGGAAGATCCAAATGCGATATTAGAACTAGATTTAAGTAACATCGCACATGCAAGATTTGGTCATCCTGAGAAATCAACTTTGGCAAAGCAGACACTGGGCACAATGTCTCCAATGAAAAACTGAGATTAAGAAGTGTCGATAATGAAAGATTGTTGAACCCATTTGAAACTTTTACTGAATGGGGATAGGATCCGATGGAAATTAACTTTCATTAATGGTATAAATCCAATACAGGGAAATGAAAGAATGATATGCAAAACAGGCTATTATAGGTCTACTTATATACGAAAAATATTATAATAATTATCTCGCAGAATATATAAAATTCTCAATGAAACTCTAAATTCATAATTTTTAAATTGAAAGGACTGATATCTCAACTCAATAATTCAACAATATCTAATTCAACATTTTTTAATACTAGTAAACATAAATGATAGTTTTAGTGATTATTTTTTATGTTATTGAGTTAAGATATCACTCCTTTCAATTTATAAAAGTAATAAATCTCAATGCATGTAAATGTAAATCTAAATTCATAAAATAAACGAAAAATCTTCCATATGGCCATTTAAACTGCCAGCATTAATTTTGGATGCTCACATTAGCAAAGTAAAATGCCCAGTTTTCATGTGTTCTAAGGAGTGCAAGAGATCTTTAAAATCATGAATTGCTCTGTAACAGAAATAGAACCTGCAAATTGATAATCATTTAGAGACTAGGATAAAAAGCACTCTGTTAAGAGACAAGATCAATGATAAAATCTCATAGCAGAATCTGATGTGAACATTCACATATTTTCTCAAAACAAAAAAGTGGTTGGATGGAAGTGCTAGTTATCACTTTTCTGAAGTATTTTTTATATTAAAATAAAAAAAAAAATTACAAAGCAAAAAATATGAAATTTTCAATTGACACGCAAAAGGAAAAATTCTGCGACCTGGATTTAAACCAGGAAACTCGAGTGTCATGCTCAACGCCTCTACTAATTGGGCTATCACAGATACTTTTTTTTCCCCTTAATTTTTCCATCCAATTTTGCAAATAACATCGTTGCCTGATGCTTGGAGAATTATCTCCAGTTTACATTCTTTATTCTTATGTGTGTTCATCAAATTTTTTCATAGTTGGATAGGAGAAATTCCAGATTGTGAACCAGATGCTGTATCCCATTGGGCTTTCCATCATGACAACTTGGTTGTCTTTAAGACACTTAGTATCTGCGATAGCTCAATTGGTAGAGGCGTCTAGCATGGCACACGAGATTCCCGATTCAAATCCAGGTCACAGAATTTTTCCTTCCGTTTTTTCAAATAATATCAATGTCTATGCATATATAGTTTATTACTTCTGAATAAGATCTTTATGCAAAAGCAAAATTAGAGCTGAATTTTTTCATAGAGTTTACTTTTAAATTTATAAAGTTCACAAATTTATTACTTTTAATGGAATGTTGCCCTATAAGATATGATATACGTTTCTTTAAAACATTTTATGAATATTTAAATGAAAAACATACTTAGCAATACTGATGAATCCACAAGATGCTGTAGCATGTAACGGAGTCCAACCTTCATTATCTCCTCTGTTAACATCAGCACCCTGCTCAACTAAAAATTCTACCATTTCGAGGTTGTCATCTATACATGCCTGCAATAAAAACAGTTTTTCATGAAAAGTCAAATAATTTTCCTCAAATTAGAATTTAAACTTATTACCAGTACTTAAAACTTGTATGAAGCTTCATTTAAGAAAAAAATTTTTGAACATAAGATAATGAATTATTTATTATGTATTTGAAAAGTAATAAATAATAATAATGTTTCAATCATTAGACAATAAAGAGAAAGAATGAGAAACACATATTCAAGAATAATTAAATCAGAAATATTTGACAAAAAAGCATTCAATAATGTTTTGTTTATTATCAATTCATGGGGGGGGGGGGGGGATTCCTCATTTTTAAAATGTGGTTTAACCCTCATTTATAAATTAAAACCTAAACAATTTTTGAGTAACAGATTACAAACTCAAGATCGCAAATATCCTGGGTTGAGAATTACGTTTACAGCTCTGTAACGGCCATATTCACCACCAAGGATTAATACTCGAATCAGACGAGTGATAGTTTTCGTATTCACCATGACAAAATTCTCAAATTAAGTATCACATTTGATTCGAGGTTATCCGAGAATTAACGCATGCGCAAGCGGTTGAAACAGATTAAAACAAGATGGGCGACTTTACCGACACTTACGACAATTTAGTATTTCTTCAAGAGACTGGTTTCTTTAAGAAGAGTCGACCTCGAAAAATATTTTCATTTAGAAAGGATGACATACAGTAACTTCTTGAAATTTTATTGTTCACTACAAACTGCATAAAAAATTAATTTTTTCACTTGATGAGCAGTTCATAGCCTACAATAATCAGAAGTAAATAATGTGCTCTTGCAAAAATGGAATGCTCTTTCCATTGCTGTAAGGCTTTCACAGGGATTTGAAATCCGAAAGCAAAAAGAATATCTCTTTCATCTTGTGCATCAAACAATGCATATGCTGTCATTGTGTCATAACCAATCAGACTGAGTCTTACAAAGAATCGTGAACTAGTCTGAGAATCACTCGATCCGAGATTGGTGAATATGAAATATAATCCTGGATTGAGGATTGAGTGATTCTAGTTTTAATCTTCGATTGGTAATTACAGCCACAAGACCTAGCTTTGTGATGAACATTAACTAAAACGTGCACTAAATGATTTAAAAGTATGTGGACACCTTTATGCATTTCTTCTCTTACAAATAAGTCAGAAATTAATACATTTAGAAATTTTGTGAGACAGCAACCAGCACTCTGTCAGGAAACCTATTCATCAATATTTGAAGCACTGCAATTGGAAATACAAACAATATTTATATTTTATGTGAACTAGTTGGGTTTTTTTTTTTCTGTAGCCATTTTACCTGACTTTTAACAAAATTTGATGTTTGTATACGGTTTAGTTTCGGATATTATTGGATTTGCCACTAATAACGTAACCTAGTCTATTTCTTCAAATCCTGCACAGCTCATCAACAGATGTAAGTAAACCAATGGCTTGTGGTTAATACATAGTGGATAGATAATAATTTATTAAACAATTTTATTTTGAAAGCTTTATTTCATTAAATGCAATACAGTAAAACCCTGTTACGACGTACCTCACTTTAACGTACACCTCGCATTAACGGACAAATTTTACATTCCCTTCGTTAAATTATCATTTCATTACAACGTACATCGTTCGAATGTCTTGCTCTGATTGGTCAATACAGCCCATGTGAAAGTTGACCGTAAATCCTCTACTATAATGCGAATTGGCCTAAAAAAGCACCTAAATTTGCTGGTCATATTATACAAAAGGATAAATATCAGCCCTCCAACGACGACTGCGGCCGGCAGAGGTTTTGTCTGGAGGGGATTTTGTCCTGATGAAATTACCGTATAATATACCGGGTGTTTCAAAAATGACCGGTATACCGGTATATTTGAAAAATCAATAAAAACTAAACGGGCAGCGATAGAAATACACAGTTTGTTGCAATATGCTTAGGACAACAGTAAATTTTCAGGCAGACAAACTTTCAAAATTAGTTCACGGTGTATAATTATTGAAACACCCAGTACATTTGAAACACCCGGTACATTAATTATATTGCATATACAGTGTCCAGTTCATTATACAATAAATTAATTCACTTTTCATTCAAATTTCTCGTCGCCAACATCTAATACAAAAATAACTCCTCCCAAAGATCACTACTTCCAAATAGGCCTACTTCCAAACTGCCTTGAACCAAAGCCTGGAAGAAAGCTTATGTAGTCAATTTATGAAAAATGTTAAACTGAATAAAGATTACTTGTTTTTTTATTAAGAAAATTGATGTACTGTTGTTTGTTTTTTTTTTGTCGTCGATGTGCGAGTGCGAAAGCTTTCCCTGTCAATATAGGGCTATAAACTTCCAAACTGCCTCGAACCAAAGCCTACAAGAAAGCTTATGAAAATATTAAACTGAATAAAGATTAATTGGAAAATGGTTTTTGGAGGATTTTTTCACGCCATTACCTCCGCTATTGATGAATAAATAGTGAAAAATAGGTAACCCGAAGGTTCCTGGTTCGAGTCCAGGCCGTGGAATTTTCTTTACTATTTTTCACTATTTATTCATGAATAAAGATTACTTGTTTTTTTTATTAAGAAAATTGATATAAAGTCGATGTGTGGGTGGGAAAGCTTTCCCTATCAATGTAAGGCTATAAACTTCCAATGGTTTTAATGGAGCAAATGTCCCAAAAATGAATTGAATTTTGGTGAATTTAAACTTAAAAAAAGATTTTTTTTCTGTATATTTTTGCACATTTTATTTCTCGCGAGGAGTCAAAAATGGGGATCGCATTATACAAGAGGATAGCTTTTTACTGGTTTTTTGGGCCGAAAAAGTGGAGTCGCATTATACAAGGGGACGCATTATAGTAGAGGATTTACGGTAAGCAGAGTTCACATTTCATTGGTTGGTCAGTGTAGCATATATAAACCCGGAAATCTCTGCATGCTAATCTTATTTTTTGTTTTTTCATAATGTGGAAGACCTCTTTGGGTTAGTCAGGCTTCTTGCCTATTTCAGTGTATTTCATGTGGAATTTATTCTGGAAGGGTGAGAATCGTGTAAGCAATGCTTACGTCCCACCTGTGCTAGTATCTAATTTCTGGTTTAGCAGTGGCATTTGGGAGAGCAAACATTCCAGTTAGAAAGTAGCAAGAGAAGAAAAATCCACGAAATGAACTAAAACAAGCGCCCGGGCGGTTATTGAAGGTCCGGCGCTTATTTGCAAAAATTCAGCAGCAAACGTACACTTCACTGTTCGATTGTCGATTGTCGCATGCTACTCAGTCGGAACCCAATTTGTGTGGAAATTAGATTGGAAAGCTTCACTTGACGGACGATTGCCCATCTTCAATACGGTAAGATGTGTTTGTTTATTTTAATTTTAGCTTTAAGTAAATGTGCAGGTTTTCCTGGGGAGTGACTAGCGACCGGGAAAACCGGGAAAGGTAAGGGAATTTTATGTAACCGGAAAAAGTCAGGGGAATTTTTTGTAACCGTGTAAGTCGGAGCATCATTTCAACAATTCACAGAAAGATTACAAATCGTAATGGCAGAAAAAAGGAAAAGGAAACAGTTTTCAGTAAAGGAAAAGCTGGATATTTTAACAGAGGTGGACAAAGGCACAAAACAGGTAGACGTTGCGAAACATTTCAGAATTTCGAAGACTACAGAAGCCCCCCCCCCCCTCCCCTAGTTTCAGAATAACGTACACCTCGCATTAACGTACAAATTTCCATTTCCCTTGACGTACGTTGCAATGGGATTTTACTGTATATACTGTTTGACAGTGGCAAAAGTTTATATCCAACATTTAAAATACACTCATATGATAGATAAACTCGACTTAATGTATGTCCCCAGTGGCAAATTTGAGGAGGGGAGGGAGGGGGTGCAAACCTTTATTTTTTTAGCCTAAATTATAAACTATAAATTATTGTTAAACTACGTTTAAGTTTGTAAACATCTTCTGCAGGATCCATTAAAAAATGGCATCCTTCCTCAAGTTTATATTCTGGATCTACCTATGCATAGACCTCTATTTACAGTGTCAACAAAAGAGGGGGAAAAATAACAGTGTCCATGAGAAATAAGATAATCTAGAAGAATGAAAAAGATAGAGAAAAGCCCAATATAGCTTTCCAACCTAAGTCAGCACAATTAGCACTAAGTTGGTTATTTTTCCTTGAATCCATCGGGGTCCTGCCCGGGGCCTTTGGGGGGGGGGGGTCACTTAAAGGCTATAGTGTAAGTGGAAAAGATATTGAACATTGAACATTTGAAACAACATATCACACAAGCTTGATCTGAGTGATGACCCCAATGTGCTCCTGAAAGTTTAACAGAATGGGACTTCAGGTTAGATTTGACAATCAGAAATGGCGGGCAATAAGTTGAACACAACCTGAAGTACATGACATTTGTGAAACCAGCAGTTGGCTTTATGGTGATTGTGGATGTAAGTCTAACCAAAAAACTGCATTAACTCAAGGACAAGTAAAGTTATGTAAAAAATAAAAAACACCATTGTGTTTGTCAGGAAATTCCACATGCATTTCATATATCATATGACCCCCCCCCCCCCTCCTTCCCATTTGAAAATTTGGAGTAGTCCCCAAGATCCCTATACTTAATCACACGACCAAAAGTTCCTACCCCTAATAGTGTCCCCAATCATGTAAAAAGAGAAAGAAATCAGGTGTCAATGGGCCTGGATGCCAGAAAAACTTTACGATGTGCATCAACTTGTGCTTGAATCTGATTGGCGCTCGCTACTTCTGATCCTATCTTCGGCTATGACAGCTATAAACATTTGCCATACAATAAGGGAATTCCTACAATCAGACATTTTAACAACTTATAGGAATAACACGGGATTTTTAAATCATACACAGTGCATGTCAGATTTAATTATTGTAAATACTAATGGGTTAAAAAAATTTGTATAAATTGATGTACGGTTTAGTTTTTAAATGGGCATGTTAGAAAACATTAGATACAATAGATGGCAGTGTCTGTGGAACCATTTACCAAATCGCCAGTGGGGATGAATTTTCAATTAATCTGACGAAATAAATTATCACCAGGGCTTGTCATTTCATGCGATCACATTTTTTTAAGCAAAGACATCTGGATACTATAAGTTATATATTGGTTGAATTGCAACATATATAACGAAATTAATCATTGTTAGTATCACATATTTGAGCCCTGCATCACATTAATCGCATAATGTGGAAAATGTCTCGTTAATTCACATAATTTGGTAACATCTAGAAGAATTGAAGAAATATTCACTCTAAAAATAAAACAATTTAAAATTTTAAGACAAATGAGTCGACAAATACCCCAACATCGTGTTCTCAAGCTAAAAGCAGACAATTACAACTCTTTTCTGTCATGAATTCAAATTTCATACAAAAATGTGTATTTTTATTTATTACTAGAAGCAAACCTATCCGATTGTATAATTGGGAAATAACCCATTGTTAGATTTTTTTCTTTGTTGTGACATAGTCCACCGTCGCTGATTTTATATATATGATGTGAAAATAAAAGTTTGTAATATATTTATTAGCTAATGTAAGGAATGGTTCTATCATTAAATAATATCATTTTATACATCACAACATACTCGTCACATAATATGACTTCTTTTCATCACATATCATATCACATCATTTTGCATTTTTTGATCACATAAATGACAAGCCCTGATTATCACATTTGGCAAACTTAATTAGCTAATTTTATTTATACAGACAATTCTTATATGGAAAATTTTTATTTAACTTTAGATTAAAAAAAGATCACATGTAATTGGCCAATCAGTCTTGAAAACGAGAATCGGATGATCTTTATCCTGACATCTGAATATTGGATGAAGCAAGTGAAACTATGGTTTCAAACAACATAGCCCATCTAAAAAATAAATCACCAATGTGTTTTTAAATGTGATGATAATTAATCAGGAAAAAAGAACTGATCCGGTATTAATCAATTATCTAAGAGTGGGATTTCAGATAAGTGTTTTAAAATGCAAGGCGAGAACAGTTACATATAGCGCCATTCTCACTATAGAACTTTCTTATTTACTATGAAATTGAAGAGTTAAATAACAAACTGACAATTTAGATATTATTGTTGGAGATAATCAAATTTCCATGATATTCAAGCCTGAAAAAAGTTATTTATTTGTAAAATTTGTAAATCTTGAGAATAAATATCATTTTTACAATAGGAAAATGTTCAGTCATGCCTAAAGATCACGAATGCAAGAAAGTGCTAAAGATCATAAAACAGCTGTAGAAGCAATGATGAAAGCTGTCTCAAATTCTAAAGGGAAAATCAGGCATCGATCATTTCAGTTATGAAAAATATTTATTTCTTAGTGCAAGAAAACTAGGCTAAGAAAAACTTATCAAATTGAATAGGTGATATTTTGGTCACGTATAACAAGTCAAAAATTTTATTTTATTTATTTTCTTGATCAGTGTCTCATCATTTTCACTATGTCAGTGGCTGCTCAGTACTTGAAATTTTTATCGCCAATGGTTTAGCCAATAGCGATTTTCTTTAAGCCAGAATCTCATGTTTTTAGCAGAGTTTAAAATTAGAAAAAATTATGAAGCACTTAAAATTAAAAAAAAAATTCATCACATGATAATCTCATTTTCGAGGCTGAAAATAAAAATTTTCCATATAAATAGAATTAGCCAAGTATATTCGCCAAATGTGATTGTTTATTCGTCAGATTAGTTGAACTGTCGCCACTGGCGATTTGGCAAGCGGACTCCACGGACACTGCTAAGTCGTTGAAATTTGGTTTCAAAGTTTATAAATTCTGACAAAAGATCCTCAGGTTTCATAGACTCATCAAGATTCTGTAAATGAATTTTTGAACATTATTTCCTCAACAACTAAAGAAGAGTTATCGATTAAAATTCAAGAATCAAAATTATTTGCCATTAAACATGACAAATCAGAGCATTCTTTCATCCAGAGCTCTTAATGAGGGTTCGACTGTATCATTCCTATTACAATATAAATATATTATAACATCTGGCACTTTGATTCTTAAGTGTTATTCTATTGGATTTTTCTCACTGCCCTTTTATCATCTCCAAACATAGTGACAATGATGAAAGACACAAATCTTGTGGAGGAGTTTTTAACGTTATTTAATTCTGAATCTGATGACTGCCTGACATAATTATTGATATCAACACTTGACCATGCCTACTCCAATTCTTGTTGTATCTACTCCAATTCAATTCTTGTAGCTTATGTGATGGTGGAAATTTTCCTGGGACTTTTACAGCCCGCCCCCCCCCCCCCGGTCCGGGAAATACATATACTGTACTAATTTTCTAACAAAAGTCCATTTTACTTCAACCAAGAATTGCGGTTAGCACTTTTCAACAGATCCCATTGAATTTACTACCCACCAGCGATCGCTGGAGAAGTGTGCCACTCCACCTGAAATCTTTCCTCCTTTTAGAGTGGTCTAGCTAGCCCCACCAGCTTTCAGATAGCATTTTACATTATCTAAGAGTCTATAGGGTTGTCAATATTACCGGATTTTGTATTATCGGTAATATCGTAGAAGTAAATCTCCATTACCGTTATTACCAGTAATAAAAAATTTCCAGAAATGCATATTTAAATTTTGTATAATTACTGTTAATAAAATAAAACTGTTTCTTCAATTTTTTATATAGTTTATGTTTATTACATAAATTCGTTGCATTTTATAATTACAATAGAATTTCATTAGTAAGGCCTCTCGGTTTAAACAGACAGACTTTTGTGGTCCTCTGTTAAAATGAATTTTTTCGATCTGCTAAAATCTGTACTAACAAATATTTACTGTAATTTGTATTACAACTATTGAACAATAAAATAAACTCTTAATAGTGGGGGGGGGCGGGGGACTAAGCAGGAAAAAAGGGAAAGGGTTCAGAAATCATTCTATTGTTAAAAATATTACAGGAAAAAAAATCCGCTTATGCCTACAAAAGAGAATTTACAAGATTTGCTCAGTTCCTTAAAACATTCATGGGATTTTGAAAGCAGTAATATGGTAGATTCAAAACGTTCATTTCAGTGAATTTACTTAGAACCGTTATACTAACAGATGGGTGACAGTTCCATTTTTGACCATAAGAAGTAGTTTTGGATAAAGAGTATAAGTGCATTTTTAATGAATTTTTATTACCGGAATTACTGGTGCTTATTAACTGTATTACCGAAACAACTTTTATTAGAAAACCGGTAATAATATCCCAAGATGGTTCTAACTGAAGGTTTTTCTTAATTATTGCTATAAATTGTTATACCTAATTATTTTTTCCTTTTTGCTGAAATAAATGTAATGATTTAAAATGATTACTGTACATCTGATACTGTGCTCATCTTGAATTTATTCCAAACCATCCTAGAGACAATTTGAGGATTCAGTGAATGTTAGCGATGCAGATAAGGTTCAGGGTATATGCCGGTGCGGGCTATAGGGCGTTTAACTTTTGACAAGGGAAAATTTGAGTGGATTTGATGTGGGCTACACACAGTGAATTACAGTGCCTTAATAATTGACTGGAGAAATTCTCTTATAACATTGTTAAAGAAGATTTAAACTTGGCTTTGATTATAATAATAAATGAAAGAAAACTCTTTAACCACTACGAATAACAGAAAAATACAACCTGGATATGCGCATTTCGAAAGCACTGCTTTCATCTTCAGCAGGAATCCTTGACTCCGTGAATCCACTCAGGTGAAAGTAAACTGAAGTCAAACGACAGAAAAACGGTATTTATAGCGAAAATTAACGATAAACAAACCAATCAGAGAAGAATAAGTAGAGATCCATTAACGGAAAGAGATGCAGGAGCCCTGATTGGTTAAAGTCGTCCACCAGTAGATTAGTGATGAATCACCATTCGGTCCCTTATCAGAATTAAGTAAATTATTCTGATTCGTTTGGATGATAGCCATGCTTTCGTATGCGTCCAGAAGATGTTTTTTATTAACAGATTGTACAAGAGTGAGGTTTTCTAATTTGAAATCGTGACCAGTGTCCAAAGAATGTTTGGCAATGGCCGACTGGCTGGCTCTTCCAAATCTTTGGCTTTGATAATATCAGGGTTCATTTTAGGCAGGGTTTACGAGGGGCGTGCCACCCCGTTTGCTCTTTGGATGAAAATTTCCCACCCTGCTGCCCTTTGATCCTGATCACGCAACCTGACACCCGAAAGTGCGTCTGCGAAGAAAAATCTAAAAATCTTGTAAAGGGTTAAGGAACTTCAAAAAGAACTGTTTTTTATAGAAAAAAACTTTTTTTAAAACATATTGCCCTTTATTGAAAATTAAGTGCCTTTTTTTTTGGGGGGGGGGGGGGCAAACTGCCATTTTTTTGTTAACGTCATGCCCTTTTTAGCCCTGAGCACCCTGCCCTTTTTTAAGTCTAGAATGAACCCTGTAATATGATAATTTCTCAGTTTGACAATTATTAAAATTATTCTCTGTAACGCAATCCTTAGATAATTCAACAATTAATTTGAAGTTTGATGCACATATGCATTTTTAAATGTCTTCAAAGCCATTTAAATTAATATCAATAGAACAAGATAGAAATAAGAAACTGTAGAGACTTATATAAGCTTGGGAGAAAAACATCAAACCCAAAATGGAATTATTAAAATGCATATATGCACAATTAGAAACTTCACTTTCATCAAAAGTAGGTCGAAAATAATAACGTATATCACTAAAGCCAATATAGTAATGTATCAGTTCTAAAGTGGAACTGAAATAAGCATAATGTACCTGAATGATCATCCTAATCTAAATAACACCATCTAAAAGTAAACAGTCAATACAAAATAAAGGACAAAGTAATCAAAGAGAACAGGCCCTCCCACATGAATGTATTTCAACAGGACCAAAAACACAAAGACATGGACCATTCAAGTATCAAGATAGAAAATCATTTTAACAATGATACAGATGTATCAATAATCGTAAATGACACAATTCTATGGTCTTTCATCCTGATGATGACTAAAGCTGAATGAAATGAAACAAGATATGTAAACTAGCCACTAACCACAGAAACACATTTTGATAACCAAGTCGTCATTACCGTCAATCAGGGTAACATTGAACCATCCTTGTAAGAGAAAGAATTAATCCCTTCCCCTCCGCTGTGGGCTAGAACAACCCTGTAATTATTTTTTCCCTAGTTTCCTTACGACTTTCAGCAGGAAAAGAAAGTCTTGGGGGAAGAGGAATTTTTTTTCTTTTTTATTACAAGAATGGTTCAATGTTACCCTGATTGACTGTAGTGTATTGTTATTTATTTGTATGTTTTCTCCTGCTTTCATCCAATTCAGTTTTATTTCATTCCATTTTATTTTACATTATTTTGCTTTATCACTATTTTTAATATTATTTCAGACAACGTTGTCATTCCTCTATTTGTTTATCAAATTGTTTCTTCACAGTCTATCTGCACAACTAATCAGAACATTTGTAATTCTTTATATAAATGCATAAAATGGACACAACACCTCTCCTTGTGGCTTAGCACTGATGAAGATGGAAATAAACCAGAAGTCAATTGGTTTCATACTATAATGAAATTGTACTGCAAGATCTCAATTCTTTTTGACAACTTGGTTATTGAAACATACATCTGTGGTTTGCATAATAAATTTTGTGGAAAAGTGATTTTATATCTCTAATTATTTGGTATAATCCACAGATCCAGGTGATATTATTTTTAATGTTCAATATATAATGTTGTACATGGTATAAGCTTGCAGTTAAGGAGGCAGAATTCTGCTTTCAATAAGGAAAACATGCACAGTGTAAATGACACCTGGCAAACGATCCATTCAATGATTTGCATCAATGTGATGAATACAGGAAATACAAAAGAACATAAATATTTTGAAATATGGGTGCATTTAATAGAGAGCAATCAGCCAGGTACTGCTTTGAAGAAAAATTTCCATATTTGGCTACATAATTATTAACAATAAGTCCAAAGAGGTGACATATTCCACAAAACACCCAGCATCATGTAGAATTCTCACTGAAATGAGAAAGAGGGGAGCATATTTGAGTCTAGGAAAGTAATGCAGCACCACAACAAGAATCAATAAGGTAAGGGGTGCGGCACTGAACTTAACTAAACACTCAAAAGTTCAGGAACAGTTTATGGAGGAACTCCATGAATAACAAACTCTTTGACAAATGTGTAACAATTTGCCAGGCCTTCGAAAGAAAAGGAGAAAAATAAAAAGAACTGCTATCGAGATGGAAGAGATGATATCTTCACTTTACTAGAAAAAGAAACTCAAACTCTTATTTAATATACTGATAACTAATGCAAATATTTTGAGCCAAACAGGGAATTTAAAAAAAAGGCCACAATTTTTCTATAGAGTATCCTGCTCATTTAGCCACGTTTTTCATTAGTTTCACAATTTCATCCTTGTGCCATATTCATGAAATTTATGATTAGTTTGTTGAGACATACATCTTTTATGTTATCATATATCCAAGAGATGTAAGTTTAAATTACATTTCATGAAACCTATTTCCTGTAGAAATATCCCTATGTTGGTATTAAGCACTGGAATTCTTTGTCTTATTCCTTAAGATTAGAGTAGAAATATCCTTTTTAAGTGTTCTAGGCTCAAGTATACAAATTCTTGTGAACACTTTAATACAAGAATCAGGAAATATTTAAATGACCAACAAAAATGGAATACAGGTAGTATATTGATTATCAAGTATGCTTTTAACATTAATTCAGCTCTGTATGCCTCCATCAATGGCATGTTAAATGTCAAGCCGAAACTCAATTTTGTCTAGTGTGATTCCTGCTATGATGTCAGCTATTATCCGTTTAAGAGTCAGCATGTCGTACACTTTCACCACGTACATCTTACCTTTAATGTATCCCCGGCAGAAGAAATCCTGTGGAGTGATAATCCCAAGAGCCAGGGGGCCAAGGAATTGATCCTTCCCTTCCTATTCATTTCTCAGAAGTTGATATCCAGGCAATTCCTTTCTTCTATCTGCCTATGTGGCAAGGCCCAATCTTGTTGGTAGATGATGTCAAGTTGCAGTTCCTCAACCTGCAGATGAGGTAATTTCAGAGCAGATCTTGATAGACAACAGCTGTAATGGTATTCTTAGTGAAAAAGTAAGACATGATGATTCGATTTGCATAAGTCTTAATCAAACATTTGCCTCGGGGCTGTCACAAACATGTTCCATAATTACATAAGGATTTTGTGAGCCCCATATGCAGCAATTGTGCCGGTGAACTGTTCTAGAAATGTGATATGTTGTCTATTCTGTAAACAAAACATTTTCCAGGAAGGTGGGGTCATGGTTGATTCGTCTCAGTATATCCTCTGCAAACATCTTAAACTTCAGTCGATCATCCGGCTTCATTTCATTTCCCATCTGAATTTTGTAAGATATTAAGTGAAGTTGACATTTAACTGTTTTATTTATAGATGAAACCAGCATCTCAAACAGTCACTCGGCAAATAGATTTTCTAAGGCTACGATCAAGCACTTCCTGAATTCTTTCAACACCATCTGGTTTTCCTTGCTGTTGACCAGCACTCTTTTTGAGAAACATGCTGCCACTTTCTAGAAACTGATTGTACCACCTCTTAATTGTTTATGATTGGGAGGATTTTTCTTAAACCTAGTTCTTTAAGTTTCCTGGCCACAATCATTGATTTAATTCCGCAAACCATAGCACATATTGAGTCTTTTCTTGCACACTCGCGAACTGAAATAACAGCAACCCGCTTTCATGCGGGACTGCAATTACACGCAAACAGTTTGTTGCCTTTGTTAAATGCCCGAGGTCAAACTTTCTGAGTTGGTCTCTAAAAAGAACAAAAAACATGTCAATAGCTTCATTAATTTCCAAATAATAGATGTATGAAACACAGGGGATGAGTAATGTACATCCTGTATTAATTGAAAAGTTGTACTCACGATTTTGACTCTCAATGTTTTGCTTTTGCGTTATTGATGAATGCTCGGGTCCTTATTATTTATATTGTTTACAATTCAGTGTCATGTAAATGGCATATTTCAATTAACTAAATGAATAAATAAATATTCAGAACAATCCTGCTACAAGGCCAGTTTAGTTGGCAATTGTCTTTCACTTTGAGTTTTAACATACAAATGAAGTAAAGAAAAAAATAAGGAACTGTAGTATGGAACTGCCTATATCGGAAGAAAAAACCTCCTACCACAAAAGAACATCCAAACATATGTCTGGCATTTTATATCTCAGATGTATTTAGTTTTATGAGTTTTTTTTTTGTTTTTTTCCCCTTCCTATAGAGACAAATGAAGTAATGAATTAGAATAAATTAATTAATAATTGTTAATAAAACAGCTGATGTGACTGTCTTAATGAACAATGCTAGCACTTGGACTTGCAAAATCCTAGGTAGCACAAAAAAAAAGTCAATTGTACTGCAAACCAGTTGTTGTCTTAGTTTGTGACCAGTAAGATATGATAGTACAAAAAAAAACTATTCCACAGTCTAATAATTTCCACATCTCAATAAGATCCCTTTCTATAACATCATCTTTGCAGTCAAGTACACTGCAGGAATCGCAGTTAACCAAGCCCCGGTTATCCGAGGCTCCAGGTTAACCAAGCCAATGTGCGTGATCAATCTAAAATTAAAAAATTGGTAGAAAGACTTCTGTAGCAAACACTAATTTAAAATTTGTGTTTGTTTTACATACATATATAATGTTTAATAATGTACATATTAAATGAACACTGCATTAATGCAGTTTATTATCGTCAAGTTTTGTACCCATTAACACTAGATCTCCGTATTATCAAAGTTTTTGTATCTGAGATAGTCTCGGTCCCAATTAACTCAGATAATCGCGATTCTACTGTACATGGATAAAACCACCCAGACAGATGAACAAGCCAGAGCTTGAAAGAACATTGACAATTTATTGCAGCACACACAACAGAAGCAAGCTTGATCAAGTAGAACTTGTAAAGAAAAAAGATGAAACTTTTAGACTCACAGTGACTACAGAAAATTAAATCTAATTTTCACAGATTACAAAAATTGATGTTTATCCTTTATCGTTAATATCAGACACTTTGGCAATGCTAAGTAATGCGGAAGTGTTAAATTTCTGTGTACTTGGTGTAAAGCAACTTAAAATTATTATAATAAAAACGGATAGAGGCCATTTTGCATAGATAACAATTTTAGCAAAACTGCTGATCAAATAACAATAATGTCACAGAGAAGATTCCAGAGTGATTATGAAGCTTTGACAAACAAGAAGAATAGAACACGATACATATGTGAAATTTCTGAATACACTGAAATGTTTAATCATTATCACTGAATCATAATTTCCTTTTATCTTTATGTAAACTATGTTTTGATTCGTATTTCCTTATTGATTTGGTCATGCTGTATGTCTCTGTGTCATACGTTATACAAACATGTTATCATCCAGCATTATCCAGTTTTTGCTGGTCATTCCCCTCACTCCCTTTATGTGACATGGTGAGGTCAGGCACCTATTGAGAGCTTCTACCAATGGAGCTGTCAATATAGTGGATAAAGCCAAAAAGCTTCTACCATCTCTTTTCCCCTCTCTCTTATTTACAGAGCAGTCAATCAGCATTTTTACTCCTTTTACTAGACCCACAGAACGATTTAGAGGTCATAGAAGTCGTATAGATGGTGAGGTGAGATTATGAAACCTTTGCGCGCTGTATTTTCCAGACTATAAGTCGCACCGTTATATACAGTAAATTGCACTAGCAAAAATTCAAGAAAAATCACAAAAAAAAATGCATATGTACATTGGATTCGCTGTATAAGTTGCACGATTTCACGTGATAAATAAAAACCTCCTAGACCATTCTACAGTTTATTTACCTGTAATAATCTTTAATTTCTACAATTCCTGTATAAACATGATTTATAATGAATAATAAAACATTATTATTAACTAACAAATCTCTTATCTTTTTCCTTTCTCTCCTCTCTGAAAAAAACCAAACTAAAGCTTAGTCTCTTAAAAATAAATAACTAGTCGCGCTCATGTTCTGCATTTATTACTGTACCAGCTCTTGTTAATGAGTAAACCAAGCAAGTAATTTGTCTTACTTTTTGAACTTTGAAAAACAGACCCCAAAACTGTGCTGGCAGACATCACAACTCTGCAGACATTTTGAATTGCCAATAAGAAAACCCGAAATGTTTTGTGTGTAATGGACGATGTCCACAATAGAAATTGCGCATGCGCTATTGTTTTATTGTCATCTGGTGACTTATTTTGAAAGCGGTCAATCGGGTCACCATGTGCGCTACCAACACTGAAAACATGAATTACCTCACAAAATATTCACCTCTGATAACTCTGATACATTAATTTCTTTTTCTGGACTTAGTTTTCCTTAACGAGATGCTCTGATGGAATTTTTGGCATTTGTTCGTTGAGAACGATTTAATGCAAGCTCAAGCTAAAGAAATTTAAATTAATTAAATTTGACATTATGAAATTAAATATTCACGATTTTTTTGAAGTTTATTAATTTCTTCATGAAATATATCCATCAAATCTATCAAAGCATGTTTTTTTGTTTTTTGTTTGTTTTTTAACCAATTTTATAATCAGCTTTCTATAAATATTGCATATTTATTAAAACCTATGATATATCATCATCATCATCATCATCATCACAGTCAACCCTTTGCATAACACTGCTGGATGAAGGTCTTCTCTAAACGCTTCCATTCTTCTCTGTTTGAAGCTTTGGATTTCCAGTTGACACCAGCCACCTTCCTTATTTCGTCGAGCCACCTTGCATGGGGGTCGAGAATGACTGTGGGCCATCTTATGTCTTGTCTTCTAGCAATGTGACCAGCCCATTGCCATTGAGAACATTTGATCCGTTCGATGATGCCAATCACCTTCGTTTGGCTTCTTATCCAGCTGTTGCATTTTCAATCTCTTCTTGTAATTCCCAGCATACATCTTTCCATGCTTCTCTGTGTTGTCTGTAGTCTTTGTGTTGCCATCCTTGATAAAGTCCATGTTTCAGCTCCATAGCTGAGTGCTGGTAAAACACACTGGTTGAAAACTTTTCGTTTCAAGCTAAGTGGCATGTTGCTCTTCAAGATAATGTTATTCTTGCCAAAAGTACTCTATTCTGTTCTAATTCGTCTGTTAACTTCATTCAGAATGTTGCCATCCATGGTGATTTCTTGTCCCAGGTAAATGTAGCTCTGTACTTCTTCAATCACAATGGTGCCTGCCATGACCATAACGTTTGTCTTCTGTGTGTTCAGTTTCAGTCCTACACGCCGGCTAGCCTCTGCTAGTTCTTGTAACATTTCCTCCAATTCAGAAGGACTATTACTGGTGAGAACGATGTCATCGGCAAAACGAAGGTGGTTAAGGAATTCACCCCTTATTTTAAGTCCTTTTTTGACCAGTTCAGTTCCTTGAAGACTTCCTCTAAAACTGCTGTGAAGAGTTTTCGTGAGATGGCGTCGGCTTGTCTTACTCCTTTTCCAAGGTTGATCCTTGCTTTTCCTTTATCCAAACGAATGGTAGCAGTCGCTTTACTAAATATCTTCTGAAGAATACTAATATAGCTTCCGGCTATTCCCATTCTTTCCAG
Source organism: Rhysida immarginata (assembly GCA_023313115.1). Lineage (NCBI taxonomy): Eukaryota > Metazoa > Arthropoda > Chilopoda > Scolopendromorpha > Scolopendridae > Rhysida > Rhysida immarginata. The sequence goes on from JAHWFO010010123.1 coordinate 3,362,927, forward strand.
AGCTTTCACTACAGCATGTGTGAACACAGAGTCGAAAGCTTTCTCAAAGTCGATGAAGGCAAAGCAAAGTGGCACTTCATATTCGTTGTGGCGTTCAATAAGTTCTCTAATAACTTGAATGTGGTCGATCGTGCTATATCCACTTCGAAAGCCCGCTTGTTCTCTTGGTTGTGCTGAGTCTAGTGCTGAATCAAGTCAGTTTGTCAGGACTTTACTGAATATCTTGTAAACAACTGGCAAAAGGCTGATAGGGCGATAGTTCTGGATATTTTCTCGGTCTCCTTTTTTGAAAAATAGAACCATCATTGCATTATTCCAATCATCTGGTACGTCTGACATCTCAAGGCATTTCGTGTAAAAACTTGCCAGTAACTTGTTGAATTCTTCTCCTGCTTCCTTCATCAGGTCAATTATAATTCCATCTTCTCCGGGGGACTTTCCTTCCTTCATGGATTTAATAGCCTTGTCAACTTCGCCTTCCATAACCGGTGGCACTTCATCTTTTCCTTTCAGTTGGTCTGCTCTTCTTAAGTCATTATCATCTTCACATTTGTAAAGTTTATTGTAGAAGTCCTCCACAATTTCGATGATTTCACTTCCATTCTTCGTGATTGTGCCATTTGCTCTCTTGAGTGCAAATATTCCTCTTCTTCCAATGCAGAGCTTTCTCTTCGCAGTTTTCAAACTCTTGTTATCTTCAACCGCCTTTTTGACAAGATTGCAGTTGAAGTTCCGAACATCTTCTGTGATATGTTTCCGTACTGTCTTGCAAAGCTCCGCATATTCTATTACTGATCTTGTATCTTCTCTTTTTGTCTTCATTTCTCTTTGTTTCTTCATTAATTTCCTCGTTTCTTCTGTGAGTTTCGTCTGTGGTTTGGAAACTTGTTCTCCAGCTACTCCTTCCGCTGCTTCTTTTGTGTGTTTAGTTAGTATCCTGTTAATATCTGTGATGTCATCTTCCTGGATGCCGCTCTGTAAGATTTCAAAGTGATTTCGCAGTTCTAGCTGGAATTCCTTTCTGCATTCTTGCAGGCATGCAATGTTGATGATCTTCTTTGTGTTCCTGAAAAGCTTTCGTCTTTCTGTTTTCGTGTTTAGAACAAGCTTGCATCTTACCAGTCTGTGGTCGCTTCCTGTGTTGAAGTTGTTGAGAACAGTGCAGTCTTTGATCAAGTGCTTCCTATTTGCCAGAATGTAATCTATTTCACTAGTTGCTCCATTTGGGCTTTTCCAAGTCCATTTACACTGGGGTTTCTTCTTGAAAAAGGAATTCATGACCTACAGTTGTGTGTACTCTGCAAATTCCACCAGTTTGTTTCCTCTTTCATTTCTTGAGCCATAACCATGACTACCAAGAAAATTTTCTCCTTTCTTTTTTTCTCCAACACGGGCGTTAAAGTCGCCCATAACGACTTTAAGATAATAGTTTCCTGTTTGGTTCATCTTGCTAACTTCCTCATAAAAGTCATCGACTTCCTCATCAGAGTAGCTTGTGGTTGGCGCATAGGCCTGTATGATCTGTATCTTGTATCTTCTCGACAATTGGATGACCAATCTTGCAATTCTGTCGGAGGCACTATCAAGCTCAATGATTTGATTCTTCCATTTCTTATGAATAAGGAATCCAACACCACTAACTCTTCCGTCGGTTGTTCCTCTGTGGTATAGTATGTGTCCACTGTTCAGCTCAATTTTATCTTCATCTTTTCTTCTTACTTCGCAGAGTCCAATGATATCCCAGTTGATCCTATCCAATTCTTCTTCTAGTTCTTGCAGACGACTCTGAGGAAAGGGAACATCCGTTATAGGTAGTCAGGGTCAGTGTCTTGTAGTGGCCAGGTCCAAACCGGATATTTTTAGCACCCTCTGCCTTCATGTCTTGCTGGTTGCCACCGTAACCAGGGACAATCTGGCTGCCGGGAACTGAGGGCCATGGCTGATTTTGAGAAGTAGTCATGTGTTTAGAGAGTAATTTTACAATAAAAATTGGAATTTATGATAAAAAAATTAACAGTGTATATATTTTGGGAGTATATAAGTGATATTTATATGAATTTATATATCTTACTCAAATTGACTGAATACAATGAACAAAGGGGTAGCATGTCCCAGAAAGGTCGCAAAACTTTTCCTTCCCTTTTCTATTTGTAATTATGATATAATTTGAATACTTTCTGCAGTTTAATTTTTATCTTCCCTTTGAATATAATAAAATGCATTTTTAACCATATCATTTTATTAACTATTTCTGAATACATTGACAAAAGGGTAGCATATTCCTGAAATGTTTATAGTCTTTTAACGTTAAACTTAAATGTAATTTACACTTCAACTCTTCATAAATTATTATATTTCAAGTCTGAAAACTGTCGTGAATTTAACGATAAAATATGTAAAAAGTAAAACTATTACATCAAAATGAAAATAAAAGCTGCAGTAAATATATCATTATTTTGATCTTTCGGAAAACAGTGCCATTAGTTGCTTTATTTTTATAATTTTTGCAGGAAGGCACAGCGAGTCACGCTATCAGACCCGGAATGAGGGTTGACAATGTTGTTACAAGAGGGCGTGCGAGCTAAGTGGACATTGTCCATTAATAAGTTCAAAAAATAAGGCAAATAATTTAGTCCTTAACTGGAGCTGTCAGTGATAAATGCAGAAAATGAGCACAACCAGCTAAGGAAGACAGAGGACACTATATACTACACTTTTACCAATTTTGGCCACCAACCATTCTTTTTAAAAGATATTGAGACAAAACATTTGAATTTTCTTGTAAATTCATATACAGTATATGTCGCAAAACCCAGTTATTTCTTTCTTAAAATATGTGTTCAGTTGACTTTAATCAAGTCAGCGATAAAATTATTTTTACTGTAAAGAAAACTATTTGGTTGTTGGTTTCCTATATTGGTCGCAGGATGCCAAAAATTTTTGAAAAACGCGAGACTTAAACTCCAGAAAGTACTGTGATATTAGGGGACGAATGTAGGACTAATTGAAATGGAAGTTGAACCAAATCCCTTTGAATAATTGAAGCACGCATTATTTCATTCCATACATTATGCCGTTCTTTTTAGTATTCCACTTCGCATAGCAAGGGCAAAAAAAAAATTATCCTAACAATCTATTGGAAGAAAATTAACCCTTCAGAAGCACCAATGAAGTCATTGATGTCCTCCATTATTCAAATATTCCACAAAAAATAGGTGTTTTAGAGGAAATTTGAAATTTTTCAAAGCACAATCTATTCATTCTAATCAAATTTTCCCGAGTAGATTCCAATTCTCAATCAATCCTACTCTTCTGCGAGATTTGGAATCCCCTTTCCATTCTGCCAGTCATTTAATTTTCTTATCAAATCGTATTTTTTGTTTGTTTTCATTTTATATATAAACTGTAATCTCATTTTTTAACTTTAATAAAGGATAGAATAAAGCCGAAACCAGTTAGTTTCTTGATGTACAGGGGTTGACCAAAATAATATTAACGCCTATGTAAAAACTAGGAAAACCTGTCGTATAGTACCGCCCTCTAGTTTTGAATCATGCCACCTAGCGGGCGAGAATATACACACACCAATCTATTAGTAGCAGTAATAGCGTGCAGATGCTTAATATATTGCAGCATTGAAATTTCGTCATGGCTGTCCTCTCAGATTTCAAAAGAGGCATGACTGTTGGGGCCCATCTTGCTGGAGCCTCAGTAACGAAAATGGCCACCCTTGCTGGGGCCAGGAGCAGTACTGTGTCGACTGTTATGACAGCCTATACAAAAACAGGGAAAGATATCTGCCGAGAACAACGATAGCTGAAAGTCGAAGCTCACTAATAGAAACAGAAGGGTTTTGAAGCGAATTGTGACCAGAAAGCACAAAACAACAAAATTCCAGATGACATCCGAGATGAACACAATCTACAGTAAGCTGTATCAATAAAAATTATCCGGCGTGAACTGCATGCAGCGAACATACACAATAGAGCAGCTATTCCAAAACCAATGGTGACACCATGCAATTATTGAAACGACAAAAATTGTGTCATGAGCATAGAAATTGGACATAACTACAAAGGGAGAATGTCATCTGGTCAAACGAATCATCGTTCACATTATTATTCCAGACATGTTTATGTTTGAAGCACGCCAGCAGAAGCCTATGATGTTGACAGTCTCTTTAACAGTAGGATCATGGAGGGGGATCAGTGAGGCAGTGGGGGGGGGAGGGGGCAATCTATATACTAAAACTCTTGCATGTATTTATTTATTTATTTATTTATTTATCTGTAATTCTATCTCCTCCTAGATGGTTTGAGCTAGCGACTTGAAATTTTCAGGGCAGGCTTATCAATAAAGGACCTGCTCTATCGCCAAAAATCAGCCCCCTACGACTCCCCCCTCCCCTTTTCCCACTTTCTGGGGTTTTTATTTAAAATTATCTGCTTTTGCTTTGTAATTCCCCTCAACAGATGGCGTGGGCGGGCAAAGCCGCGGGTAACAACTAGTGTGTTACTATGGTCTCGGCCCATTTGCTGTCCTGCATGGGCAGGTTACAGCACAAGATTTGTCAGCATTCTAGCCGACCATCTTCATCCAATGCTGCAAACCGTGTTCTCTGATGAATGACCTGTGTTCCAAGACAATAATGCTCCCATCCACACTGCTCGAGTTGTCCGAGACTGGTTTAATGAACACTATGATGAACTACAACACCTCAACTGGCCCCCTCAGTTCCTTGATCTTAATATCATTGAACAATTGTGGGGGCTTTTGGAGGCCAAGCTGTGCAGTAGTTTACACCTCCAAGGATACTTTTTGAATTAGGGACTTTTTCGCAGGAGTGGCAGCTACATATCCCTATGACTTGTTCATCCAACGTTGGATATAAGCTGTAATTAACGCAAAAGGAGGGTCACCGACCTAATAATAGATATTTTGTCTCATTTCACAGGTGTTCATATTATTTTGTCCAACTCCTGTATTATTTATTGTAAAGCTTCTTGTTTTCATTTTATAATACATGACAACAGAAAGAAATCTGAATATACTAACAAAAAGAAAAAAAGAAGAAAAAGTGAAAACCTTAAATATTTTTTATCTCATAATTTAGTGAAAAATTCCAAGCCAGGTCACAGAACCAAAACGTTTAACTTTAACAGCCATATTTAACCATATTCATGAATAGAAAAAACATGTGTGCCTATTATAACTTTACTCACTTTTTGATGCTCTATCCGAATCTGAAGTCAAAATCAAAAAAATAGATTGACTTAGCAAATACGATAATGATGTTTTATAACTGGCTTGCACACATTTATCATTCTGACAATCCAGTACCATACATTTTCAACTGCTTTTTGGCTGGGGGCACAGCCACTTGTGCACCACCTGTTGCGCTACTTTGCTGGATCTGAAAGTCACACTTCCAAACACCTCTTTAAGCAGACATAAGGTGTGAATCTCCTGTTGAATGGATGCAACAGTTGCCATTTCGACTTGATTGCAAGTAAAAGATTTTTGAAAAGATATCTGCGTACATAGCATTGGTGACAATGTTCCTCCTGAACATGTAGTAGTCCAAAATTACTCCTTTTAAGTTCCAAAAGTAAGTCATCATAATCTTTCCCGTAGATGACAGCAAGAAGAATTTTTTTTGTCCTTTGGTCTGTTACAGAACTCAAGCCATTTTGAAATTCTAGTCTATTTATGTACGTGCTATACCAATATAGTGATTTTTTTAGAAAATATGTATAACCGGGTGCTCCAGTGGAAACACCGGAAGTAGCCCTAAAAATGGGACCTCCCAAAATACCGTAAGTAGTCCCAACAGCGAGACTTGCCAAAATACCGGAAGTAGATTTTGCCAGGTAATGCTTGAAATTTAATACAGAACCTAGATAAAAATACAAACGCCTAGAAAAATCACTACAATAGATATGCATCAGCATAGTGAGCTTTCATTTGTCAGTATATTTCTACATGTTTAAGATTTTTATTTGAATCGCCCATTTTACTATTAAAATATGCATAATTTTACATATTCTTTCCCCCCCGCCCCACAAATGGTTTTTATGTTCTAATAATAATTATAAAAAAAAAATTAAACTTGTGGAAAAAAGTAAGCTTGGCAGTAAACTTGTATTATTCAGGACTTTAAACAAATTCATACCTTAAAGCGATCTTTCTTACGAAGATCAAGAAAATAAGAAAACGAAATAAGTGGAAATTTCGTATTTGCTCATGATTATTTTTTGTTTTCGTTAAACAAGTTGTGCTGTACGCATGAAACCAATTTTTTATTTTTACAAAACAAAAATTTGTTTCCCTTAAAGCATTCGGCTCTATTCAAAATAATTCTTCCAGTTGATTCGAAAATTAGTCATCAACATTTTGCTTAAGCTACCAGGGTTCATTTTAGGCGGGGTTTGCGGGGCACGCCACCCCATTTGCCCTTTTGATGAAAAATTTCCACCCCGCTGCCCTTTGATCCTGATCATGCGCCCCAATACCCGAAAATGCGTCCGCAAAGAAAAATCTAAAAATCTTGTAAAGAGCTAAGGAACTTCAAAATAAGAACTATGCACTTTTAATAGAAAAAAAACTTTTTTGAAAACATAATGCCCTTCTTTGAAAATTAAGTGCCCTTTTTTTGAAAACGTCGTGCCCTTTTCAGCCCTTAGCACCCCGCCCTTTTTCGAGTCTAGAATAAACCCTGGCTACTGAAGTAGGTAATTCCTGTTTATTTAATAATTTGTGCTGTTGAAATGCAATGTTACATTCAAGCTGTTCTTTGATGGAGCTAGAGTTCGACATCCACTATGATTCAGTAGCGCAAAAACCAAACTAGCTGATCCGCAGATAAATGCGCACTCATTTCGTCATATGAAAATTGCTCACGAAATTCCCTACGAAATCTTGGAAAATTCCATTATGAAAGTGGATAGATGAAAACAAAAAATCCATGTTAAACAAAAAAATATTAAATGTCATGTTTATTTTTCATTTTCTTATTTTTTTGATTTTCATATGAAAAATCACAAACTCTCTAATATGTTATATTATTACCATTGTTGTAAAATTATTCAATTGTTGTAAACACACTATTGAATCACTATTAAATTGTATTGTTGAATTTCAAATATTTTATATTCTCTTGACTTTGATAAATGCAAAATACCAAAATAGTCGTCAATCACTGAATAAAATATTAAATATTGTAAAAAAAAAAATAAATAAATAAATAAATAAATAAAAAAAAAAATTAAAAAAAAAAAAAAAAAAGACCCAACCAATTAATTATTTCCAAGTGTGCAATACAAGATCTAAATTCCAGTGGTGAAATAAAATTATGTAGTAGTATCTGATGACACCCAGGCTTGCCAATAAATGGGGAATAGGGCCCATATGCAGAAGTATATTTTTGACACCCTTGTAAAATTAATAGATAGTTTGGCACCCGTGATAAGGCAAACAGCTTTTGAATAGGGCAACAACTACGGACAAATTTTTAGATTATTACAAAGTGAGTCTTTTTGAGTTGATCTGTACATTCAGGAAACAGTTCAAAACGTTCACCATCATCTTCAAGGCAGATGCAAACAAATGTACCATACTAATACAAAATAATCATTTTATCATTTAACTCAGTCATTCTATGCAGTAGAAGAATAAAATTGTGAGCATCTGCCTTGAAGATGAGAATGTGCTCAGTTTGAAACACCTTTGAAATAAGTCATTTGTTATTATTTGTTATCTGCATCTGTTTTTCCTATTAAAAATGATATTGAATAATCATGAATACCAGGTTGCATGATAAAACAATTATCCACTATTTACAGCAATTGTAACTGTTGTAATTGTTTTTTAAAATAAATTTAAGATGATCAACTCATACATTATGAACAGTGGCTTCCCAAATTGAGATTGATGACTCATAGTGCTATTGCTACCACATTGACTTGGAGAAGTGGAACAGTATCTCAATAGCAGTTCTCAGATATATAGATCAGTTGACCAGCATGGTCATCTAGTTCTTTTAAGCAGACATTCCCCCTTTTTTTTTTTATTTATTTATTTTCCCCTGAGAACCTTTAAGATCCAGTGTTTCTACTATCTTTATCTGCAAGTATTACCCAGTTCCAAACAGAACTTACCAGTATACTTGCAGTGGTGACCTATGAGATGGTAGTGACATTTGGTAAGAAAAGCTGACTAGGATATATGCAATATTATTAATAGAAATCGTTGAATCATTACTATTCAAGATAAATTTTGATGCATTTACTGTTAAATACAGTTTGACATTTAAAAATATCGTGTAATGCACTGTAAAAACCTATTTTTTTCAAGGTTGCAAAGTTCTTCGAAATACCCTTTACTTAATGTTAAACTCCATGAAAAAGTAAAGCCTTTTTTTTCTTGCATGATATTATTAGAGAATAGTAAAGCAAACACAGATTGAAGTATATGTGGTATATCAGCCATCTCATTTTCCGAAACATCAACAAAAATTTAGAATTAACCTAATTTTTTTATTAACCCTTCTCTAGTTAAACCATGCAATGGTTTTTGTTTGCCTCATTTACACAGTGGTGCTAACCCGAGATCACTTCATTTATTATTAATACTACTGCCATCTTGAAGTCAGTATCTTCAAACAAGGACCAAGAATTATCAATGGGTCAATCAAAACATTTAGCCATTCATGGAAGCTCCTCAAGACATTGTGCTCTCAGTAGCACTGCTAAAGAGCCACACAGAACAAGATGGCATTGCTCTGCAACGTATGACTATGCCTAATCACTTCAAAATAAAGAATTCATGCCTAAAGGCATATATGCACAATGGTTTCATGGTTTTAAAAATACATTATTTTTAATTTTGTCCATTTATTCAGTTGTTAAATATGTATCGGAATAAAGAGCAGTTATTAAATTCTTTGTATTTCTTTAATAGGTGCATGAAAGAGTTAAGAAAAAAATGTCTCAGGATAGTGATAAAAAAATAACTATTGCTTGCAGATGAAATATTAAAATAAAAGTGTATCCAAGATGCAATAGAAAGAAAAACTCAAGCTTTTTTAGAACTTGGCTCTACCTTATTATGTAGCATTATCTGAATAAGCATCAACCTAAACGCTGGGTTGGCCATTTCACTGCCAATGATCTGGCACTTATACAAGTGGCCATCAAGGTCACCTGCATTGAACCCTTGTGATTTTTTTTTTCTTTATGGTTGCATTAAGGAGACTGTCTATGTATTACCCTGGCTGACAGATCTGGCAGAACAACCAAGCCATATCATATTACACGTGCATTTGAAGCCATAGATGCTGATATGCTGTCATGTGTAAGGCAAGAATGGGATTATCGTTTGGACATTTTCTATGAAACACATGGTTCTGATATTGAAATGGAAATAAATTTTGCACAGTCCTCTATCAATAGTATTTTATCTGCAATAGATGCTTAAAAGCTTCTGTAATATTCTTTTTGACTAATACTGTGTATTTGGCAACTAAAATGAAAAATACAATTACAGTGATCTTCCGTAAGGCCCGCCGCAAATACGCTTGGTCATGCCATGGGCACTGCGCATGCATCGGCGTCGCTCCTTGTCGCCCGAGCGTGACCTCGTTTTTGCCCTTGGTCGTGCGCGACGGAAAAAACTGGTTTTCAGGCGACGCCGCCTCTATTGAGCTGAATTCAATTGGAAGCGACCAGTGACAACATCGTCGATAGCCAATCAAAACATTTAATTCCTCCATAGGCAAAACCAGTGAAAAAATACAGTGGACAAAAGCGAAATGATAGATATTGTTAAGAATAATTATGCAGAAACTGGATACGAAACATTTTGACACTCTAGTGTTCCATTTTGCCATTATAATTAATGACACATCATTATCATTATTATTATTAGTGTTAAATTTCAGTTTATTTTCTTACCTAAAAAATAATTTTTATTTCGAAACAGTTATTTAAATATATTTAAATAAATTCACTGATTACAGTCAATTCTCATTAATTCGAAATCGTGCAGACCAAGAAAATTTTTCATATTATCCGTATTTCATATAAATCAACAATACTAAAAGTGTTATGAAATAAGCATGGAAATAGAGTACTTTAAGTAATGTCTACAGTATACTGGAACAGAAAAAACGTTAACTTGTTTAAACTATGTTAACAGTGCCGTTTCCATGTCTTCGTGTGCTGCTTTTCATATTCGTTTTCTTCCCAGAATTCCACTAGTTTCAGCCTGCTGTCTAATCTTTTCAGAGTATTTAAGAATCGTTGATAATGTTGATGCTGGAATGTCAAAGTCTTTAGCAACCTGCCCTTTTATAGCAGTTGGTTTTTCTCGCTGCATTAAGAATTTGTAAATTAAGATCTAACGAAAGATCCTTTCGTTTCCTTTTGCTTGAGACTGACATTGAATAATATAATTGGATAAATGCTCTGCGTTGTAGCGATGACAAAATTGATTTTGAAACAATCAGTGTTGTTATCGTTTCAAGTGTCGATCGTGTTATTGACAACGTTTCCAGTGTCGATATTGCACTTGTTTAAATACAGATTTGAGCGCTATGTGACAGAATTTCAGATCTAGAATAGCTGAACCAATCAGATTTCGTGAATCAGATTTTCCACCAGTTTGAAAGCACGTGATTCAGATTCACACTAGTCTCGACACTGCATGACAAATCACACGTTTATCTTTTGACAGAAGTGATTACATATCCCGCTGCTGTAACACGTGAAATGACTTTGAATATTATTTTTATTAACTTTATTTACACTTCTTGGTCCCCACGATTTCGGATTAATGAGAACTGACTGTATATTATTCAGCAACGTGATCTTTCTATGAGGTAATTTCACCCCCAGCCAATAGCTTGCCTCCGAACACAAGTGATGCTTTTCTCCTACTTGATGTTTTATGTAAACAAAAATGGCAGATGGTTCTTTTGAGCATTTGTTGCGACAACAGCCGTTGGTAAGAAAAGATAACCGTTTTGGAACTTATCTGCACATACAGATTAATGTTAAAATTGTCCCTAAAAATACTTTTTCAATAAAATTATGAAATTTTCCTTTGTATAAACCGTATTTTAATAAAAATATGTTCGTATAAAGCGAAAAAATTTACATAGAAATTGCTTTCTCGGGGACGGGCCACAAAATGTCTTCGTATTAACCGGTTTTGTATTAACGAGAATTGACTGTATATGTATATCTTTATGATCCAATTATTTATTAAGTACTTTTATATTTAAGTATTTTTGTAGTGTTGTTTTAATATTTTTTATAATAAAGAAATTCTAAATATTCCTTGATTTTATGTTAATTTTTTAATGTTTCATATCCAGTGATGTTTAAAACATTATATAACTGATATTATTATGGACAAATAAATTCATGTAATAGTATATATGATTCATCTTACATTAGCCTGAGAAGCTAAACGTTCGTAAAATTCATCTTATTTGCAAGGGTATCGTAAAATACGGATTTATTATTATTATTTAAACAGCACTATAAAAAAATATTAAAACAACCCTACAAAAATACTTAAATATGAAAGAACTTAGATAATACTTAAATTACATCATAATTTATTCATAAAATTAATGAAAGACACAATATTTGGTTTCAATATTTTCATAATTGAATTTTGGATGTTAGCTTATATTTTCTAAGCAAAAAAAATTTATGTATAGTCGGCACCTGTTTTGTTTTCTGAATTAGTTATTAATTATGATTTAAAAAATGAGATATAAATAAAAACATTAGTTGAGAATAATTAAACCATTACTAACATCAGTTCACAGGACCAAAGGCATGAATATTTCACCATCCCATTTATTCACTTAAATAGTTATCATTATGTATATACCATAGGAGAGAAGACGGGTGAGCCGGCGACACTCTTGTATTTGCGGCGGGAAAGAGCTAGCAACAAGCGACAAAGAGCGACAACTGACATCAGCAGTGTGACCTTGACGAACCCCCACTGCAGGCGGCAACGAGCGACAAGCTGTCACTAGCGACCAGGTCGCTGCTAATTTTTTATTTGCGGCGGGCCTTAGTTTCAATTTTGTTAAATGTAGACTTTTATTAGTGAAACTCGTGTTCTGCTACAATGCACAGGATCTGCTTAAGTTATTGATACCATAAAAACATTCATAACGTTATAACTAGAAAAGTTATCTGTATGTGATTTGCAACAATAAAAACAAAAACTCTCAAAGTTTTAGCTGCTTCCATTAAAGTGACTGATCCCAGAATGCAATGTGGTATTGCATCATAATCAAAATGGCGAATCCTGAGCAGAAAGCAACGTGTGTGCTACGGTTACGGGAACTAAATCTTTGATTAAAATTCAATGTTACCGTTCGAAATGGGGGAGACTCACCTGATGTGAAATCATTAAATCGCTAGCTCAATATTGAATGAAAGTGTTGCAAAAATTACAGAAGTGTTCATCCACAACACAGCAGAATCAACGCATTCTGGAAGTTTGGAACTGAAAATTCCATGGAGCACTATCCGTAGGGTTTTGAATACTTGTTAGAAATTGTTGGTTGGTTTGTTAGAGTATTAGGGCGGTTAGAAATTGTGCCCCTATAAAATTTACATTATTCATGAACTAGAAAAAGTATGACAAACTGCAATGTAAGCAGTATAAGTGCTTAACAAAATCGACAATGGCAATGCTTTCCTTGCCAAGATTGTTTTTAATTGAGGGAAGTAGGAGAGAAGGGCGGGACACAAGAATCCTGGACTACAATAAATAATAGATATTTAATAAAAAAATAAATAAAATAAGATAAATCAAAAATAAAAAGCTGATGTTTTGGATAGAGATTTTTCTTTGTCAAAGCAGGAAGGATAATTCTATAAAGCAAGGAGAATATTAAGAGAACTATCCCGAAAATGATGAAGGATAGTCTATATCCAAAATGTCAGCTTTTTATTTTTGATTTATTTATTTTATTTAATTTTTTTTTATTTTATATCTATTATTTAAAGATTGTTTTTAGTCCTGAGGCAACATTCTGCCTGTCTGGAAAAGTCAGTAGATACAATTGCAGAATATGGGGATCAGAAAATCCATGTGCTTCATACGAACAAAAGTGGGACAGCGAGAAAGTGAATGTGTGGTGCACACTATCACGAACAGAGTGATAGGACCGTTCTTCTCTGAAAAGAGTCAACACACAATTATCTGGAGATGTTGGAAAATTATGCATTACCAGTTATGGAAGAACATCAGCCAAGCGCGTTTTTCCAACAAGACAGCACAGCATCTCATTTAGGCTTCTCACTCGGGAGGCTCTTGATCACCAATTCCCAAATAGATGGATAGGATATGATGGCTCGATCTCTTGGCTGCCATCTTCAACCGACATAACCCCATTCAATTTTTTACTGTAGAGGATAACCTATATAGTAAGAAAGTGACTTGACTGAACTATGGCAGTGAATCATCCAAGCCGTAGAATCCATCATACAGAAAAAGCTCAATAACACTTGGAAAGAGATTAGGCTTCATACAGTGAAACTTCGATTTTATGACATCTTGCAGACAAAGTTAAAAGAATGTAAAATCGCGAAAAATGTAAGATCAAGGAAAATGAAGGAAGATATAAATTACAGTATATATTTTACAAATATGCGTTATTTGTATCCCACATTACAAATTGTTCACAACCAAAAACAATGCTTTCTTTACATTTTTTTCTATCGTTTCAACGAATATAGTTTATTTTTAAGATTTGACACCACCTGGTTGGTGAAAAAATCTCAGATGCTCAAGCAAACAAGCAAAAATTAAAAAAACATATTAATGTGTTCTTTCTTTTGAAAACGTATTTGTTATTACACTAAGTTGCACATCGTCAGTGAAACGACACATTTTAAAAAAAAAATTTTTGTTCAAAGTACGTTTTTTTAATATGTAAAAAATACATTTTACTTTGAAATTTTCAAAATATGTTGGTAATCCGGACAATCAAACCCCTAACCCCGATATCCGAACGTTTAGTTGACATATAAGACAACACTGAGATAGGAACACATTGCCAATGAACACGCTTTATTTCCGGGTAAAACTGCTGCCGTTTATTTCCGACTCAAAGTTGTAATGGTGGCAGCGCACAGACTTCAATAGTCAAGAGTCGATAGTTGCACGGATTCAAATTGGTGCAAAATCGAAGTAGATGCTACTGGTGAGACATTGAATTAAAACGTACAATCGCGGAAAAGACAAAAGGGAGGAAACGTAAATTCAAGGAATTTTTAACATTGATCTTATGAGCATTTTGTACAGGCTATGAATTTATAACGTAAATTCCGTGAAAACGTAAATTTGAAGATCGTAAAATCGAAGTTTAACTGTATTTTAAGGCCACAAAAGGAACTCATATCGAAGTGGACTCATTTGTGGGAACATGACTATGACTGGAATAAAAATTTTGAGTTTGTTTTCATTGTTACAAACTGCATAAATTTAGAGTTTCTAGTTCTAACGTTATGAATGCTTCTAATGGCACCAATAATGTATGCCTACCCTGTATGTCAAACCAAAAATCAAATTTTAATAAGGTTCCCCAAATGTTAAAAAATTATATAAGCTTGCTATTTGGCTACCAATAAATCAAATTAAATTATAAAGATTGACCATTTCCATCTAAATCAGCAAAATTTCTTTGATCTTCCATAAAATTTGTAAAATTTAGATAGTCCAAAAATATTAGTAGGGGTATAATTATTAGGAGCTTTAGCATAAAAGCTACTTATAAGAATGCGCCCTTGGTCTGTAAGTTTATCCGGCCGTTCATCTGTCCGTCCGTCTGCAGTTTGCACGATAACTTGAAAACGGATTAACTTTTTCAAATTCTGTTTTCAGAAATATGACCATCAAAGTCTTAGCTCGGCCGTATCAATTTTTCAGAATTTTCCGTGGACCCCTTCAAGTCGAATTCACGTGCTAAAACGATGAGTGTAAAGAATACCAAGATAACGGCATGTCATATAACAATCGATTTGTAAAGAAGGAATACATTGTTACTTTCTGTTCATCTTTTAAGTATTATTGACATCAGGCACGCACTTGAAATTGCTTTATCGACACGACTGCTCAAGTGCTCATAATCTATATTATTAAGTAGCGGAAGAATGGAGCTACTTATTTGTTTTATAACGTCAGTCTGTCCCCTTCATAATTTCTACATTTTTTTGAGGAAGAAGGTTGAAATTCGGAATGTAGCATCCTATGGGCATGTCCATCTGCACTATTTAGTTTGGTTCTGATTGGTACACTGGGTCGGAATTACGGGGGTGGGATTCAGAGAGGACAATATATCTATGTGCTATTTAGGTACGTAAAGGTGTGAAATTCAGTATCCAGGTTCCTATAGGCAAGATCTACATTACTATGAAGTTTAAGCCCAGGGTTGTTCCATTGGGTCGGATTTGCAGGGATGGCAGTCACTTGGTCTTTAGAACTATGGCAACATATGGCATGTGATATATCATACATTCGGAAAAGATGAGAAAAGAAAGAAAATACGAGCTAGATGACTGCAGGATCTGTTACTTGCCTTACCCTACTGAGGGGGGGGGGGTTAATTTCTTTTTAATAAATGTATAAGTGCATTTCTGCTTCCCTGCTAAAGCTCCTCCTTGGAATGATTACAAGATTTTATTCCATATCTACATTTACATTTGATAACATAAATACAATTTCTAAATTACATGGATAATTCATTTTCTGTCAAATTAAAATTATTTATTGTTTTTCAATGTTTTGTCATGAGAAAATAGATATAATTCAGGAGTTTTAAATAAACATAAAGCTCAAAGTAAGTTCACATGATATTACTGGTATATTTATACCTTATACACAATGGACTATTAATGTAATAGCACAAAACTCCACTCTTTATCCAAAAAAGATTCACATGGGAGTTTGCCTCAACCTGGCGAGGTTCCAATCTTTGCTTAGACAAGAGCATCACACATTAAAATGTGTCATGCTCTGTAATAAGTTCTGATAATAAATTTTGTAAATGCAATCCTAAATTTATTTTCTGACAGAGACTAAGGAAAAATGATTAGGAGTAGGCACAAAAATGATATGCTCACTTCAAGTTATTAAGAGGGAGAAAAAAAAATTCATGGGAAAAAAAAAATTGAAATATAAGCGTCAATCAATTTCATTTTTAATTTTAAAATGTATAATTAACTTTCATTAACAGCAGAAATCTAAAAAAAAAAAACATACACATCACATATTTTAGAGCTCATAATTATTAAATTACATTTATGGAAAACCAAACTCCAGAGTTAGTTTGTCTGTAAATAAAAATGTGATCTACTGTAGATTATTACATAGTTTCTTCCTTTCCATTTTCCCCCCTAAGTAACCAATGCATCTAACATTAGAAGAACTGACAAGCTGTGATCTAAATTTGTACCTCGTAGCTGTTGACCCTGCAAGTGCAGTTACACATTACTACGTTCAGCAAAGAATAAAAGCATTTCAAAATTGCGGTATCAATTAACCATGCTTTTACCTTACATTAAATATATAAAAAAATTTATTTAAATAGCTCTTCATCATTCTTCGTCACGTAAATGCAACTTTATTTTGTTCAGATGCTTTACGTGTATAAATAACTTTTTAAAATATTAAATTCTCTCCCTTGCCAAATGAAATAAGAATTAATTACAATGCAATAGCTCTATAGTGATATTTCTTTTAGAAATTAAAAGAATAGTAATAAAAACGCTAAGCATCTTAAATATAGCGTGATAAATAAATAAATAAAAAATTAATTTTCATTTTTATTTTTGAAATTTTTTAACATATAAATATATATATTAAAAAAAAAAAATCAGTTATTCAGATAAACGAATTGTTGAAAGTGCATTTCTCAAAGTGAAAACACAGAATTCACTTTTTATAATGAAATGTACGTGGCAGGTGTAATATTAAGGATCTTTCATTGCCATTACATAAAAAGGAAAAGGATATACTCTGATTACTTATGCTAAGCATCAATCTTTCAAATGTTTACCAAATAGTCTGTTGAGATTATGGGTTAAAAACAGCTGGCAATGACAATGAGATGAAATACCGCAAACAAAAGATGAACTTCCCGTAACCGGAATATGTTTTAAATAAATTTTCAATTAATTAACTCCTGATGAAACCATAATCTCAGCTCAGCAATGGTAATTTACAAGTTAAGAGCTACTCTTTTCCAAAGTAACCAGTCTTTTTTCTATTCATTTCTCTTATTTTGTAAAATTATTTAGAATTTCAGTCTAGAAAATACAAGCCGCATTTGAGAACCCACAGGCAATACCAGAATCTGAAGTGATTATTACATGAGCTTTACAACATTATCACTGAAGTGTAAGCTACACTTGGCTTGTTTACTATTTGCCATTCACTACACTTTCAGATCTCTCTGTATATAATTTAAAAGTAAATACAACTAAAAACAGAAACAAATTACTTATGAAATAGCTGCTGTATTATGCAAGTTTTTTAATAATATGATCTTAAGCTTGTAACTCAAATTATAAAAAAAAAATAAAAAAAATATAAGATAAACAAGATCTCGTGTAATATTGAATGGTGGTGGGGTTTATTCTAATTTTAGCATCAAATTGTTTAAAATAATAAGGGATGAATAGAAATATACGGAAAATTTTGCTGTTAATAACGATTGTTGGTCTGTTGTTATGATCATCGTTGACGAAGTTAGTTTTGTAAATAAAAATTTTTTTTTAATCCGACGGGCTAGACAAAACGTCAACATATCCGGTTTTAAATATATTCATTAAATGTGGGAGGGCTTTTATTTTTATAAGATTTGATTACATGGCAATTACAAAGTATTTAAAAAAACCTTTATTTTCTCCCCTCTCTAACCTATTTTACGATGAACCTTACCGGTGAACGCGGCTAATATTTGGTCGAGAGCCAACGCTTTAACTCGCAACCACGTACTCGCTTCGCATAAAATACTTTTACACACCGTTTGGCTTAAAAAACGCTAAACGATTTACTCCGCTATACATTGCAGATATAAAACATGCACCCTTATGCCGTTTAAAAGCCGTACTTTACGTTGTATATACACAGATTCTTAAGAGAGCGAAATCCTCGTTTTAATAATATAAGTCAGCCATATTGATTTCACAGACTGTCCCATTTTTTGATTAAAGATTTATTAATTTTGAATTTCGTTTCAATCTCTTAAATTTACAGCATATGCTAATAAGGGCATGAAGTGACGTACCTGATGTAAAGCAGTTAAACCATCAATATTTGCGGTATCGATGTCAGCTCCCTTTTCTATGAGACGCTTAACTTCTTCCTTATCCCCGGCGGAACAGGCAGCTAGAAACACGCACCCATCGCTAAAGTTAATTTTTCGTGGCCCATCTTTCAAAATAGAAGATTCCTTGTTCGTATCAGAGTCATCCCAACGTTTTAACTGTTCCAGACGTTTAAATTTTGAAGTCCCGGACAAAGCTTCAAGCATAGACGAAGCTAAATCCATTCTGTCTTATCCTACATTTGGCTTAAAAATCAGAAAACGATGAAGGGAGCGGTTGATGCTCGCATAAGCAGCATGACAGCAGCACCAGCGACACCGATCACAAATCAACACTAGCGCATCTAGCGTCGGTTAACGAAACCCGGTCACGTACCATAGCCGAAGCGTTCTAATTTGTAAACGTATACTGTATTCTCTTTTCATTAGCCGTTGATGAGTAAGAAACCCCATTACTCATATTTAATTTAAACCTTTGTAAACTTTAAAATGGCATCATTATTGTTATTAAATTGCGAATTGGATTGTTAATAACTATTTTAATCTTTATTTAATTGTGGTAACTTTTCGCCGATTAACAAAAAAAAAACCCCTACAATTCCATCTTCTGCTAAAAAATTCTTCAAAATGGGTTAACATCAAAAATTTTTTTTCATGAATAAAATAAGACCCGAAAACATGAAAATAGAGGATATAATCTCTCCCTTTGAGTTTTACAATAAATTACTAATATTAATTTCATTTCAGTAAATAAATAATCTGGTTCAAAGTGAATATAAACTTTTTGGGGAGGTTGTATGGGTGATTCTAATTTCATATGAAAATGGGTCCTAATTTGAACGATAACTCAGGTTTTCTAACACCCAGGATAATGAAATTTGGGTGAATTATAGGATACATAAAACTATATGTACCGTTAAAATTTGATCGAATTCCAACGAGAAGTTTCCGAGTTACGCAATCAACATCATTAAACGTGCTGGTTAGTACTCACATGTGAACACTGTCACATTGCTGACTGCGTAACTCCGAAACTATTCGTTGGAATTCGAACGAGTTTTAACGGTATACACAGTTATATGTACCCTATCATTCACCCAAATTTCATTATTCTAGATATTAGAGAACCTGAGTTATTAACTTGTTGATCTTGGTGGCGGCATTTTTATTTCTGTTCATATTTCAGTTAGCATTCAAATTAGGACCCATGTTCATAAGAACCTTTTACCTGAGAATCACCCATATTACCTCCCCTAAAAGTTTATCGACGTACTTAAAATTCACCCTGTATAGAGGGGGGAAAAAATAGAAAAAAAAATGTTAGTAAAGTGACTGGAAGAGGAATATATGAACTGACCCGACTGTATGCATACTTTAGGTTTACTCATCTCTAATAAAAATCTTATATTTGAAATTTTTTTCATTATTGTATTTGATTAACCTCCATAAAACAAATTATCAATAACCTTTATCAATATTTATTACAACTTCATCTTTATTAAACATTTATTGAACTATTCTTTCTAAAAAGGTTTTTTTTTTTTGCAGGCATTCCATTTCCTGGAAATTAATAAGGTAGAAATTAATTTTAAGGATCTAGGAATATTCTCTGAAAAATCATTTTATTCACTTATTAAAGTCATTAACTTTAGTCGTGTTCTTCCCGAAAGTTCTGAAATCAGCATTTCGGTCTTATTCTCTAATAGACAATTTAAGAATTTACATTGGCTACCAGTCTTTTGAATCAGTTTTAGCATATCATTATTCAGATTCTATTGAATCAGCATTTTAAAAAAGGAAAAGAATTCTTCAGCCGTTTTTTTCGTTTTTTAAACTATGAAGATTTCAATATAAAATCTGATAATCCGGTTCAATCGTTCTGTATGACCGTGGGAAGATCGTTCTTTCATTAATAATGGAAAGAATTCAAAAAAAGATATTCATACGCGAACAAAAAAAATTGATTTGGTGTTTCAGTAACGTTATGCCTTTTAGAAGAATAACTCAAATCATATATGAACTCAAATGATATATGAACTCAAATCATATAAAACTTTGACAAAAACTTGACTTAAAGTGATTGTTACAACATGGAAATTTAAATAGTTAACAGAAGATGCGAAATTTAGAACAGAAGATGCGAAATTTAAAGTTAACAGAAGAGGATAATTTAGAAAAAAAATGAAAATATTTGAGTAATTATATCGAATCGAATGATGAATTTGTAAGAATTTTTTTTAACTATGTTGCAATATTTTTGACATTTGAATTCAATTTCCTCAGTTTTCATTTGGAAGATGCTAGCGATTTTCAGCTCTTTCATTGAGACATTGGGAGCTTTCCAAAGTAAGGACATTCCATATGAATCACCTAGTGCACACACCTCTGCACAATAGCACATCCATTTCGCCAACATTTGGAATCCATCCAAAAATATATTTCATCTTTTACTACGACATAGGTCTATGGTAATTTTAAAGGTAAATTATTTCATCCTGTTTATTTAAATTTTATGTCATAAACCATTGCAGATTATTTGATTAATTTCAAACCAGCAAGATAATAATTCGAAATTTTTTAATAGTTGAATAATGTAACAGAACCCTGGCTTAAAAGTTTCTTGGCATATAAAATGAAATATCTCTCCCAAAGAAGAACATTTCTTATGGATTTTTTTTAATTGATAAAACGGAACGAAAATTACTGAATGTCATTCAATAAACTTTTCAAACGCAGTAATTTTTACATTATTATTTTTGCTAAATTTCATAGTTTCAATGCAATATCGTCATAGTTTCGAAGTTTGTACCGCATAAATATATCCAATTTTTCAGTAACATTTTTAAAAGCTTTTTCAAATATTTTTGAATGAAATGTAAATTTATCAAGGAATTTATATTTTAGAGCATCTTTATAATTTAATTTATTTTTAATTTTTAATCATTAACAGAGTAGCGAGTTTGTGGTCACGGTGCTTAGAGCAAGTGTTCTTTTGTTCCGGAAAATACTTCCATGCGGCCATGCCATCATCATTTTAAAAGGATGGGAGAAAGACAAGCTTTCTCAATTTAGAATAAAAAGATTAGAAAGCGGGAAATTCATAAGCTTATTTGAGCATCCAGAGCAGCTCTTTCAAATAGGCGATCGCTACTTTAACTGGAGTTTCAATTTGAGCGCAGTGCACATAACAGATACCATTTTGCTAGACCTACCCAGTCATATACCCTTATTTAATTAAGCTGAAACTATCCTGAACGACATTAAAGAATCAAACGGCACAAATGACTTTTTTAATCAAATGTCTCTAAGATATATTATCTCTATACATATCTGTATATACACAAGTTATCTTAAGATTGCGTTTTGACATTTATCCAGTAACCGATTGAACAAGCTCTGTTCCCTTGCCTTACATACTTCTGATTTATGAAGATAGATACAGTACAAATATGAGTATCGCATCTCAGGTTTCAAATGAAGCGTTGAAGTCCCCAGTTGTTTCATGATATTAAAAAGGTAGTTGTCAAAAGCTGCTGTTACCCAATCTATAAAAAATGTCTGTTACCCAATCATTTCGCCTTTTCTGAAATGTCTTTCTGAATTTCAGTCACTCTTGAACTGTACCGTGATTTAGTTCTTTGTCAGGAACCGCTTGATATATCCCTTGACATTTTTCATTCATCTGATCGTCACTCATTGCAAAAGGGTGAAGTTACCTAATAAACCAGTCCTGCATTTAAAAGAATAAACTCAATTATGTTTAAGTGTATCTTCGATGCCGAATAGATCAATAGGTTACTAACAGATCAATAGATTACTAAAAAATTTGTTTAAGTGTATCTTCGGTCATCAGATTTGAAAAATTTGTTTCAAACATAATTGAACTGAATTTGTTTCATTTAGAGAAAATAATATATTCGATCTGTACATTCTGCCATTTTCTTTTTTTTTTTTTTTGGCAAGAAAGGTTTGGTTTTTTCCCGGCCGCAAAAAAATAAAACTTATGTAAAGGCGCAAAATGACCTTAAAAGTCGACGCCTAATTTAATAGAACCCCCCCCCCCCATTTTCTTTTATAAGAAGTAGACATTTATAATTTTATTTAAAATGAGCTAACTTTTTTCATAAGATATTTCCAACTCTTCTGTTCGTAACAAACAAAATAAGAACAGAAACCACAATTTCAAAAATGAGATTATTAATCTGGAGCCACGGATGAACATTTCGAAGACACTGAAGAGGACAGTCTCTTCGAAATGTACATCCGGGGCTCCAGATTAAAAATCTCATTTGTGGAATTGTGGTATTTGTTCTCATTTACTTTGTTTATTACTACCGTTTGTCCATAGTTTTTGGCATTATACCATTAGTACTATTTTCTGTTCGTTATAATTTCTTTCAGGATTTCTTTTAGATTGCCTTAATTTCAAAGGTACCATATTAACCATTCATATATTCACAATTACAATTTTCAGATTGCAAATTAATTGCCTATCTTTTGAATATCTTACTTTTCTGATTATAATTTTGAGTTTTCAGATGCAATTGTTTTGAGTTGAGATTGCGAGTTCTTATCTGTAAGGATTTAGAAAACTTAAATAAGGAAGATTTAGTCTGTACGGACTAAATTTTCAAGATAATAAAAGAAAGTTTTGAATAATCGCGACATTCTAAAATAAGCTTCAGTTTACAGTTATGCAATTACCCCATCATAAAGTACAACCTAAAAGTAAGAAAATTAAGATTGAAATGCGAGGAATTTTTTATGTGATATATGCTCATTATGCTAAATCCTTTTTCTTTCAAATGGCATTGTAAAAGCCACAATCTTAATGTTAAAATATCAGTGGATTTCTGTAATCTAAATTGGTAATAAGAAAAGAATGTTATTTGTTTATGGTGCGTCCAATGAACGAAGAACATGTAGATAACTTTTCTTATTTGCCTTCCTGAAATACGAACGAATTGAAGTTTTTCCAATTAAAGTTTTGATTATTCTCCGCTCCGAAAATTTCTTGAAGTCACATGGCCGCAAGCAATAGTTATTTCTACGAATCTTCAGAATTCTATGTCGACTAACATCAATGAAATGTTAAATACAAAAGGAAAATTGGGTGGGACCATACAGCAGAGAAGATAATTGAAGAATGATGGAGCAAAGATCTTCAGAATATAAATTGATAAGCATCTCGCCCACTACACTCCAAACATAACGGTGGGGGAGGAAGAAAAACGAAGGCTTAGATCAATGACATAATAATCCAGGGTCATGTTAGATTTGAAGATTTTAAAATAATGTATGTGGAGAGAAAATAAAAGTTAATCTGAGTGATTGTCGCCTTTGGAGTGATCCGAAGAAAATATCTAATTGGATATTTGAACGCTGCAGCGCAAATATCTGCGTTCCTCAGCTTGCCCATATTTGGCATCGACATTTCTTAACATTTCAAGTATTCAGGAAGGATCAAATATTTAGAAATCGATTCAGACATCACTATCTACAGCCGAACAGGGTGTGATATAATTTATAATGATAAGAGGAATCTGCATAACTCGATGACAATAATGATCGTTTCCATGGAACAAATATAAAGCTATAATAATAATAATAATAAAATCGCTATCATCTTGCTTGGCTATATCTTGGGCCGCTTCTGGTATTTGGCTTCCGGAATTGATCCATATTTAGTCTTTCATAACGGTAATATCGGTTTAAGATCTCCGCAACGGAAAGGTGGTGCTTGTGTCTATTGGAGTCTAGTGATGCATGACATTCATTCCATATTTGCATTGTTTTGTGGTCAGCTTTTTTAAAAAAGCTAAAACTTGAATATTCATTCAAATGAAGCCATATTATTTACGCGTTGATTTTATTAAAATTCGAAGCCTGGTAATTTGTTTTATAGAGAATGAAATTGCCACTTGTAGTTTAAAAGATCGTTATCTCTGATGTAGATTGTACAATAGCTTGTTGAGATTTTATCTTTAAATAATAAGAAAATTATCAAAAGAAATCAGTAGAAAATGCAATATCAAATGAAGAAATCAATGTATCCGTTTTAATTACTTACGATTCCAAAGAGGAATATTTCATTCTTTTTTAATTTTCAAAGGGAAATAGAATATGATGTTATTTCAATGATTTATGTATATCTAACATTCGATTTTCATTCGATTCATTCACCCCAATTGCCGCTCACGTTCAGTTTTTCTATTTCTCAAAATGTGACTCAACAGAATTAAAACCCGATTCAAGGAATCTCGATGCAACGACTTTCTATTTTTCATTTAAGCATTCTTATAATTTGTGGTATTCAAGATGTTTAATTATTTCATTTTTTGCCATTTTTAGCTCTGTATTTTTATGATATGTGCATTTTAATTATAGTATGGTACTAAAACATCAACAAAAATAAACAGCTCAACTCTAAAAATTTGATTCTAAACACAAATCAAATATACCTAAAACTCATTCCAAACTCATTCCATTTAAGGAGTATTTGCTTTTTGTATTTGTTATAAAGTTTTAGGGATGAGGTATGTTTTTTGTTGAATTTTTAATAGATATTTCTCAACGTATAAATTATATAGTTTTGATACATTTGTGGAGGTAATTGGTTAAATTGTCTGATAAAATTTCAACTTTGCACTGGATTTAGCGGATAGTATTTTCTATCAATTACGTTGGTTAATTCTAAAACTTCCTTTCTAATTTTAAAAAATTATAGTCACAAATGGTTTTTTTTTAATTTGAAAAATAATATTTAAAATATAGAGATAAGCATTTGCAGCGCTTTGGTGGATATTAATTGATTTTTTTTTTTTTTTTTTTAATGATCTAAATTGAAATGAAAAACTTTGTTTAACAGAACATGAAAAGATTTTTTCATATGGAATCTGTAATTTTTAAAATTATTTTTGATTAATAGTCAACTTAAAATATCAACAGGTGAACAATAAAATCGTTGGCTTTTCTGCTTTTTAAATGAAGCCACTGTGCGAAGAAACGATCGCGTTCTCTAATATCAAGAGATTAAAATCGTAGCTTCAATCCTCTTCCCAGATCTTGACACTCTTTTGCCATGTTGTACCGAAGTGCGGCCCCGAATGAAAGACGGGAGACGAGTAGAAAATTCGCCTCTATAGATGGATTTCAGTGTCAGTTTTAATGTTGTAGGCTTTTTTATTTTTTAAACTCCAGACGCTGACTCCGTATCTTTCATTTGGATCTCGAACGTTCGCCTCTAATGGAAAGAGAGTTCGTTTATTTCGTGCCGATGGGCTTTCACCGAAAGATCCGCCAACAAACAGAGCGGACAGAGGAGCAATTATGCAAAGCGTAGGGGCCTAAGACATAACTAAAAAGTTTTGAAGATTGGGAAAATACTTTATGATTTACTAGATTTAAATATTAATTATTTACTATTTAATTTAAAAAAAAAATCTTTTACGGTCTTAATTTATAATATTGTAAGTATATAAATTTTCAATTGGCGTCTGCCTGGCTTGGAAATTCTGTTAACTGGTCATATCAAGATTCTTCATAATTTATTACTGATAACGTTCAGAAAAGGATGTAAAGAAAATATAAATTTGAAATAGAATATGAAAACCCTGAAAATTTAATGCGTTGACTTTTTATTTCTGCGCAACGAATAGGTATTTAAAAAACTTAAGTAATAAACAAAAAAAAAAGGAAAAAAATAGCCCAATAGAGTTAGGATGTCGCATCTAATAAGTGACTGGCTGTACCCTAAGCATTAAATCATTTAATTAACAGGTGATATTAAATTTTGATTAATATTTGTAAGTAGAGCTTGCCCTCCCTGTTATAGTGTCAACCTGTAATTTTTCTTAAGTGTTCAGGAAATTCTGAAGTAGGGAAAGTATTTTTGAAAAGATAATATTGCGTAGTGTCCGCAATGAAAAAAAAAATCCCTCTCCGCCATATGTTCATTATATTAATAGTCCCATTTCAGTTAAATATAGAATACAAGTTAAATATAGATCCCCGTAGTACATTAATCTTGCAAGTAAATTCAAATATTAAACAAAAATCCCAATTAAAATACAACAACAACAGCAATCAAACTTCCAAACAGCATTTACTGAACAACACAATTATCATCAAGTCTCTTAACACTAGAAATTGAGGTTAAATATAACTATGTTTATTATCACAAGTGCTGTATTTTAATTTTCATTAATTGTTAGTATCAGGTTAACGATTTCTTGAAATGAGTGGAGAGCTGCCTACAAAGCGAGAGCGTTTAAAAATCACGTTTGGCAAACGCGCGCGCGCACGCACACCCGTTGGTACGACCGCACGAGTTGAAGTTTGTGTTGAGCAATGAGCCAAACATATGATTGACCGTGTTTCCCTCCGGTTCAAATTAATTGTTCCCTAGCAAAGAGGCCCGCCAACAGGCACGTCTACACCGACTGTCACGTCTACGCTGATGGGCAGCCTACTTTCATCTAATCTAATGTAATGAAACTGAGCTGGCGTGCCTAGAAATTTGGAAGAAAATATAATCATAGAGCAATTTATTGCCATAAAAAATCAGCATGGGACATTCTATGCCATTGTAATTTTGTTAATAAATGTTATTTAAAGGTTTTTATTATTCAGGAGTGTAAATTTGACATGCAATTAATCTTGCCACTAAGTCGATCAGCTTTAATGATGGAACTAAACAAAATATAATCTTGTATTTACAAATTATCTTTTTAAGCATAACATATATGAGAGG
Organism: Rhysida immarginata; assembly: GCA_023313115.1. NCBI lineage: Eukaryota > Metazoa > Arthropoda > Chilopoda > Scolopendromorpha > Scolopendridae > Rhysida > Rhysida immarginata. The sequence continues at coordinate 3,390,040 of JAHWFO010010123.1, forward strand.
GTGGAATTGTTAAGTAAATTTAAAACAAGATATTACTTTCTACTGTTTGTTCTTTTTGAACTCAACAGGCATTAATCATCCGTTAATTCCGATTATCACCCATATCCTTTACCGTAGATGATAAAGAAGTTGTTTGCAAGGCTTCTTCAATATCGTCTCCACGCAATGAATAATGTTTCATTAATTTTTTCCTTAGTACGTAGAGAAAAAGCGAGCTCAAATAATTTTAATCAAATATTACATAAAGCATAAATAAAGAACGTTTATGACTCACAAAGGTATCAGTTAAATCATTCAAAATGTTTTCAAAAATTCCCAAACGCGAAAATGTCTTACCAAGTTTTCGCTTGCAGAGCAGAAAAATAAATAGATATGTAAAAGTTAACCCGATGAAAGTAACGAAATTAAATATCCTCAGAGGACTTTTCAGTTTTTAATAATAGAAACGCTTAAACACTGGCCTCAACGTCAGCTAATTTAGTTTCACGAACTGAAATAGACAGACGGTCCCCTAGAGTGCGTGGGGCATATGTATGGGGCATGTTTCTTGTGAAGCATTACCAAAAACACATTTAAAAACTGTGATTTTGACTACATTAAACAAGTCCTTTTAATAAAATAATCCAAATTTGGATGCTGATATTTCTAACATCAGAGGAGATTTGATTTTTTAAATTTTTAATTATTTTATGAGCTAGTATCGAGTCAGGCAGAATTCTCGCTCAACTTATAAAAAAGAAATTGCTAATTTCTAGAATCTCAAACTTAAGTATTCAGTTATTAAATTATACAGGACTGAAATAAGAATGTGGCTGGTTAGGCATTAAAAGTACTGCGTACTTAAATGTCGTTTTTATGATCATCAAGCAATAACACAAATTCAAGTTGGTCAAAAAATCAAATAAATATATGAAAAACAAATTAAAAAAAGAAACCAGATGAGAATGCGCAAGCCTCATTACCAAAACAATTTACAAAAGTGTTCTGAGGAATTTAAATGTGAAAATATGAATGGGTAAATGTAGCATATATGGATGAGTGAATTGAATTTTTGTATGAGCATGTTTGAATGAGATATTAAGTGGTTGTGTTAGAATAATAGAGCACGTGTTTGTGAATGGAGGAATGGTGTATCAGGTAGTGAGGATATATAAATGGGTGCGAGAGAATAAAACGTGAAACCATAAAGATAGAGTATTTATCTAGGAATTATATAAATTAAAGAATTCTAC
>JAHWFO010010123.1:3391281-3419919 GCA_023313115.1 Rhysida immarginata
CTCTGTCCAACGAAAGAAAAACTGGGCGTGTCTAATTAAATTTCCAATTTCAATTGTTAAACATTGTTGCTAAGTAAGATTAACAATCGCTAACAATTGAAATTGGAAATTTAACTGGACATGCCCAGTTTTTCTTTCTTTGGATAGAGTATAGATATATCCCGTCAAAATTTGACGGTAAACAACACAACTCCACTTGTTTTCGTCTGTATTGTTGTTTATTGTTATCGATGGAGTATAGTATTGAATAATGAATGAAAATCGCCGTTCATATCATCCGGTTGATAGGTTATATCTTCGTAAAATCGTTACGAAATATTTTACAAATTTATGCTTCTTATTGAGTCTGCTCTATGCACATATATATGTCACATATTGAATATATTTTTCGGTACTATCCGTGGGAATATTGACCACTGGTCGATACAAAAAAGTTATTAATTTTATATGTGCTATTAAACGGTCTTGGTTCCATTAGCTATGACTCACGATTTTTGAGATATAGCATATTTCGGAAATTCTATTTTTGGCCAATATCTCGAGAACCACAGAAATTTGGATGCGATACTGATAATCAGCGATGAAAGATACATTCATTTGACATAAGTCCCATACCTAAAAAAAAGTGCGGACAGACGGACATATAAAATTCAATAACGAAATTTTTATCGAAACCGCAAAGTAATCAAATAGTATATAAATATCCCGTATTTACTTCGGTCTATTTCATTTCGTTTCTTGTAAACGTCCATTAACCCAATGTCGTATCTCCAGAAGCAAAAAATAATTAATGTTGTTCTTTGTCGTGCTCGGTAATCCTTTTCAGGTTTTGTTGGTTTTTTTTTCTCGTTCCATCTTGAGAGAAGCTCACCATGATTAAAGATAACGGTTGCCATGACGATTATATCATTCTATTAAATAGTATTACGTGAACCTGCTGTAAGGTACAGGGCGCAGGAAGGTCGAACACAACGGCAATCTGTAAATTTTTCATCGACTCCATGAATGGTCGATGAAGATGTGGCCTCTCTTCTCCAGATCTCCTTTCACTCCTGTACGAAGATTTAAGGCGTCTTCTCGCAATGGCGATAAGTTCCAAATACAAGTGAGGAACATGTAAAATTTAATACTAATCTAATTTACGTTATTGATATTCTCGTACTCTTTAATTAATTTTATTAAGGCAAAGAATATGATCTTTTAAACGGCTTCAATCCAATCACTTTGTTTATAGGCGAGAGTTCTAGGTTGATTGATTTATTTTTATTGCATGTTTATAGCCAACATTTTTATTATCATAATTAAACTGGAGGAAAGCTTAACTATTTTTCATGACTATTTATGGAAGATTTCGTGGAATGCGCTTTCACGGGCAAATTAATAATTCGCCGACTGACAATTAAGGTTTTTTTTTTTTCAATTTAAATCTCGGATTTTATATTTTTTGTTTTAATATAGTGAAGATACATAATGTAAAATAAACGCATTGAATTTTGATTTAGTCATATTTTTTTCACAAAATAAAAAAATGTTTTCTATCTAATAAAAAAAAAAATATTAAATTGGTTATTTTAAACAGATTGTTAGAGAACAGTACTTCGTTTTAACCGAATGAAGTTTAAAGAACTAGTCGAGCAGTTATTTTAGCACATATCAATGTAGGAATATGTCATTTAAAGCTGCAATGGAAACCCTCTTGCATATCTGAACCTTTTCTCCGTATTCAGCATTATCCGACAATGGTTAAGCTTTCCGAAGTTTTTCATAGATATATTATCTACTATATATGTATGCCATTTAATTAGTTATGAATAGTGAGTTAGAATGAGTGATGTTTCTCAAAGGACTTAAACACAAGAATTAATAGGGCACTATAAATATTTCTTGCCTTTTGCGACCATTGATAATTAGCATCCTCATTTATGTCAAAAGTTTTCATAAATTTTTAATTCTAATTTCAAGTTCTTAATTTTAAATCTTGAAATGCGTTTTTCATCTTTCATTAATTTTGTTGTTGTAATTCAATGCAAATATTTCAAATACATTTAAAATTTTTACTTTTCATTGTAACGAGATTACAGTAAAGCGGACACTTTGCAAATTCCGTAAAGAATTCGCGGAACTCGGAGGATCTGTTGATCATTGTCTGGAAAAAGATTAAAATATTTATCCTAAAAGCACTCTGGAAAACGTTAAGCCAAGCAAATTTACAGTATATTCGTGATATGAATGGACGGTAGAAAAGTGAAATAAATCATTAAGTAGATCTATCGTTTGATGACTTTTAAATTATTGATCAATATTAAGTTGTTGCTTTATTTTTGGTTTCTTTTGTTATATAATATATCTCTTTGTTCTGATGAGCAGTATAATGTAATGTTTGCAGACAGTGTATCTCTAACAGTTATCAATTTAGTATATTTGCTTCCCTGAAATTAAAGGAATACTATTAAGCATTATACTAAGCTTATAGTTTAATTGAAATAATTTAAATAATCTTTAATTATTTCGGAATAAAATAGATTGTTTTATATAGAACTGTGAAAAATCTATCTAATTGCAATAAAATTTAATACCGCTTAAACAGACGTGGCAATTTCAGTAAACACACTGCTGAGTAACCTATTACACCTACTGACTCAACGACCGGGCAGGGCAACGCCATCGACTCGTGTTACGAAGCAGATTCGGTTTCCATCTCAAACTGATAAAAACAACCCGAGTGACGTTTCCTTTGATTGTGATGGCAATATCAAACGACATACACGGATGGAAAAGAAATAGATCAAGTTTAAGGTTTAATATTCATAAAATTCAAGTAGTTCATAATTCTTCTTGAATTCTAGAAGTGGTTTTTCCTGAAAGAGAACTCTAGTTGCCCGTAGAATAATTTGTCATACGTCGTTTGAAAACTTTTATACAGTGAATGATAAATGAGCTTCATATTGAATAAATAAACCATTGTTGAAACAAGATTAAAAAAAAAAAAGTTTTTCTCAACTCTTAAAGTAACCACAACTAGGCGACACTAAAGAGACATTGGACCGTCAATCGACTTAAGTGTCAGATTTTATCATTATAGATTGTGTTTTTATATTTCAAATCAAATATTAAATATATATAGACTGTCTAGCTTACTACATGGTACTGGAATTATTTTGAGTGAAAAAGTATGAATCAGCATCGGTCCGAATTGCAACGATTTCTCAATAAAAATATACATCCTAAATTAATAATTTTATTACTTGATATTAGTTTGGATTGATAAGTCAACTGTGACAAATTATTGAAAGTAAATGACAAATAATAAAATTATTAATTTAGAGTTCATAGTTTCATTGCAACGCGGACCGATGCCATTTGGACTTTATTACTCAAAATAACTTCAGGAAATGTAGTTAGGGCATCCTGTTGCAATCACTCTGTATTCTTGGTTTTTTACATATACACTTGTTTAGAAATCCGAATACAGTATGGTCGCGATAATCCGAACCTCCAGTGATCTGAACCTCTTTTCATCCGAAGTGCCCCTCTCAATAGAGTCTCACCTAAAGTATGTTTTTTATTTCCTCAAATTCCATAATGAGCTCAACCAATAAGAAAAAGTTCAAAAGCCCAGGAAACTTTCAGTTTTAATTTTGATGCAAGTCAATACTTTGTACGACTTGATGGCAATGTACTGAAAATCTATAGATTTAGGTGATAGCAATCCTTTTGACAGATAAAAGTCATGGAAATTACTACATTATTTATCAGGATTCAAACATGTAAGGATGAAAATGAACCTAAAATAGTGATACAGTCTGCTAAGTTTATTAAGCCGTAATGCGTTTCAGTATTTCACCATTATCGCAGTTTCATAGCTAACCTTTTGAGTAAGACTCAAGAGAAAATTATAGATTACGTGTGAAATATTTTTAGTTGCGATGGTATTTTATTGTTGAAACAGTTTATCAAGGATCCTCTGTATGGATAGGTACTGTATTTCTCATTTACAAAATTAAACATATTACATTTATAGGCAAACTTTGTTTTAATGTGTTTGTACAGTACAGTATGCAGTTCCGCTAACCCGAACACTCTCTTGCCTCAATTAGTACGGATTACCGCGACCGTACCGTTATAATATAAAATAATATAATTTAACTTTCTGAAAACCACGAAGTCTTTTCAGTCTTCCATAACTGATTCGCAAATGCTGAGAATTTGGACATATTAACAAACCGCCCACGCGTTGATCTCGTTTATAGTAAAGATTTCTCACAAGAAATTTAATATTTCTTGGATTGGTCACTACTATTCCCAAATTTGTATTCGAATTTTTAAAAGAGGTAATGTATTGTAAAGGGAAATCCTAATTAATTTTCATCATCAGTTATAAAAATTAAGGACAAGAATTAATTAAGGACAATGAAGGTTGTGCCACTCCGTATACATTCATTATCTAAAATCTTTGATGTAACTTTGCGGCTTTTTTGCGCAGGTGCGTGCACTTCATTCTGTAGATGCTCATAATTTTTCTATTTACATACTATATTTAAAATCTTTACATACTATATTTAAAATCTTTTTAGAAAGAATTATCCGTTTCTGCTTATACACGATATTTTTAAATTCATGCTAATAAAAGTGTTTTAAAGTGCTTAATAAGAATGTCATTTTAACAATACTTGTATACGATTTTAGTAAATAAGACAGAGGTATTGATCCGTTATATTTTATGATATATTGATATTATCGAAACGTCTTCGATAAATTACACAATTGATAAAAATTAAAAAGCAAGGACATGATTCAAAAATACTCCACTTTTCTATCCGGTTAAATAATTATACACGATTATTTTTCTTCTTTCTTTTTTATGTTTACATGGCTCTATATGCAACTCATTTGTGGGTCTGCCAAAAGGCCAGTAAGTAACCAGGTAATGCTTTTATTGGCTGAATTTCTCCCATTTTCTTTTTTTAGGCTAATTCAGAAATGCGTTCCTATTCGGACTCGACGCTCTTGTTTTGTCTTCCCGGAGCCGTAATGGAAGATTTGGAGGCGGACGCTAAAAACAGCAGCAGCAGCAGCAAGTCATTCATCGGCTTCAATTCGCCGGAGAGTAAGGCGATGCGGCTGCTTCAAGTGCCGAAAATCATTTGCGACGGCGTTCCTCCTACTCCATCACCTTCACCGCCGGCAAAGATCGCCCCAAAAAAGAGGGTGCGACTGTCAAATGAATCACTAGGTAGGCAGCCGGCCCGGGTGGTAAACGTCACTGACTATCTACTCCACAGCACGAGCGAGACAGCTAACGACGAAGCCCTGCTTTGTACGCTACGCGTGTGCGCTGTCGTCGACCTGAGCAGTTACCGACTGCTCCCTCGCCACGGCCCCCCGCCACCTTGTCCGTGCGGCGGCAAATCGATTCACTCGCCAGCCAGACTGAACGTAACCACGGACGCTGTCCACGGCCTCGTGCCCCACCTCTTCTCCATCGGTCGATTCATCGACGGAGCCCGCAAAAGGGAGCGCGTCGTCCTCGTTTGCGCCGAGAGCGGGGGCGAAGAAAAGGTGGCGCTCGTACTCCTCCACTACCTTTCCAAGGAGACGGGCATGGACGAGAGAGAAGCGCGTTCACTCCTCAAAAACACTTTCCTAAGCGATCTAGTGATGAATGTTAAATTGCCATCGCAATCCACGATGGAATGTAATGAGTCAACAAATTATTTAGCTGCTTGGATCTAAACAACGTCTAATTATAAGAACTGAGGGCACAGGCGAACATCTCTTCTGAATTCAGAATCTCGTTTCCAAATATTGTTTCAATATTAAATAGAAATAATAATGGCTTCATTAAAATTACACACATTATTCTCAATAAAATTTTCAATTTATCATCTACAAAAATCAGAATTCCCAGTATGCATACACAATAAAGACCTCGTTATTAAACAAAATCCTTCAATTTAAATACCTTTCAGATTCGGAGAAAAATGATTTTGATTATAAAAATGTCTTAATAGTTTCAAAGCATTTTAATAATTTTGAAATTTAAAAAAAAAATTGGATAAGGGGTCATGCATAAAATACGTACGCAGTAAAGGTAGAGGGGAGCATATTGAGTAGCGCGACGCAATATGGGAGGGAGGGAGGGTCAGAGCAAATGTGACGTCACATAAATACACATTTTATTTTTATTTTTTTTAATAACAGCCATAGTTACCACTCTAAAGTAGTGAAATAACGCAAAATGATTTTTAAAATTGAATTATTTTAACTGGAAATCGTGCATATTAACTTTGAATAGCAACCAAAATGGTATTATTTTATCTGTTTAAAGAGTGCTAAGCACGATAGCAAAATGATTATGAAATCTCAATAACAACGACATATGCAAAGTACTTGATGCAGAGGCGGTGGAATCAAAACAGGATGACTGCACCAAAATTTAAGTATTAGCTGACGAATCTCATGTATTTACTGCGAAATGCTAAGAGTTTAGATAAATTATGTTGCGGTGAAATCAGGAACAGTCTGCGATATTTACTTTCCAACGGATTTTTACCTCCACCAATAAAGGATTATTTATAACACAAGCAGACACTGATGCCAAATACAGTAGGATATGTCGAATTACTCGCCCGTTTCTGTACAGCATAAAACCAGATTTCCTCCAAGACCCATAGGATTAGCTCTATAATATGGTACTCAACAAACTGCCAAACAGAACATGCAGAAAATGTAGTCTTTATTATGCTTCTAATAAAAATTTAAGACATTTATAATAACCCATTTAACACAGAAAGCAGAAAATTGTAATATCATGCATGGTATGCAATCGATTCGTATCGTTGTTCATCGAGCCCAGGAATGAATTTTAGGTGATGAGACACCAGTACAAAAGACAGAACGGATGAACAAGGACGAAGTGAACATGAATATATTGGAATATGACAGAAGTTATTCCGTTGCCTGTACAATGTCTGAAGATATAAAATGTCCTTGGGCCTGTGATGAATAAAATATGTTGTTCTTTTTATTACTTATTATTAATACTTGTCGATTGGTATTATTTTATGATATAATTAAAAGTTATTGATTTAATTACTAGTGCAGTAATCGCAAAAGAATCTCTTTTAATTTTTTACTTTCAAAACGTATCTGTGTAGGTCAGTTGGTGTGAGTATTTCCTTTTAAATCATTATGATTTCATAGGATATTTCAAATTATTCATTTTCCGTTCTGTCTGGCGTTTGTGACGGGAAAATTTGGCCAAAAGTGTGCACGAAACTGGAAATCCACACATTTGGGTGGTTTTCGGTGGAAAACAGGAAAATTTGGCCAAAAGTGTGCACAAAACTGGAAATCCACACATTTGGGTGGTTTTCTGTGGAAAACATTGTCAATGGTCTCCTCGTTGTAAATATTAGTTGCAGGGGGTTTACAAAAATGTGACTAACAGTGACTAGGGGGGAGGAATGGGTCGAAAATGCCTGATTTTTGCGTGACGTATTCAATGGACGGCCTCTAAGGAAAGTAAACGGACATCATAAATCAAATTATAAGATATCCATGGGAAAGTATAATATGAAAGAAATATCCATGAAAGAAATGATGTATAACAATGAAATATAGCAACTATGTTCAACTATGAGTAAATTGCAACATTCTGGTTATAAGAGCATAGATTTTCTCTCTGATATAGTACCTTGAAATTTTTCCTATGTACAGTTGGATCAAGGTGAAATGGGGTAAATGTGATGTAAATTTGGTAAATGTGAAGTGGGTAAATCTGATATTGGTGCCAATGTTATGAACTATGAATAAATGATAGTAGTAGCTGAAATTATAAAGTTTTTAAATTTACTTCCTTAGTTGCTTTCATCAGTTTATGTCATAAGTTAAAAGCAAATAATTAAGTTATGCCTTTTGTGTTTTGTTTTAACAACCTAGGTATTTGTAGTCTATGAAAGCAAACAATCGTTTAAACCAGTGATTCCCAATGTGGATACACGTATTGCCATGAAAACGAACCAGGACATCTATAAGTATGCGAAAAAAATTAAAATACCATTAATGCGTTTTGCAAATATGAAGATGCAATTAAAGGAACTAGACTACCGAAGTATAAGTTGAAGTTAAGAACCACTGATTTAAATAGTCAATATGGGAAATTTTGCTAAACATTCATATGTATTTAGAATGTTTTAAGGAGTTTACAAAAGCATTTCTGCACTTATTTTCCGCATTGGACATCCTGTATTTTTATAAGGCTTGGCGAATTTGATTTGATCGTATGAGAAAAAATATGCTTTTGACCTGTTAATGACATTTTATCTAATCTCTTTTCAACGATCTAGCCTTCTTCCTCTGTTATAATCATTTAACCCTTCATTGTCACTCTCGACCCAAATCTCATTTCTATACCTTAATGGCCGTTTTCTTTTTAACCACTCGAATTCTTTGTTTTTACATTTCTAACAATGACGATTATAGGCTTTGTTTAATTTATCTATATAAAGTATTTACTGCACATACATTTTGATTCACATAGTTTTTTCCCCTCTGCTATTTTTTAAAGAAAGATCGATTAAGTATGATAATTAACGAGGAAGAAACATGGAGTTTGAACGAGGGATGTACAAATTCTTGTTCAGTTTATTACTATAGTTAATTATAAAGAAGCGTAAAATATTCTTTCAGTAATTTTTTGTTGTAAATTTGCTTAGACGTTTAACTTTCTCGTCTGCAAACGATCCTTACCAACATCCTATCATTTTATCCGTATCTATGAGTAATTAATGATCGTTTTCCTGAAGCATGCCTGGCATATTTACGATATTACATAGATAAGAAATCTATAAAATATAAGGAAATGTTTGTTTTTTTTTAAATCCACAACTCCAAAAATCATTTTGCTTTCTAAATACCAAAAAGTTACATAAATATTTTAGAAATTTCATTAATGCTAAAGTTACATAAGTTATGATAACAAACTTCCTTGTAATTTCCCTTTCACTTTAAATGGAATTTTATCTCAAATAGCCTTATGTTTGAAAACTTATTTGCGGCTCGTGTTTGCTCGCGTTATAATTACAAACGAATATTTCATTTTTTATTGAATTAAAACAGCAAAACGCCCTTGACTAACGTAAACACAAATTCAGATTAAGTAACGAAAGGTTATCATAATTTATCAATGAAACTTTCTAGGAATATTAAAATCACGAGTGAGCACAAAGGAAATGAAATTTTAAGGCGAGATCTCTGAAAAGCAATTCGTTTGGACAAAGGTTCGTTATCATTCCCAAAGGCAACTTTCGTGTTTATTCTGCAGATTCGCCTTTGCCTTCTAACTTCACAGATTTCGATTTAACACGCAGAAAATTCAATAAAGAAGCAAAGTGATACAGAAACTTGAAACTTGCACTGATAAACGTCTTTGGGGAGAGAGGCCAGGGAATATTATTTATTGTGGGATATTATTACATATGTTTGATGTAACTAATTTGCAGAAACTCTACAAATAGCTGCAAGCTTCAAATAGAAATTTTGCTAAGAAACGCTTTCATAATTTGCCATCCAAGAAATATAAAAGGAGACAAGGCAAAACCCTTGATGTTCTGACGTCATACTTTGAAACCGCAATTATTCGGACTCTAGACGTGTTAGATAATTACATCCACGTTCCATTAATATTGTCATTGCCATGATAAGGCCCAAAACAGAATAATAGAGTGTTCTTTAATTAGATTTACATTTTTTCGTCGCTTATAGTTAGAATATGAAACCAATGCAATTGCATAGTGCTGTATTTTGTTTCTCTTAAAATTTTATTTAAAGCGTGTCTCTGTTAATTTGTCCAATTAATTTGTCCGCAATTACCTGAAAAAGGGAAATTTTACTTTAATTACGAAATTAGATAAACGTTAGGGAACAATTTAGATAATTCAAATAATGAAGTTGAAATTACCATTTCCTCAACAGCTAAAGAGTATACATTAATTTTAATTTTATTATTTTAATTTCCCATGTTTATATCTTAAAAATTTCCTTCCTTTAACGGTTATATCGAGTTGGCATAGACGACATTAAAAGGGAAAGAAAACTCGAAAATCCAAGACATTCATAATACCAATATCCAAACGTAGGCATAAAGGTTTAGCAATTTTTGACTATTTATGATATATTTTTGTCTAAATCAAAGAGGGAAAATTACACGAAAAATTCTTCCACTTAATTCCCTCTTAAATCAAAGAGAGAAAATTACCCGGCAGCCAAGATTACGCGAGTTAGTGTAATTTTGGCAAACTTCAGAAGGGAAAAAAAAGGTCAAATCAACCTGAAATTATTAGAAACAGAAAATAATCCGGATTCGATGACAAGATTATTTTTTTTTCCTAAGTTGTGTGCCAAAGTCAGCAGAACCTTATTTTAAGATAAAAGAAATGAATGGCGTGCTATAGGGAAACGATAAATTTTTATATTTACATGGCAATGAGTAAATGTCGTTTCTGCGGGGTTGTGTCTATGAAATATTACAAAAATAAAAAAAGGAAGAGGGTGTGAAGGATTTATTACAGTTGTAAAAGGGGTTCAAAAGAGGCAAATGTCACTAAACTTACTCAAAAAAAGACTTTCGTGAGGAAAGCAACTTTTGAATCATTTCCGTTAGCTGTTTCGTAAGCGCATAGTTTTATGTCTGTGAGATAAATTATAAATAAAATTATAGCGCTAGCAAGTGAAAGCAGAAAGCATTTTTGTGCAAATATACCCTATAGTAGCGATGCCAATATTCTAATATGAAATGTAAAAGGATATAATGTATGGATAATAAAGACAACAAAGAAAATATTTTCGCAGAACTTTAATAGAAATTTTCAGCTCAACATAATGGGAATATGGCGATTACGGATCATAAAAATACATTCATTATCATTCAAATAGAATAGAACAAAATAACAACCTGAAATAAAACTTAAAAAAGACGCTAGCAAGTGAAAACTTTTAAAAGTAAAAAAAAAAAAAAAAAAAATGCTTTTCACGATTAAACTTAAAAGTTATTATTTCTGATTTATTTTTATTGTTTTTAAAAATATTTTCACGTTTTCTTTGCACTTGATGACAGAATGACAGCATTTAATGGCATGTAAAAAAATCATTGGAGAGTTCCTTTTGACAATGAGATGAATAGCGCATGAAAACAGTTATGTTTATATTCTCCGGTAAGAACTTTATAAATATTTTTTTTAAAAAAATGTAAAAATTTAACTTCTATAATAACATATATTAATTTGTTCTTATATTCTCTTTTCATAAAGTCTCTAAATATATAATTAATTTCCTCAAGAGGTATTCCAAAAGATATGACCATAAATATCAAATACATATTCCAGTGGATACAATAAAATATCCAAATAGTGTTATTTATAAAAGTATATATATTCTTAATATATAATAACTTTAACTGGTCTTAAACTTTTTATTATTACAAAATATTCAATTATTTGAAAATTTTCAAGTAGTAGGCGAAAATTACGTCTGAGAATTCTATTTAAATCTTTTACTCATCATCCATGTCTTTTAATTTACGTGCTACCATTTATAGAAATACTTTTTTTTTAGATTATGTATTATATTCACAGATCGAATATTTTATTAATGAATGTCTTTGGTTTTGGAGTTTAAACATCAGTTCCAAATACTTATTATCTTTACATCGTGAAATCGTAATGTTATGATGGTGAGTAAAAGTTCAGGAGCATATATTTAAGTGAGATATTTGTCGGCATTAAAATTTGAAAGATTCGCCTATTACTTTATTACAAATTCCAGGTACTGATATGTTAATATTTTGTAAATAGTAATTTCCAAGCATTGCTGGCGTTAATAGAAAATAAATTTTTTAAAAAAATTACAATCGTAAAATTGTTATTAGGGTCATACACGGATAATACTGTTTTTATTATTTTGTACAAAGTAATAGTATCCATAGAGCTTGCATTTTGACTTCCAAAAAAATCAATAAAAAATATTATTGAACAGAAAAAAGAAAACGAAAACCGGAGCATCTCTGGAAAAAAACATGAATCCAACTACTCTATTTGAAAACACAGAACAACGAAAAAATGAAAATTTATAAAGCAAAGACAGATTAACAGCATCTACATTATTATTTAAAAGCATTAAAGACTAAAATCTATGATAATAATATGTACAGTTTTATTAAATATACATTTTGGGAAGTAAAGGTGGGGGTATTACGAATTATTTTTAACGCATTGCGTTGATACAAAATTGACGAAACATGATTTGGTGGCGGGGAGGGAAGAAAATTGAGTAACAACAACTTGGGCTTCGTCGTTTTGTGTTATACATTATAAAAAAATGGGAGAAAAATATCCTTGACGTAAAATGATCACTCTGCGTGGGGGGAGGTTTTTTTTTTTTTATTTTATCGACAGTAATTTTTTTTTTCCTCCCCGCAAGTCAACAGGTGTGGATGGCCTCTTAATTTTCCATTTGGGTTAAAGAGATTCTTTAATTTGATTTTTTAATATAAATTTATCATATTTATACATAAAAAATTTTTCTACATCTGAGTCTCGACACTCGTTGGGAGTTGAGGTGCCGTTGCCCCTCCACCACCGACGTAATTGTGGGTGCCGTTCTCCTTGTCGATGGCGGCGATCAGGAAACTCTTCTTCCGTTCCGCCATTTCCATGTCGTGTGCCAACTTCTCCGCGTCTAATTTCTCCAAATCTTTCTTCGACAAGTGATAGACAATGCCGGCGCCGAATGCATCCCCGACCACGTTCAAGGATGTGCGAAGTCGATCACTGCCAGAGCCACAAAGAAATTTAACGAAAAAAAAAAAGAAAGAGTACAAAAAAAATTTAATCATCATCCTCCTCAAAATAAGAAAGCAATACAATAGAATCAAAACTTAATAAACGGGGGATAAAAGTTATTTGAGCGCAAAAGTAATTTTTCCCCCACTCCTTTTATATACCAGAATAATCGTGTTACTTGACAGTGACGCGTTCATATTTCACACGCTCGCTGAAATAAATCGATCTCTCGCAGGAAAGACGATTTTAGGACGAACGACGAAAATTGCTTCGGTTAAATTTTTATGCACTGTGTTCTGAGAGCAACAACTATTATTTTCAACAAACGGTTTCTATGATTGAAATGGAAAGAACGATGACGTAATCATTTCTGTCTTTTTGATAGATTAATCGATTTGAAAGAGAGAAATTTCTCAAAAGAGTTTCGCCATGAACTGAGATCTGTTTTATTCTGTCATCGATCTTCCCTCGGTGAAGCTATCAAATGACAGCAGCAATTCATTGAGATTCAATCATCACAATGCAAATTTATTACTCGATAATAATATGCATATTGCCAATGTTTCATGAAACACATGAAGATTAACATTTATTTCAAAATGACGTAGCAGAATTAATATTGATAATTATTCTCTTGATAAAATTTCAACGAATTCTATTTCAATATGTATTCAATGGCGATGTATTATCCACATAAGATTATAAACATTAATTCAATACTGTCCCGGAAGAGTATCATCTTAAATTTCTTTTACTGCCTACTAGCGCTCACTCCAGAAGCCAATGAACACTTTTGAAGCGGGCGCCTCAGAAGCGCTCACTTTAACAATGCGGGCACACCAAATATGTGAAATTAATCCAATATGGTGGCTATGTTGCTTATATTGAAGCACTACATAAAACACGCTAGAACAAGGACTTGGCCTTTTAATGAAAATATAGATTTATAAATTTATTAATAAATGCCTCGAGGTTTCTTTTACACAAAATACATGTGCCACTATATTGCACATGTAATTGGCTCATCCTTTCATATCAACCAAATATCTAAATAACTTATGATATTTGCTTGCTCGTCTTGATGATCGATGCTATATAATGTTCTAAGGGAGAATTATTAAGATATTTAATTGCAAAATTTTAATGTTTGTTCTACTTTTGGCGGTAGATTCATAAGTTAATTGTAATTTAAAAATAAATTAGCTTAATCACACAAATTTTCAATGGATTTAAGAGAATAAGAAAACATCACAGTGAGCACATGTTGGAGGAGGGGATGCTTTACAATTACAACTGCGCATCAAAATTTGACTAGAACGGTGTAATAAAAGAGAAAGAAAAACGGGAGAAAATAAATGCAACGTAAAAGATGAATTTAAAACAATCCTCAGCACACTTACAGCAGCCAATCAACGGCGAATAAAAGGACGACGTCATCAGTTGGCAGATTTAATGTGGTTAAAATGAGCAACATCGTCACCAATGCGGCGCTCGGAATGCTCGCAGCTCCGATGCTTGCCAACGTTGCCGTTAAGCTAAGAATAGCAGGGAGAGAGAGAGAGAAAAAAAAAGAAAAATTACAACGGGGAATTGGAAAGACAGCGAAGGAAAAGGGGGAAGGAAACTTTAAAAAAGTCTGCATTTATACAAAGGGGAGAAAAAAAATTAAAGAAAGGGAGGGCAATGATGTCAGACATTACGCCTAAAACTTTTGCGCTTCGTTACTTTGAAGGTTAAGGGTTAAATGGTAGCTATTATGTTATTGCTTTTTGGGTTAGCTTAAAAAGGGCAAAGGGTTATTTTATTTTTAACAATTAGGAGAAAACGATTGTTTATTTTTAACTGTATTTTGCCTGATGATCAAAAACTGTCTGATCTTCACTTATCCAATGTTTTTAAATAAATAAAAAAATATTTTTTGTAATATGATCCCTCAACTACTATAAATATTTGAGTTTTAAAAATTAAAACTTATGATTGTATATAAATGTATCAAAACACTAGAAGAAAATCATTATTGAACTGCGTCTCTGAAAGAACCTCTTTGTTTTCCCCAATAGTTTTTTATTTTTTTTTTTGTGAATGTACTTTTTTCATGATTCTGCCCACATTAACGAAATCGTAAAGTTATGAGAGAAAGAACTTAATCTGCAAAGGGGACGGCATTCTTGGTCAGGTAGCTTTTTTCGATTAGAAATAATTAAAAAAAAACAAACAACTTTCAGAGTATACACTGGTAGCAAATGAAAAATGAATACCCAAAAGAGATAATGCTACACTGTTGAGATATTTCAGAATATTGCGAACGATACAACACTATGATTACAAGTACAATCCCACAAATATAACATTGTTAATTGAGGGTGTCACTTTGTTTGTGCCCAAACATTAGTACCTTGCGACGCAAGCCTGAATTCTGGCATGCAATCGCTCAAAGAGATAACGAAATCATCTTCAGGAATGTCATTCAATCCTCGTTCCACATGTAGGCGTGAGTGGGCAAGAGCCATAGACGGTTCAGGGCACGGATAAACGTAGTCCACCTAATCCATTGGAGAAAGATATGGTGAGCATGCTGGCCAGGAAAGTTGACGGGCTGCATGTGAAGGAATCAGAACGAGCTTGCTGGAATAGCACGACTCCCATGTCGTCCAAAAACGGAATCAGGACGAGCTGGATGATTCTGGACGTAAGATGCAACATTTAATGTCCCTCTACAACACCAAACGCGATGTCTGTTGGTAGACACAGCACCCAATTCCAGTATTTCCAGTCGAAGGACATGTATATGACTGTCATTCATGCCGAAGCAGATAATTTTTATCACTGAATATCAACACATCCTGAAATCATTCCTCCAAGCAGCTTGCTCTTGGCACCAAAGGAGGCGCACCTGACTTCGTAAATGGCAGCAGTCTCACCAACGGAACCCGCGACCACAATCCTGCTTCCAGGAGACGACTGCTGACGGTTCGAGCTGACAGATGTGGTGTGACTATGGATCTGATTTGAGTGGACCTGACTGTTCGGTCTGCAAGAACGGTTCTTCAAATGAATGCTTCGATTCTTACTTTCATCCGAAAGTTTGCGCTGTCTGAACCAACGGGTAAATAACCCTTCCTCTTCCCACCGTCTCTAATAGACACCTCCTATCCAAATCTCTGCGCAATTTGGCAGAAGAGCCATCCTGCCTCCCGAAGGCTCACTACGCCACCCCGCTCAAATTCTGTTAGGCGGACAAATGGTGAACAATGACGACTTCCCGGCATGTTCCACAACCTTTAGTAATACTGGACAGCATAAACAAACGCTGGTGTTTAGTTCATAAAGCCCTGGCTGACTTCTTTATACACACGAAACAAGAACATATGAAAATGAGTTCAATATTCCACAGTCTTGAATATTTGATCATATGCTAATGATTTTTATTTAATTCTGTTTATGTAAAATCAACAATGTGACATCGCTCCTTCTGGATGTTCATTTTTTAATGACACCAGTGTATTATTTACGGGCTAAAACTTAGTTCGCTAAGATGTGCGACAATGTTTGGACTAATTGAACTGCAGCTAAAAACTGCTTTTAATTTCTTGTAAAGGAAAGGAAAGACCTCTCTAACCAAAAAACTCAATCAAGATTTGAAACGACGGATACGTATTTCGAAAGCTAAACCGTCATTCTCAACGGCAAGATGAAGAAGCTAAAATTTCTTCATGTTTTTATTGCTTTTAATTTACAAAAGGAGAAAGATTCATTGTAACTTGAGTTGTTTGAAAATTACTAGCTTAAAATATTATTCTGTAATTAGTAATGAATGCCTAAAGATAGCTTTAATTTATAATCCTCTCAAAACAGACTATTTACCCGTCTTCTTAAATCGACGCCCTCTTTCTTGGATAACTGAAATTTTATTACCTGAGGTTACTTTAGTGTTAAGTTAACTATTAAACTGGTCATTACACCATTTAATTACCCAAAAAATCATATTTGAGCCTTAAGGCGAATATTATTTTCTGTGTAAAATTTCTTAAAAACAATTTTGATATTCACCCTATCTAGGCAGTTAGGGCGAAATGCCATCTCACAGCTTCTTAAAAAATAATTGACAAACCATTCTACTACTTTTAGAATGTAGCAATGAATATGTATACGATCGAACAAAGATGCGATTTCTTTTGTCATCCAACCATTTCGCAACTATTTTTTAAACTCTAATAAATATCGAGTATTGGTTCATATCGTGCATGTTTAACCTGATCATATCAACATCTAATAATAAAAAAAAAAGATTGAAATCTCCCCACCCCTCCTTTAAGCACTGGTAAATTTTGTTTAAAAAAAAAATCTTGATTTGAGTCATTTTTTATAACTGCATCGCAATTTATTTATTTATTTATTTTTTTGCAAGGGGAAAAAAACTTTTATTAAGGTTTCCTCTAGTGAAGTAGTTCCTCGAATTAAAGTGAGTAAATCAAATGTCAGTCGATTAGAATAGGTCCCTCGACGGTTTTCCTTTCCTTTATTTTTTACCGGAAGAGTTGTTTCATACCTCACGGTGACAATTTCTCCGGCTCCCAGAGGGGTGTCGTTCAGTTGGGCGATGAAGATGGCGGCGACCGCCTCGTAGAGGGCAGTGCCGTCCATGTTGACAGTGGCGCCGACTGGAAGCACAAAGCGTGTTACCCGCTTATCGATTCCGTTGTTCTCTTCCAAACATTTGAAAGTAATTGGCAAGGCAGCAGAACTGCAAAGGAATTTAAAAAAAAATTAGAAGAGAAGAAGAAGAAAGAGAAAGAGAGAGATCTGCGAACATACATTCAACTTAAATTAAAAAGAAATGCGGCAGAGTGACAGTGAATTTGGAGAGAGATAAAAGGAAGAGATTCAGCAATGTCACTGTCCAAGAGTATTCGTCCTTGGCTACTTTGATACGTTTATTTTTAATTAGAAAGAAGGCGAGAGCCAACTAACCGTTATTGATTTTGTTTTTATTACTCATGTAAAAACTTAAATGCGTACGAGACGAAATGCAATTATGCAACTCACTTGAATGTGCACACGAAAAGGGGAAATAAAAAAGTCATCTGCACGGTTATGCCCACTATACTGGAATCACTTTAAGAAAATACATTTTTATTTTTATTAGTAGTTAGACAAGGAAGGGGAAATTAGGCACTTCAATTTTAATAAAGTGTTCACACGGGAATATTTCCATATTAAAGAATAGGGCGGAACGACGACTGAATCGCTACTCATCACTGTCGTCGAAAGGAAAAATCCAGGAAATTCGTCTAGATAAGGTACTTTAATTAAACGAGCGCTTTTATTCCTCTTCAGAAGCAAGCTTGGCATGATTTCAGAATTAAGCCATTAAAAAGAAGAAATGCTTAACGCCTTCCCCAGGGACTGGGTCTTCAACTTCGAGCTCCAAAAACAAAACAAAACCATGCAGCAAAGTAATACTTTAATAAGTGAAAAAAATATGCATACGAATTCTAAAAATTAATCTTCATAATAATTACCCGATATGAATTATATAAGTTACAGCTTCTTTATCAAGTCGATGAAAGAGATAAGGCATTCTAAACGGTCTTGCATCTCATATTTTGAGATTTGTAAAATATCACCTTCGCATTCCATTCAGAAATTTTCTCTAGTTATTTTGAAACGCATTTTATATGACAGATAGGGCAAAGGGGTAGCCTTCGCAGTTAAGGAACATGATGCAGAATGTTATCAACGATGAAGAATATGAATATTCAACATACAGTTATCTATACTGAATATATTATCGGATTCGATTCTATCGATCCGGTGATGACAAAATGGTCAATGTAATCGTCTATGAGCAAAATAAAATACAGGAAAAAAATTAATCTCTAATAGTAAATCAAAACTCAAACGGCAGATAAATCGAATGCCTACTGGCTTATATTTTTTTAAATTATATAATTGAGTAGAGAGGTATTTATTCGCTAGTCATTTAAAAAAAAATTTCTTAATTGAAACAGCTGACCTTACATGAACTCGATTTACCTGGAGGCGGTGCCGAGAGCTGTCATCCATGCCTGTAGCATTCCACGGAAGAAGGCCGCCGGACTTCGACGGGTGATGAAGAAGAAGATGAGGGGAAGGGTGATGAGGCCATGGATGAGGAGACCCGCGATTACTGTGACCATATACATGCCGAGCATCCGAGCTGTATTCCACAAATTATGAATCTCCATAATCTTGCCCATAATCAGAAACATGATACCGACTGGGGAATACCTGCGGAATACGAAAAATTAATGGAAAAATATTTACAATAATTGGGCGTGATTCTTTCTTAAAATGGCGATTTGAAAATTTTATATTAGCTTTAAACATTTCCTTGCGAACCACTGAAACAATCGTAACTTAATTCATGTCCAAATGTTTATAAGAAGAAAGAAAATTAATAATTATATTCAAGAATAAATTTTGTTTAAATAACAACATTAATAATACATGTAGTAAATAATAACAATAACGATAAATATCTCAACATGAAAATTTAGAAATTAAATTTTAAAAAAATTATAGAAACATTACAATAACATAACATGAATTACACAAAAAATGGCAGTTAAAGCAATTCATCAATACACTGAGATTTACAATAAGATGTAAAAATTATATCGAAATTAAATTTCTTTTTTATATAATGATTATTTCAAAAATAATTTTTTTATTAATAAATTTATTCTCACAAAAACGTAATTATATAAACAATAAATTTTATATCTTAACGTGAATATCAGTATACTGAAAAATTAATTGTAACTGCCACTTTTCTACGGAATCCATGTTGCTATAATATTGCAATTTTTCATGTTGAAGTTTTTCTCTTATCATTTTTATATTTATTACTGTATTAACTACTTAACATTTACGTTTAATGTTCTACAGTAAGTTTAAACATCAAAATACACTGGTGCTCAAAAGTTAAGCAAAAAAAAAAAAAAAAAAAAAAAAAAAAAAAAAAAAAAAAAAAAAACACAACCAAAATCATATCTTCAAATAATGATATGAAGTTTGCAAGCGGATTTTAATGAATGTTATAGGGTATGTTATGTATGAATAGATGAAAGATTTTATACATAAAATGTTACATAATTTTCGTACATAATTTTAAAAAAGTTCAGTTCAAAGAATGTTTTAAATGTTTTGATCCTAAATGTTCAATGGCATGACACTTAAAGCACTAGATTAGGAGCCTAGTCTAGTGCTTTAATGACACTTTCAATAGGGAGCCATCTTCTGACTGTAGGAAGCAGCTATGTCTTAAATTCAGCAAAATGCACCTTTTATACTTGAATGTCTCCCCCTCCCTAATGTGATTTGCACTATTGGCTTTCAAATTAAACAGGCCATTTTATATGCAAATTTTTTGCATATTTTGTATTGCACAGCCAGTTAGACGTACATACAAAAAAAAACCTTACGTTTGTAATAAATATTTTACCAGATATTCAGAATATTGTGTTTGATGTTAACTTTTGAGCAGTAGTTAATTCAGCATTAATTTTAGACTAAAATTAAAAGGAGACACTACACTTATTTTAACGACTCATTTAATTATTTTATCCTCAAGGAAACATTTACAATTAAGCTACTAAAGCAAGCATTTTTAATGTAATAAAATATAGAATGAATGGAAATTCATTATAAATAAAAATTATGAAGGCCATCCCAATTAAAAAAACTATTTATCACTTGGATAGATTTGACTGCTGACTGCAGTTACTGAACAAAGACTATTAAGGTGTCTAAATATAATAAAAGCATGCGAGTTAAATAGTTCAACAACTTCAGAGATTACAGGAAATATTAATGACAATTTAATTCTGTTTGTAATGTCAATGTTTATTGTGAAATGACAAATGGCAATGTCATAGTTTGTTTGACCCCTGAAGTCACTTAAGCAATTTAAACGTCACTTTGTTGACAAGCTTTAAATATCCCAAAATTATTCAAAGGGATATTTAATTTTATTTTCTTCCTTGAAAAGAATTCAAGGAACATTTTCCTACTGTATACAACATACAATCCAGCAATGACATCACACATCCTGAGGTTTTTCTGAAGGACAATGATTCAGACCAAAGCTAAATTTTGTCGTGGAGAATAGGCATAATTGCAAACTAGTAATCGAGCCAAACAGAAAGATGTTGCAAAAATAGAATGTTACAGGTCTTTTTTTTTTTCTTTGGATAATTAAAATGGACTTTGAAAAGTAAAAAAAACAAACAAACAAACAAACCAATTATGGCTTTTAAAAATAAAAAAGAATGCAAGGTGGCTGCATCTGCATACATTAACAGAAATGTATTGCAGGAAAGAAAACTGAAGGCTATACCCAATGCAAATTTATTTCAAATCATACCCTAAGAAATTAGAATGGCATATATCGCACTGTTCATTATTAAATTTAATTTTAAATCGCATAAATTTAAAATGATCAGAAAAAGCAAACGAACAAGCAAACAAATTTCGACACTGATTATGAAATTGAATTTCCTGTCGAGTTGAATATTTAATAGATCGAAGTGTGAGAAAGATCCTTATCCCAATTTTTACCCTCTCATTTTTACCCTCTAATTTCTAAGCTACTTTTACTCATAATTATGCGCACCTATTTATTACGATGACAGCATAGAAATGATTATACTATTATGTAAAAGATTCTTAACTCCGTTTTAAAAACAATTGTTAGCTACTAGTGGCGCCGGATTGACACTAAAAAGGAATTGCACGCGCTCACAGAAAAAAATTCCTGGCCTTGAAAAATGAATATAAAAATAGCCCCACACTTTTATAGCATTTACAAATTATACTAATTACTACTCTATTATAATTAATAAATTTTAAATTTATAAAGCATCTTTTTAATGAATTCTATTTTGCTTTCAAAAAACCAACTTAATTTAGAACTCGCAAAGTAATCAGCTTGCATGGGAATTAGTGTTAATGTAAACTGTGTCAAAGCTCTTCCTAGAATTGTTGTTGAAATATATTATTATTTTTTATGTAAAAAAAAAAATATGTTACACGAAATAATAATATACATTTACTGCATGCAGTGTTGTTAAATAGCAGCTGCTTTACGGTTTACGAGTTACGGTATTTCATAATTTGGGAATAAAACTATGTTAAGTCTGTGCATTCCGAAAGTAGATTTCTTTTCTATTCTAATAAAATAAATTATTTTGTAATTATCTATTCTTAAAATAAATGGTTCCCTAAAGCTGTATTTCTAAGTAATTAATTTCTTCATCAAATGTCGTTTTATTAGAAATTTATTTTAACTCTGCTTCATTAACTTGTTATATATTACATAACCGAAATATATTTATATTTGTCTCTTGTAAGAAAATTTTCAAAAGAGAAAACGATTCTTCTCCAATTATTCTATGCAAACTTCCTTTTATGAAAGAGAATGGCATTAATTAAAAAGTAATTAGACCATGATTCTTTATAATAACAAACCACAAGAAAAATAATTTCTGCTCCACTGGAGTTCGTGAATCATCGAAAAGTTTTGAATTCGTTAATGGAAGAATGACTCTCTAATGAGAAAATCTCATCTTCCTGTTGAAAAATATTCATGTTTATATTTAGCATATGAACAGGCTATTTGTGAAAGAAAACATTAATTAAAATTTTGAGCACTAAGCTATTCATTATGATGTTCAGGAGGCTTTCAGACAACTGAGTTAAGTGCTAAGAAAACAAAATATTTAGATTCATATTTCACCAAATAATAATGTACAATATTTTATAAATTAAAGTTTACTTTAATTTTTTTAAGCATTTAGTGATATCTCTAAATAAGTTGGCCAAATTTGGTTAAAAGCTAAAAAGACTTCCTGTCACCTCTTTGCTCTAGGTAAAACAAACACTGGCGTTTTAAATGGAGGGGTAAAATAAACTCTTGAACCAACGAATAAATAAATTTATTTGACCGAAGCAAACAGAAAAATGCTCGTTTTTGTGAGATGCAGGTTGAATTTTGAGGAAAAGTTCAAGGAGGAGAAGATCCCTTTTCTTTTCCCTTCCCCGTATTGCCGAGTTTTCAGTTGCTCGACGGTAATTCTGTGTTCGAAGCACCCCAACCAGTACCAACAGCAGCAGCCACAATCAAAGCGGGTTCTATTTAATCCTTAGATTTCGTTTCTCCGTCTAAAATTAACTCCTCTCTATTTGCTGCACTTGGGCTCCGGTTTATTTTTATCGTATCTGGCAACGCCTTAAATGTAACTTATGGCTATTAGATGTTATTCGCCGACTCCCTTTTTCTTCTCCCCCTCCCCTACTACTCCCTCCACGAGACGGACCAAACATTTGATGAAATTGAAAGAAAAATAATAATTCTAAATCGCTGTCACTAGATGAATGAAAGGCCGCCTAGGGCGCAAAATGTTTTGACGGGAATTCCCCCCTCCTTTCCCCTTCTTTTGGCAATGTTCGACGCATAAAAGGCATTTTGTGATAAGCCACCCATTTTCAATTGGAATCCCTTCACAAGCAGCAGCAGCAGCAGTTGAAAAGGAACGGAGTTCATTCACCCCAGTGCGAGTTCAGCGGTGCATTTTGTGCATCTAACGGTTTAGCAACGGCCAATGCTGCTCCTCATTGGCCCAGCCAAGAAGAAAAAGAAGATGGAGAAGAAGAAGAAGAAGAAGAAGAAGAAGAAGAAGAAGAAGAAGAAGAAGGAAAATAAAAAGAAGAAAGACTTTTCAACACGACTGTCGTCCTAGCGACAAGCTTTCACAAGCAGTTCTTGGAAAACGATCCGTTCTCTTCACAAACGGTGAAGGAAATGACGACAGAATCACGTGCGGAAGAAGGAATAAATTCGGAAACAACACATAAAAAAAACTTCGCATGCTTTCACGCCTTCCGCAGAAAATCTCAATGTTGAAGTGAATTATTAACGTTGTAGTCCCTTATTTAAAAAAATAAAATTTACTACTCATGTGCGTTTTCAGTTCAGTGAATACTTCAACGAGAGCAACGCCACTATTCAAGTCATGCAACGAGATAAAGTATAATAAAGAATATCAGAGTAATGAGAGTCATTCAGATTTTTATCTGAACAGTATAAAAAAATAATGAAAACCGAAACATCTATAAAAATACGGAAACAATTCGATCTTTTATGTTTGTCTCCTTATATGGACATGTAATCTTCGCGCACTCTTTTGCGTCGTAATTTAAGAGCTGCCTGTGCAGAGAAGGAACCGAATGGTTTTGTCTTCTCTTTAAGTGAACATGGAAGTAAACTCTAATTCATTTCTTTAACCGAGATAGCGAACATTTTAATCAGTCGAACATACAAATAGAATAAATATATTTTTATTAAATAGTGAGAAAGCCTTTTCTTTGAAATATATTTTATTAAAGTTGCAGATTCCCGAAAAAAAAAAATCTAAATATTCCTGAAAAATTTAAAGCAAACTTAGTAAAATTAAAAATGTACTTAGTTTTAGCTTTCTCAAATCGCTATGTTGCCGTGTGATTAAGTATGAATCAAAAGTAATACATAAAAGATTATTCATTCATTTCCAAAGATTACGCTACAGGAAAAAGTCAATTGAATATCGATTAAGAAATTATCTGGTTAACGCTTTGTTTACTTATTTCTTAATTTTATACGGAATTTCCGCGTAAATTTATTATCTCAATAAATCTTTGAATAAGAAGAGCATTTCTCCTCTATTTCTCTTTAATTTAAACTCAGGTCCTACATCGTTGTATTTCGTATTAACAAAGATCAATTACAGAGAACGATTTGTTTTATCGCAAAATAGAATACTAATTTCCATAAAATAAAATTGTTGGACGTATGCTTTACTATTATAAAATCACACCATGTTGACTTTATCGACCGAAATCAACTAATTATTCTTTTTTCAGAATTGCCATTTAACCCGAAACATTTGAAGTTCTACGTAAATCAAAATATTTAATAATTAAAAACTACTAACTCTGTTGTCGGAAACTCTATTGTCCCTTTATTGCATTGTAATGTCTCTACTAATTTCATTGATAGAAACAATATAAGAACTCCCAATTTATTGATTTTAATTAAAAACTAAATTAAATATTTATTTAAATGTCACTATTTCAGTTGTTTGCAGTTTTGTGTTCCATTTATCATTTTCATATACTATGTAAAATCGAATTAAAAATTTAGGAAGAAAATGACTTAACACAATTGTCGAATTAAAATTGCGTCTATATATATATTTTTGTGGTTAAAGTCTTTACTCCACACCATTTAACACTTCTTTATTTCATATATCTATCAAAATTTCAAAATAACCTTGTAATCATACAAAATTTTAAAACGAAATTTTAGAATTCTTATATATAAAAAAATCAGCCAAGGAGCTGAAATTATTTTTCATAAAATCACTTGTTACGCAAAACAACATATTTCTTCACAAGGAAGCATTTTTTCACACAGTATAATTGATTAAACCAATTTAGCAGCATTTCTTTATTTATGGAAAGAAGATGAAAAAATTTAACTTTCAATTTAATATTTAATTAAAATCGCGAAATAATGGATACAGGCTGTAACTTATCAAGTAACTGGACTAATATAAGCATGACATAAGAATTATGTCATGGGATGTTTTTAGTTTATGTCTACCATCTGGTGTTCTAATGAATCGTAACAAGCGCGTAAATATTTGCTCCAAAAACAGAAAAAATATCTTTAAATATTCAGTTAATATGAACAAGACGTCGAGAAAAATGTGTTTTTGTATGTCGTCGATTCGTTCAGAAGTATTTCAGTGGAACGAAACTGTTTCGTATGGAGAAGAGAGAACCTGGACCGGAGTCACCTAATTAGAGAGGCGCCCCCCGGTTTATTTTGTGTAGCAGTGTCGGGGAATGACTCAGACACACTCAAAGCATCCCTTTTACCTAATCCTTTCGTGAACTCGGATTCTACTTGGGGTTCTGAGTCTCCTTCGTCATTGTAATCGCGCCCACGAGACAACAACAGACAACATGATGGGGAAGTGTCTATCTCCCACGGAAGAATTTACGTCGTCGACCAAGATAGAAAGTTTGTGCATACGTGGGTGGAACGTTAGTTTCCTTTGGGAGAAGGGTGAAAACTTCAAAGGATAGAATAAAAAATTGGAGCTGGAACCAAAAAAATACATGTAACAACAACTGAATAACACTGCTAAACCTAGACCGTTGTTAAATCAAGCTTAATACTTGCAATTTTCATCCTAAGTCGTAGAAATTGCCTATCAGTGGTGGTTTACAAAAATTAGGTTCCTTTAAAGTCCTCATCTTCAAATTAAATTAAAAAGAAGCATGAGATTAAGCGATCGTTTTATTTGGTGTTGTGAAAGACAACCCCAGAAGGATAAACATACAATACATAATCAAATGCCACAAGACATGTCTTGACTTTAACACACACGTTGATTAATGAATTCTCTCAGAGCTATGACAAAATGTTTGTCTGGAAAATTAATGATTATTACACTGCATTCACAACATAAATACAAATAATCTTCACATTTAATCTAAGGGTCATGTGATTTCTTTTTTGTTGTTTAAAATCAAGGCATAGCATATAAAGCAGATTTTTTTTTCCAATTTTTCTGAAAGAGAAAGTTTCAGTAGTATTTATCAAAACAGAAGTTTCCCAATTTATCATATTATAAATCTTTACAACGTTAACATATTGACTTTCCATATAAGTTACTACAGCAACAAATGGTCCTATCATGAGAGTAAATACGGAAATGACTGATTGAAATCACAGAAGGTATAGCAAGTTAAGACCATTAACATTTCTTAAACCCCGAATCATACACTTAAATAAATCTCTCATTTTACAAAAAATTAATTTATTTTAACCGAAAGAAGCGATTTTAGAAAATCAACTTTCTATTTTGAAATCCTCAATTGCGCTTTTGCATATTGTTTTAATTTTCACCTCGAATGTTTCTTGGTGGCTATTTTTGAACTGAATAACTTTTCTTTGAAGTGAATTAGACTCAGGAGATTAAATCTTTTTTTTTTCTTTCTCTCCTTATCTACACCCTCGTTTTTTACCACTATGACTTTTGACGTTTAAAATAGATATTTTTACGAGCATCCACATTCCATCTCTCTATTTTCACACGAAAACGTAGTCAAAGGTTAACCATAGTTACAAGAAAAAAGAATTCAGCATTCACATATAATCGTACACTTTAAATATAATGTAAATCTTCCCTCTTCAGCTTGGTATATCCCCTTTTATCGGTTATCTCATGCCATTAGTTTTACTTATATCCAAGCAATTCTCTCCTAAATAATGACTGCAAGAATTGATGTAGTGAGACTGGTAGTAATGCCATTCATAATTTTTTTTCTTTTTTATGTTTTGATTAATAGAACCGGGAGCAAATATTTTCAACCTTTTCTCAGAATATGAGACGGAAATGAGGAAATTTGCTCAGATAATGATGGTCGATGAATTTTTTCTAAGAAAAATAATTCTTTTAATTCAAATATGATTAATAACTCTATGAACTTGTATAAAAGCATGGGAGTGGCAATTATATAATGTAGTAATGGAAAGAAAATGAAATACGACCAAATCTTTGTAAATTAGATAATTAATGGGTAGCAACTTTTTTTCCTATTAGTGAAGATGAAAAAAAAAATTTCGTCTGCATATCGCAAGAAAATGATGAGATGCTTCTTAATGAAATAATTGAAAATGGGATTCGACAAAATAGGGTTTGAAGAAATTATTATGTATTAAAAATAATAGTTTTACTCTTACCTTTTAAAAAATTCAAGAAGTAAAACAATTTTATAACTTTCAATTCTTTCAATATGCTAATCCATGCATATCTATAATTCATCATCCGTAAACAGCCAAATATTTACAGTTTGAGTAAGCACGAGAAAAAAATAAATGTTGCATTTACTCAAGAATAATTTACAAGAATTTTTAAAAAAGAATAATATTTCCTCAAAATAACAAAATCAACAGTGAATATTCAATGTCTAAAAGATATAATTAAATATAAACCCTAATTACAATTCATATCTGTTGCAATAAGAGTTGAACGTGTTTACAGAAGCAGTATATCCATCTACTGAGAGACATAAAAGTCATAAACAAAGTTGTGTTCATAAGCATGCACATAATGACTGACAGAATTTACATAATACAATCGATAAAATGAACTTGTATAAAAATATTCCATCATTAAATTAAATAAATAAAACACTTTTTTAATGTTAATAAAAGAATATAAATAAAATTATTAAAAGTTATAAATTATGAGTCCCGATGAAAAATTGGATTGATGATGATTGAACTTGAAGATACAGTTAGTTGTTACACTATACTCTATCCAACGAAAGTTGGAGTGGGCGTGTCCAGTTAAACGTCCTATTTCAATTGTTAGACATTGTTGATTCTACTTTGGCAACAATGTCTAACAATTGAAATAGGAAGTTTAACTGGACACGCCCACTCCAACTTTCGTTGGACAGAGTATAGAAGATTGAAAAGTGACTACAATTATAAGCCCTGATGAAAAACTATATTGACGATGGTTGAACCTGAAGATATAGTTGTCAAGACTTATAATTGGTGATTTTTAATAATTTTATTTCTATTCTTTCATTAGCATTAAAAAAAGTTTTGTTTATTTAATTTGATTATGGAATATCATACCACTCCTTCTCTTATATAATTACATAAAATATGTTTATGGATTGTTTCAGTTAAAAGGTT
>JAHWFO010010123.1:3420319-3575146 GCA_023313115.1 Rhysida immarginata
TATATTTTTTGCAACCTCCTGTATATGAGGAAGGGGAGTATTTATTTCCTCCTTTTGCTTGTTTTATACTATCCACTGTTTTATTCTTTGACATGCAAGCACACACAAACATGCTATTTCAAATCTAACTCATTCCTTTTACTGGAGATTACCTTTTCACATGATCGGAACAAGCATACCCCCATTTTTATACACGGATTCGAACCCGCCATTCGAGAACAGAAACGCGGTTAATTTGAGAATGCTCAATACCATACAAACTTTGCTTATTAAATTTATAATTCTCATAGCTTACTCACCACATGATAAGTCGAACGATTCTCATGACGATTTCATTGAGTACAACAAAGAAGTCGACCATGAGTTTGCCTTCCTCTCCCATTTGACCAGCAATGAGACCAAATGCTACGCAGAAGATGATGAGACCTTTGATGGATAAAAAAGACAAATTAATTTTATAGAGACCATCTAATATAACAGAAAAAATGTTTAAAATTACACTGAACCATATATAATTCACTTATAAGATAATTATAAGAGCATGTAAGCCAATTACATAAATGTATGACGCATTTTCAACGTGAAAAAGAAAAATTATATATACAACATCTCCACAAGATGGTCCAAGAATGAATGTATTAATTTTTAATCACTTTATTAATAGGCTTAATAAAAATTTCTTCATCACAATTGTTATACATGAATTATAACTTTTTATCAAATTAAAAAAAATGATAAAACATTTGAGGCGCGTGAACATGATCACAAAAACAAACTGAAAAGTTCATGAAGTTTAGCTTTTCAAATCAATTTTCAATTCAGATGACAAAGGGACAGAGGGTCGGTCTTTCAGACATTCCTATTCTATTTTTTTATGATCGACCAGAATAGAATTCAGAATTCAAGCAGAAAGAAATTTTAGAAATTATTTACAAACATCATCTTAATTTGAAAGGCTGTAGACTCCCGTTTTATTTTCAAACATGCTGAATATTAAACTTCTGGAATTTCAAATTAATCTTCTTATAATAAATATTCAAAAGTTTTTGTTTTAATTTATTTTTATATTAGTTGAAAAGTGACGTCATTCCAGAAAGAGCGTGCTCCCTTGTTTATTACTATCTAATTACAAATCGCCTCCTTTAGTGCTTTATCAGCTTCACCCATTCATTAATCTTGAATTTATTAATGATTCTATCAACGTAACGGGCACGATTCTAATCTTCTATGGCATATTTGTTATCACCGACTCACTTAACTCTGATTATACTGGTTCAGGGTCATAACCTGTGGAAGAACAAGTTGTTATAAAATAGGTTTAGCTACCTAAAAATTGACAAGCAAATAAAGGATAATAGACAAATAACCTGTTATCTAGTCATATTAAGTAAAAACGTGCGACGAATTCGGTAGATCTATTCCAGAATTTGTTATAACAGATGAGTATACTGAGATGAGATAACATGGCCAAACTTATCCTAATATGAGATCACAATAAATTGTAATTAAATTTTTTTACATGAAATAAAGGCGCTTACCCATTACATTAGTACCATCCCTATATATAAACGTTCGTATTGTTTTCATTTTCGTCTCTGGACAAGGTGGTAGTGTCGTTCCATTGGGACTTTCCATGGTCGTGTTCGCTTGGAGAGCGTTGGCGGTTGCGTTGAGAAGAGCGAGGGGGGCAGCTACGGCGGCGTTCTCGGCATCCGTTGCTTTGAAACACGGCGCGCTACCAATGGTCGTAGTGTCCGTCACGTTCTCGTATTTAGTCTGACCTTGTTGAAAACAGGCTTGCATTAAATTTTCCGGGAGCATATTCCTAAGAACGAATAGACAAAATATGTTAAAAATAAAAACTGAGTAAATAAATACAATATAAAATGTTAAAACATGAAAACATTACAGACAATATGAATTTCTATATGCAAAAATGCTTCAATTCTCTAATAGGTTTAGAAATAAAGGTTTGTTAGAATAATTTTACTGGTAATCGTAGAGAAGCAGCCATGAATAAGATAAGTATTTGTATTCTTCAACATATTTAAATACCTAATTCTGTCTCAGCGTAGGGAAAAAAACGAGAATGTGTGTGAGTATTATTAATAACGAAATTTGATTGTAGAAATTCACGTTGATTACGAATGTATACTCCGTTTTTCTTTATCTCAAGAGAAAGATATAAAACAACTAGACTATCATCTTGAATTTGCTATACCATAATTAGTGATCATTTTATTAATATGACGGTTGTGGGTAGGCATAAAAGCAAATTATAGTTTACGCAAGGCAAACGCTATTACAAAGTTTAAAAGTTCCAAAATTCTAAGAATACATTCTAAGATAGCTCGAAAAGACATTACCTCGTTATCTTTGGTTTTGAGGATTGAGCAGCCAATAAAAACTGGTATTCCAATGCTTTATAAAGTTCTTAAATTAAATATAAACATAATGGATTCCAAAGCAGAAATGCAAGTGTTGATAATGTAGGCATGCATGTCGAGAGAGAAGAAGGCCACATGCAATTATAAGCACACTTTGCAAATCTTGGAGAAGAGGACCAAAATGAAGTTTTCTGCCCTTTCATTGGAACTCTTTAAAATAGCATGTTTTCTTTGGAATACAAATACAAAATTAAATAATTTTAATCAATTCATCATGAAACTTCACATCCATTCATATTATTATTATTATTATTATTATTAGGATTAAGCACTCACATATATCATTTATCTCAATTTCCCCCCCTCAGATAATGATCTTTTTTTTATGTTTATAGCGTGGGGACCTGGTGAATAATGCTTAAGCTAATAAGATATCTATAAAATTTAAACCAAAGCAGGATTAGATATTAACAGACAATTTATGGATACTGAAAAACTGTAAACCAAAATAAGTTAAACAATTACCGGAGATTTTTATTCACCGTATATTGGATTTTTTTTTGTTTTGTTCGGAATTCCATGCTGAACAAGTCTTCAATTGAAATTTTTCGTGTATCTGTTACGATTTTTAAGATAGGATTTGAATGTGTCCTAGTTTGCATATTTGGGATGATGAAAAGTGCACCATGGGATAAGTCACCCACAACTTCCTATTCATTGGATTCATCAAAATTGACATATCTGCTTCTGTTACGAAAATAAAAGGGGGGAGGGCTCATTTTTGTATCCACCCTATATAAACGGAAGACTGTTTATAATTCATCAAAATCAGAAAATTACCCAGCAATAATAAACGTATTAAAATGTAAAATGTTTTTATGCAACAATAGTACAAAAAGGCAAAGTCGTTGGTCCTCTATATGCCTTGGGTAGTGGGTGCTGCACCACCGAGAACCTAACGGCGGAATCCTGAAACTGGGCTTTTGCCCGATGAAAATATTAATTATTCAGAACAAATCCCATTTAAAAATAATGTAATTAGTCACTCAGAAAATTAAAACCAGGAGAATAAAGTGAATAATTAGATAGATAATGTTTACATTTTCTTTTTTCGCTAAATTATAATTAAAATAAACCGGAGTAACGTCCTTTACGATGACAAAACTAAAAATAAAAATTAAATTAATCAAATCACTAAAGTCAAATAAAACTTGAAAATTGGATAACAACGTTTTAAAAAGCTTCAAATTAGTCGACCCAATACTTGCTCCTGATAATTTATTCACCAGTAAAAACGGAATTTAGTTTTTAAGACATAATTAGGAGGATAAAGTGGCTTTTTAATTTCTGATGTCATTCCTCCTTGGGAATATTACTGAAAATTAAGTTTTCATCTTTTTTTTTTTTTTGAAGACTGAAATTAAAACACCCCAGAAAGCGCTCAAATAATGGAGGGAAAAAAGTTGTTAAAGACTTAATTTTAAATATCCTGTTAAAATGGCAATAACAAAAGAAAGGCAATCCTGTTGGCTTGGAAAATAATACTGAAATTATTTTAATGTCTGCGCTTAATTGTCGGTAATACACATCAACTGCTTAAATGCATTTAAATATCTAGATCACGATGAGAACTGATGAACATATTTTAAAGTCTGTAATTCGATATTAAATTATATATAGAAGGACGCGTACACTGTTATAATATAGTAAATTAGCTACATATAGAATTCCATGAAGTAATCTCTGAAGTAATTGCCAATATCTAATCGGTCCCGTTTGATAAAAAAAAATTGACCGGATACGTCTCTTAAAGCCACAGTAAGCGCTTTCAGAACTATCAAGAGGACTGTGATTCTTGGAAGTTGCAGAACTAGATAAATAACGTATAAGTGGTGAAACACGGAAGAGGTTAAGAAACGTTGAGAATTTTCATAACTCTCTGGATAAACTTCTGTTTTATTGGTAAACGAATATGTGCAAAAGTAAGAATTAGAAATGAACTGCAAAATTCGTTTGTTAACCTCATTATATCGAGGAGAGCATCGAGGGTTGAGACGTGGGCTTGTGCAGTTTTAGGAACGTTTGGAGGCTTGATGCTTGGATCTCCTGGATGAATTGAGACGACCATAATGATTCCCACGATGGATGCCAGCACCGTGGTTCCCATATAATAGATGAGCGCTTGTGAGCCCATACGACCGCTGGATCGAGCGTCTAATTGCGACAGACCTAAAGGAGAGAAGGAGAAGGGGGGAAAAACAACATTAGTCATCTGTCTAAAGAAGAAAAATAGTTATCTACATGTATTTCACCAAAACTCATTATTTAATTTCCTTATTCAAATCCAGAATATTGTAATAAAAAAAAGGATAATGCTTCAGGAGGCAAGAACATCAAATGTAAAATTTTTGAAAATTTTGCTAAATATGAAAATAGGAAAAAAGGTCAGTCATTGAATATTTTCAGTAATGCATGAATATTTAAACTCAATTTTCCAAAATGTCTAAGAAATTAAGAAATATTTCATTAAGAATATTTAATTTGGAGTTTTATCCAACAGCTGTTCATTTTGGGGGCATAATAAATTATATATCTTGTTTTGTACTTTTAAAAAAAATAAATTAGTGTATAAGATCTCTTTATATTTATGTGGGTTTGTTAAGATTAAGTTTCATTCTATTAAGATCTTACATATGAAGCTAATTTTGAATTTTCAGCTTTTTAAGAGGAGTCTTAAAAACGTTGATACTTATTTCGCCATCTATCGATGAAACAGCGATTTAGATTAATGAAGAAACCCTATCTTATGCTACAAGTCGTTTTTATGATTTGATAGAAATTTCATTCTAAATCGACAAAGGTCGCACAATGTAAAGAGTAACAAATATTCCGCGAACGGAATATCAGATTCGTGCACCGAACGCTTCCTGTAAATTGTAAACAAAATTTTGAATTTAAATTTAAGTGACTTAGGCTGTAACTCCAGTCTTCATAAAAATCAGAAAAAAATCGACTATTAAACCGAAACCTTATAAAATTGCATTTCAGATATGAGTACTGACGTTAAGAAGCTGTGGAAATGGAATTTTAATCATGATTACGGTTTATTTTTACTCGAGTATTTTAAATGCAGGCAGTTATCGATTTGATATCAACACTTTAACAACATGAAACTGGACACTAAATCATGTTTCTTTAGCTATCTCTTGAAACGATGAAGAAATGTTAATGAAAACCATTACCGAATGAATTAATCGAACGGCCAAAATAATTAGCAGAAAGTACATTTCAGTTAATTGACTGCAAGAGATTAAAGCCAAGTAATAGCGAACCTAATTTCAATTTGCTAGCAATTCATTTAATTACAGTAATATTGAAATTTTAAACGAAAATTGAGTAATACTACAGCTGTCTCTTTCTCGTACTGAAGCAATTACACTCTCTAAGCTATGTTTTTATGTTGTATGTTCACTATCAGGCTTCAGCAGGTTGATTCTAAAGATCAAAATTTCATGGTTCATTAATCAATATCAAGAATTTTTTTTTTAATTTCAGGGATATCTGATCAGTCTCTGCTATTTACTTCAAAAAATACACTTATATACCTCGTTCACAAAGGCAATTCATTTAATTTACACTTATTTACAAGAAAAAAAAACAACAACAACAAAATTCCCTCGTATATCTGAACAACCCCGTTTGATATTGGTTATTATCGGAGCGGACGGAACTCTGTTTATTGATGTCGAAAAGTTATTTAATTATTATGAAGCTTGCTTGTATTTTCGTATTATTATGATGCGCCTTCAATAATTAATGATTTTCTTCATCCAGGTTTATTTTGTTGCAGTTTGAATAAAAACCAATTTGTTCCCTGGTTCTTTGTTACACAAACTTTACTACATACTCTTTAAGCTGAATGCTACCTAGAGCTCAAATGCTACCCTTGCGGTACTACTCTGCAGATCTGTCCTCCGTACTAATTTCGATGATGGCATTTAGATCGCTCAACGACTACTCGTGCTTTTATCCACTGCTTAAAAGCTTATTAAGCTTATTAAGCTTTTAAGCATCAATGAATGTTTGGGATGAACTCATTTTTTGCCAAAAGAAACTCGATTACTGTTTGTGAAGCACATGACTCGCGGATTCCATTTTGAAAAATAAATGCTTCTCTGCTAGGTAGCGGAAAACGATGAAATTTCATGAAATATGCGGAAAAGTTAAAAGATGTAGCACAAAAAACTTAAAAAAAAAATTGGCCGATAAAAAAATTGTGTTGCGTTATTTATACGAACCGACAGAGACATTTACGGGTGAAACGAAGAAATAGGGCCTAGAAAAATGGGCGTAGCCAAGGGAAGGCAGTAAATAAAGTAAATTTTTATATATAAATATCTGATGTAAACGTGGAAACTTTAAGTATTGGTATTGACTTTATTCTGCAAGGATAGATCTGGTATTTGGTGTACTGTTATCACGTAATTTTCTTACAAATGTATTTGACTCATCCCCATCCCTCCCACTTCCCCCAACATAAATCCTGGTTACGTCAATGCTTAGAAAATTTAATGTTAAGTCTTTTTTCGTTTGTTTTAGATATTTATTAGACAATGTCAGGTAACTTGGGAAGCTGCGAGAACCTGTTTCATCAAAAAAGATGGTACGTCTAGAATTCTATTGGTTGAATTAAAAATGCAATTCTCTAACCACTCATCGCGCCTTGCAGATGTATCCAATTTCCACTGTGCAAGAGACTCGAGCTGTAGATTCCCAAAATACCTAACAATGCCTAATAAATATCTTAAACAAACGAAAAAAAATTGATATTAAATTTCCCATGATGACATGAGGCTATAAAGTGTACATCTTGGAGTACGAGATTTCGTTCAAAAAAGTAATGTTTATGAAAAAGTATCCAACAAAAACTTCTTAATAAAAACATTATTTTACTTCTACATACAGGACATATATAAAGTCTGCAGCAATGAGGAAAACGCTTTAAGTCTAAGAAATAATAGCACAATAGATAATGTTTAGCATGTCCTACTTTGTCCATATTTTGGAGATTTTTAACTACATTCTCCGGAATTCTGCACAACATTTTTGGATCCAAAGATGCGCGATGACAACGATATTTAAATTCATCGCATACATCTGGATTTTGAAAGGGCCAGAAGGTTGATATCGGATGACCCATTCTACGGGACCTCAAACGCTATTGTCCACACGTATTCTTGAAGATGCGTAGATTAGGTCAATTTTCCACAAACTTACTTGAAAATTTAAGTATTTATCTTAATGAGAGAAGTCAGTGGAATATTCTCGTCATACACTTCCACCGCCAGTCAATTCAAAAATGTAGTGACTGCGTTCTTTAGCTCTTCGCAAAGCATTTTTCTCCCCAAAAGCCCTTTAGTTTCATAAAAAGATTAATTCACTATGATGACGAATTCGTCAACCAACGTAGCAAATCATCTGTAATGAAAGACAGGCACCCGGTTCATATGTTATGATGAATGATCTCCATCCCGCTATAAACTTTCGATACCGTTTCATCCATAAATCACCATAAACTTCTTGATTTGATGAATTCTTTAGATTATCAAGCTCCAGTCAAATATATCCCAACACTTTTTCATTCTTTTCTAATATAAAATGCTTGACATCATCGGATAATGAATGGTAAAGTGCCAATGATCATAAAAATGATAAAATTTGATAATTTCTCCATAAAAATTTTAAATAAAGGAAAACGGAAGAAAAATAAACAGTAATTTCTCAAAGGAAAAAGGGTAAAAAGTTATACAATACATCGAAGTACATTGCTGGAATAGAAAATGCAACATCTAGAAAGAGTGCTGCAAATGAGATGAAACTTAGTATAAGAAGACAAATAAACGATGAAGAAATAATTAAACTTCGGAAATGCTACATGAATGCAATGATCAAGACTATGGTCCGAGAGAACATGTTCAATGGCCGTCATATTAGGCTAAACATGGAATCCGTTTGGTGTTCTGAGGAATCGCTAACTAAGTGGCGTTCATTGAGATTCCGATGAATACGCTGAGAACTAATAATGTCCCACATTTAGATAGAGACCTGCAGATAATGTTGACCAAAGCAGAATTTAGATAGCATATATTGTCTGCTGACGTAGCTGGGCGCGGCCGAGCATTATAGCACTTCAGAAATATATCCCGGAGCAGTCCGTTTTCCCCACTAAGAACCCTACACTTAATGCTTGTTCCATTCGCCTCGCCAGGCACGCCTGTATTGGCATCGTTCCATTCTTGCTGACAATGGGCCGTGGCCAAGAGCAGTCTTCGCAATGGCTGATGCGAACGTAAACCTGCCTCAATCATCTGCCATTAACGGTCTAACATCTCATCAAAAGGGATCCGCTGTCGATTCATGGACTGCTAAGGCTTGGCGTCGAATGCTGCCATCGATTGTTCTGATGTTCCGATGCGTAAGGTAGTGCCACTCCGGCGACTCCGCATTACCCTCGTGCAAATTTCACCGACAGTTCTTGACTACCGTTCCGTTTCCACCAAGATATACTGCAGAGGCCACTTATCCGTAAGTTTTTCTGAAGAAAAAAACAAATAGTTTGATGAAATGATTTCTGCGTCCCACAGGATAACTACCAAAATTAGTTACAATGATCAATTCTCAGCGTTTATCTCGAGCACATGGCGATTGCTTCTTAACGGTAATTAATTATACGAGAAATTATCCATCAAAAATTGACAGCAAGAAAATCTATATAGGCCCAGGATAACGAATGGAGAGTTTTCTGCTAAGTACGAGGTACAGTCAATAAATAACGAGATAAAGGATATTTCACAGTAATTAATTAACAAAACTCAAAAGCATTGCCCGCATTTAGTTTAGGCATTTATCCCATTGTGACTGCTGTTTGAACCAGTTGCGCCTGCTGGACTTCATCGTTCGTTTGAACCGTTGTCCCCGCAGCGCTGTTTTGAGCTCACCGAAGATGTGGAAGTCGTATGCGGACAGATCTGGACTATAAAGAGGGTGGGTGGCTCAGGACTACTAAAGCTCTAGATTAGGACTACCCTAATCTAGAGCTTTAAGGACTACCCACTTGAACTTCTGCAGACGTTCCTTTGTTGCGTTGCCTGTGTGCGGTCCAGCGTTGTCGTGCAACAGGATGACTCACGAGAAAGTTTACCGAGACGTTTCGATTTGACTATCTTCCTACGAGCATGACATTCTGTAGCTAATGTCAAAATGGGATAAATGTTTAAAAAATTACGGACAAAACTTTTGAGTTTCGTTAAATAACGACTATGAAATATCCTTTGCCTCGTTATTTATTGACTGTACCTCATACTTAGAAGTATACAATATAATCAAGAGAATACGTATTCTGATATTCTGCAAGTCAGTTGGTTGGAATGCAGAAAAACGCGTACATGTATATTGTGCATTACTGATGTAGTAAATCAAAATATAACCATTGGCCATTTAAGATAATGAGAATGTATCTCTTTAGATGTAAAAATTTGGTGTTTGAAACAACTGCCTAATGGCGCGATAATTTGCTTTATACGATTAACTTATTTAATGGCAGTTTATTTTATTTATCATTTGTTTTATTTATCATGTTTTATATTACCAGTTTGAAGGCAAACCTAAGCAAGACAATTACGCTTTCAAATTGTTAAATCTTTACAATGGAGATAACGCTTTTTTAGTGGATCTTTATACGGGATTCTTCGAAATGACTGAAAAGATTTCAAGTATTAATTTCAAACACATTGTAAAGGACAAACATATTCTGCACATCATTGGAGAAAGAAAAGTTCAAAGTTTTTAAAGACCACCTAGAAGTTCTATTCAAGACCACCGCCAGTATCTCGTTGAATCCATGCCCAAACGAATACAGGCGGACTAATGGCGTTTTGAGGACTAATGGAGGTTCAACACGCTATTAGATAGGTGTACCTTTAGTGCCCGGCACGAAAGAAAAAGGAAACCGGCGCATGCGCAAATGATAAAATCTCGTTTTTAGGAAAATGGCGATGCCATAAAAGAAGTCATTTTGTGTGTGGCAGTTTGCGAAGCGTGAATCCATTGTTAAAGTAGAATATGAATTCCGCCGTCCGTTCAGAAGCACCCGCCTCGTCATAAGCAAACTGACGAGTGGCATAAAAAATGAATTTAACAATTTGCTCCAATTTAACGTTATTATAAATGGCTGAAATATTCCTCAGACATTTAGAAAATAAAGCAGAAATATTAATCAATGTACCTTCTCTCTATATGGTGTACGTTTGTGGATGATGTTTGCATTCTTGAACTTCGGGAACTATGCTTAAACGACCTTCAGCTTGAATTCCACTGCTTTACTAAGGCAATGGAGGTTGATGGCAAACTACTTACTTTCGTCATACTGATAGGAACATACTGAATTTCAGATTTCATAAGAAGCACGATTTTGTATACTCCTATATTAGTTCCTTAAACCATTCCTTTACACACAAATTTACTGCTTTAAAACTAAGAATCCACAGAGAAGTCATCATACATGGCAATGGAAAGTATAAAAAATTTAAAAGAAATCGTAACTTTGTTTCTTTCAACGGATACAGATCCGAAATCATCGATCCCTTAATCAGAAAAAAATAGGAAATTGAAGAGCTCTAAATTTCAGGTCGCGGAATTTTCCCTTCCTTTTTCTACTTCGTAAAACGTATCACCACCCTGTCGCAATGCTTAATCGACTCAAGGATATCATTCTGCAAGAATTCAAATTGCAGAATTCTTGTGCCGAAAATACTGGAAAATGTATCATTTCGACATCAGGCTTGCATCGACATGGATGAAGCACAAGTTGACCACACCAGAGCAACAGATTCTAAAGAATCGATTGGTTTCTCAATTGCAGCTGACTTTGTTCAAATAAGTTATTTCAAAGCTTTAGTCTGACAAAATGTGACTCGTTAACTCATATATAAAAATATATAGAATATTCATATATAACTGAATATAGAATAAAGATTATCGTATCTTTGCATGCTGGTTGTTAAATTCCTTCATACCGTTAAGACTAGACCTTATGCAAAGATCTTTAGATCCAAACTCATCATAATAAAAAGTTGCTTCATTTGACATTACATATATATCCGTGTTTGAATAAATTCATAAATGAATACTTTTCTGATTTTTTTTTCTATCAATACCGTAGATTAAGCTGCCGGAGAAAGTGAGAGCTTCACTGCAAAGCGCCACTCCATCATATACTGCTTTGTTGCGAAAATTTTATCGATTTTTGCGTTTTTCCCTTAATAACTAAATAAATAAATAATGCATCTATGTTTCTGGAAAAGTTAATTTGACAAATATAAATCGAGACAAAAGAATTATAAAATTAAATCTAGTTAAAAATTTTTAATTTAAAATTTGCTATTGATGCAGAGGGCCCTAGATGGCATTTGAAGGGTCGTGCTACACAAGTTTGATGATAAATACTTTTAAGGCAAAAAATATTACTTCCATCTATTCATTACTTGAAAATGTAATATTGATTAAAAATTCAATGAATGCACAATAAGAGGATCTCCATATAATCATTAGAAGCTTTTTTTTTTATATAGCATATAGATGACATTGTTGTAGTTATTTAAATCAAAATTGAAAACATGCATGCAATCTGAAATTAGCAGATTTTAAAAAAAAATTAATAGAAGCTTTTGCTTCTAAATGTTTATTATTGTTTTATTAATAGGGTAGTCTGACAATTCCATGGTTTCATCAAAACCGTCAATCCTGGATCAAATTTTTGTATCCATGGATTAAACGTTCATAAGGTCGAATACTTAGACATAAGTCGGTTGAACCACAAAGCGATTGTAGCCACCTCTCCAATTCAAAGATTAAAAACTGGATTATAATTAAAAGAGTCAAATATGTGCGGAGTTTCAGAAAATTTAACAACAGTAAGTATCTTTATAACATAAATAACTGCACTGAACATTTAGATTTAATTTGATCACTAAATATTTCAAAACACTGGCGCCAATTTTGTGCCGATGAAGACCAATGGTAAGAATTGGTGATCGGATGAAGTGAGGAAAGTGGTTTTATAAAAATCAGTGCTGCTATAATTTTAAAAAGAACCCTAATATCGCAAATCGTAGGACGTGAAAAGATGCTTCGCGCACATTTAAAATTAACGTAAGGATTAGTAAATGGAATTTATATAAAATCCGAGGGAATAAAGTTAACAGATTGCCCCTAGTTTATAAGAGTAACTAGAACCTAAATATACAAGGGCGTAACCAGAATTTTACATGGGAGGGGGGGGGGTAAAATGTAGAATAGTTTTTTTAATAGAAACAAAGAAAAAAATGAATTTAAACAGATCACGAAAATAAAAAGGGGGTTCGTCCGAACCCCCCCCCCTAGTTACGCCCCTGATATATCGGTAAATTTGTAGGGGTCATATCTATCATGGTGCGACAACCCTAATGGTAATGACGACTCTAACACACGAATATTTTCTCAATGAACTTTAAGATGTTCACTCCCGATGAGATTGATTGCCTTTTACTGAAATTAAAAATGAATTCTTTCATAATGACATAACCACAGCTAGACAATTGAAAATTACAAACTCTTCGATGCTCAAAATATTATGCTATTTTACAAATAAAATAGAGTCATCAACATACCCCGAAATGTGGAAAATTGTTTACATTTTTATTTATAAAAGGAAAGGAACCCACTTAGATTTCAAAAACTGCAGACCTATCGCTAATTCCACCTGATTACGAAAATTATTGAAAATGCGATATTCTCGCATCTGAAATTCCATATTGTACCTCTTCTGCACTCAAAACAATATGGACGTGGAAAGAACAAAAGTGCAATACCTTTCCTTACACTTAATTGATCCGATTGACAATAAAAAATGTGTTTATAATTATCAAAACTGATTGTATCTAAAGCACATGATACAGTTCCACATGAGCAATTTATATATGAATTGTACAATTTTGGAATCAGAGGACCTGCTCTATCAATATATTTTAGCAGCCGCTATTTTAGAATAGTGGATAAATACGACAGAAACTTATTGTATACAAGTGTCATGATATAGGAAACTATTCTGTTCAATCTTCTCGAATTCGATATTTCAACTTCACATTCACAACATTGTGATATCTTATGTCGATGAGAACTTTTTGTTAAGTACATGTGTTTCCGATGAAATTGATGATAAAATGATTATTTTGAACCGTGATCTGGATCATATAGAGGAGTGGTATAGCACTAAATACGCTAAAAACGATGACAAAAATTTTTAGTCAGGGCAATCACACCGACAGTGCCAACCCAATACATATTTTAGATATTGAATTCGATGCTCACTTAACCTTTCAAAAGCCTATCCTTAAACTTTCGTCTAAGATGACAAAAAAATCTACTCATTAAGTTCCGGTTGTTATCCATCTCAACTAAAACTCACTAAGTTTTAAAAAAAAGGGGGATACCAAGAATTCTAAGAACTATCATCCAATTTCAGCGCTTCCTGTGTTGCCAAAATCTTCGAGAAAATATTCTATCTACGTTTTTCTCAATTTATTTTCTCTTTATAAACCTTATAAATCCAAATCAACACGGGTTTGTCCCAAAGCGTAACACTGAAACTTCTTGCTTTGAGCTTATTGAATTTGCCTCCTTCGAAATGGCTAAAAACAATTTTGTAGGGGCGATTTTTGTTGATTACTCAAAGGCCTTTGACAACATTTCAATTTCTCTTCTCTTGCGTAAACTAATATTTGAGGCCCTCCCCTATCCTGGTTAACAAGCCTACTTACTAACAGACAATATTACTTGACCCATGCTAATCTGTCATCTGCGATAATTTCTAGAAATCGGGGAGTCCTTCAGGGATCTATTTTATCACCA
Source organism: Rhysida immarginata (assembly GCA_023313115.1). Lineage (NCBI taxonomy): Eukaryota > Metazoa > Arthropoda > Chilopoda > Scolopendromorpha > Scolopendridae > Rhysida > Rhysida immarginata. Next base: position 3,434,653 of record JAHWFO010010123.1, read on the forward strand.
CTGTATTCAATATTTACATAAATGACCTTCCAATAATTCTAATCTCAGTTTTATCTATTTTTTACGCAGACGGTGCCACCATTCTTTTCTCTAATCCTAATGTAGCTCAATTGTTAGCAGATATGAATACTGCTTTACTAACTTTGAAACAATGGAATGAAATAAACTCCTTAACAGTTAACATAAAACGTAATAAACGTAATAAACGAAATATTCCCGAACATCCAATGGTTTTTTACGACAATCACCTAATTTCATCAGTCACTTCTATCAAATACTTAGGATTATTACTGTCGCATGACTTACACACAAGCAATCTTAACAAAAAGCAGGGGATTATCTCAAGATTGCAATTCCTTCCAAACAATATTCTTCTACTCCTTTATTTTGCGTGGATTCATTCATCACTCTGTTATGGAGTAATTTTCTGGGGTTCCACTACTAAATATAACTTACAACGAATATTAAGGCTTAAAAAATGGTTTTTGCGAACATTAGTGAAAGTCCCTAGTTCTTTTCTGTAACACATCTATTTCAAGAGCTTTACATTCTAACGATTTATCAAATATTTCAACTCCAGTTATGCTCTTTTATCTATAAAATAGTAAATTCCGCCTTAAGAATAACAACTCCCCTTGCAATAAATTTAAACCAGGATAGTCACAACTATTCTACTAGAAAAGCCCAAGACATTCGTTTGCCACTTCGAAGGCGGGGATTCCGTCAACGTTGTGTATCATATAATGGTTTGAAAACTTGGTCTACGTTACCGATGCAACTAAGGTCAACTATTCCCTACAAATTATTTAGAAAACTTTTAAAACGCTACTTATTTGGAGAAGAACTTCAGCTATAATTCTATTACTTTTATTTTTAAAACTCTGATTCAAACACTAGTTTATAAATATAATTTTTATTTATAAAATTACTCTCGTCTTTAACGAGATATAGTTTTTTATAGCCGCTTATATTATAAAGCCAAATATGATTGTTTCAGTTGTATATAATTTATAAAGAGAAATGGCTTCAGGTCATTTATAATGACTAATTTATGTCTAAAGTTAAATTTTTTTGTTTGTTTTTGATTGTAGCCATAATAATTATTATTTTTAGCAATTATTATTCATGTCTTATTGTTAATATGCCACGATTATATAAGTATTGAATACTGATACCTCGTTTAGTATTTTAATACTTTTCCATTTAGTTGCATTAATATAATTTTGTTTGTTAGAGATTCTACTGTATACTACTGAAAATTTGCGAACTTATATAATACCTAACTATATATTAATAGATTTATTAATAACCTTATATAACCTTAAAATTTTGTATTAATTGTAAAGCATTTTATCTGTACTTTGAATTTTGGCGCCCACTAAGACCTAACTTGTTGGTTCCCTGCGAAACTGGTCTTAGTTGGGCTCCGTCTGTATTTAACCAGATTAATAAATAAATAAATAAATAAATAAATAAATAAATAAATAAATAAATAAATTTCAACTGAGAAGAGAACCCCACGAACACAGATTTCCACCAAACTGAAATATAAGGTAAATGCCTGCAAAATAAGAAAATGCGAAATTTTGTTCGACCGCGAAAACGAAAAACTTTGAGCACACATTGCCATACAAAGACTCCTTTGTTAAAGCGGTCTAGGTGTTAATGCGCTTAACGGAATTTCTTTCTTCCACTGCGATAAGCACGAATCCACTTCACATGAAATCAATGGAAGTAGACAGCAGCAGACGACAATTGAATGGATTCTCAAGTTTCTAAACAAACTTAGTTTTTAAAAATAGATTATTAAAATTAGCTAATTTCCATCCAGTAAAAAATGTGTATAGTAATTAATAACATTTTCTTAATTTATTTTTCATTTTATTAAATAATTCGGTAATCTTCGTAAATTTTCTATCACGGGGCTGGCTTCATGTGAAACGCTGAGTGATATGTTGCGTTGGTGAGGGGGTATGCATCGCGGTGCTTTATAATTCTAAATAAAAATAGTATTCATCTTATAAATTATTTCGAGACGAATAATTGTACAGCAAAATTAAACTTTTGTGCTTAATAACAACAGTGCACTAACTGCAATTCTCTGGCGAGCGGCGCTAACGATTTTGCTTCCCTCTTATCGCCATGTTTGTTGAACTTTTCACTTCCGGAGCGCTCCACCGCCGCGCAACGCTATCACTTCCACGGTGTGCTTGCGCGCATAAAAAAGTGCATTGAACAGCTACGTGGGCTTCCCTTGTGAGTAAATTCATGAATACAAAAGAACTTACCACCGTTGTTCATTCACATGTGCATGCTACAATTGAATGAGGTCTACTACCTATAGTTATCGTTTAAGAATTTTGAAGATCGCAGTAAATAAATGTATTAGAATTGCATTTAAACTTGATCGTTATCAATCAATAACTGATTTTCGTTACAAATATGGACTGTTGTTTTTGGATGCTTTTATCGTCTATTGCTAATTTGAAAACTATTTGCTAATTCGTTAAGATGGAACCATCATCCCTGCTGTCTTATTAAACAACTGTTCAATAGATCGATCGAAACATGTTTACTCAACGGTTTAAATTTGTAACTTCTGTAGTATCCTCTTAAATCCAGCCCGTTTCCACGTCACTCACTGAAAGCGCGGAATGATTTACCATATGTCATGCGGTCGCAAATATTTAATTGTTCCCGAGAATCATGTACACGTATTACCAACTGTAACCATTTCAATAACACATTGAAAGCACATATATAGAAAGTACAGAGATTATGAATGTATGTAATACGAGGCGTGTTTTTAAACTAAGTACCCTTTTGTAATAAAAGCAAAACTAATATATATACATGTATATACTTTCAAAATCTTTTCTTTACCAGATTCTATATACCTTTAACTATTTTTTCACATAGTTTCCAAGTTTATTTAAACACTTTTCATAGCGCTCAATGAGTCCTGCATGCCCACTTCATAGAAGTCTGCCGCTGATGAGGAAAGCTATGCAGCTTTCACTTCTTGATCATCGCTGAAACGCAGGCTGCTGGTGAACTCCTTTAGATACCGGAACAGGTGGTAGTCACTGGGCACGAGATCCGGACTGTAAGGTGGGTGGCCAAGTTGTTCTCAATTAATCAGATCTTTTAGGGTACGTTGATAAAAAATCCAAAACTTGCGCTATGTATTATGTATGCATGATTTACGGTAACTCAAAGAGAAAATGTTCTAGCATATCCTGATTTCATGTATTACAAACTGTTTCATTTGTTAATCAGTGTCCACAGTTTCTGGCTTTTGTTCTCTTTGGTATTAGATTAATAATAATTTTGACTGTATAGTCACTGGCTATGAACAAGAGTGACTGGATACCATCTTAGTATCCATCATCTGAGCCTAAATAAAATTTTGAAACATCAGATTCAAATTTCATAAGCATGTTAAATTTTATTCTCGACTTATCTACGAGATCCTCTTATACACGGTAATAAACAAGTTACATTTTTAGAATAATTTTATCCTTTTGAAATTTCCACCAACTGTTACAGTTCCAAGGAGAAGATCTATAACGCTGTTAATGTTTACTCGCTAGTAAACACATGTACATGTATTATCAAATTGTTGTTTTCTATTAGGTTGAGGCATAATTTCGTCCCGTTTTGTTGCATGGCAAAGCTAAAAAACGGTACGAACTTAGGCATCAATTCAATAAAATGTAAACCAAATCTATTAGGCCAATGAATAATATGGTTAAAGAAACTTTACCTGCGATTAATGATGAAATGATCAATGGCAGAATGAGCATTTTGAGAGCCCTCATGAGAATCTCTCCAGGAAATGAGACTAACATGACTGTTTCGTCCGAGTAGTCAGCTAGCCGGACAAGAAAGCCCATGCCGAAACCCAAGAAGACGGCCAAGATAGTCAAACATAATAGAAGATTATCCTTCATCCAGGCGACCATTTTGCCCTTCGTCGTCGTCGGTCGTTCCTGTATCCGCACGACATTGTGGTCGCCATGGCTCAGCATCGGTTCTTTCGTGTCTCCCATTGTTCTACCTCTGTTCAATACAAGACAAAAAAAATTAGAATCTTAAATATTTCGAAAGTTTTTTTAAAATTATATGTATATAATAGAATAAAATTCACAAATTTTAAAATAATCTTGATAAAGAAAATTTAAAGAAGTTATGAGAGAGGCAAGTGATTGATTGCATCTTCGACATGAAGATTCTTGTTTTCTAAAGGAAATAAATTTTAAACTCAATTTCACATATTGGGCATATCTTTCTTTAAGAATGCTAAACTTCAAGGTGCGATCAAAAAGTTCTGGGACTGGTTCATTTAAAGAGAAAGTACTTTATTTAAATACATTTAAATAGTGTCCGCTTCAAAATAGTCCCCTTGCGCCACTGGGTCTGCTCAATCGTATCAAAGCGGCGACCTTTCAACTGGATCTTCATTTTCCGAAAGAGGCCAAAGTCTGTAGGAGCCAAATCTGGCGTGTAGGGTAGGTGTGGCAGCGAAATCATGTTGTTTTCCGCAAGAAACTCACGTGTGAGGAGAGCTGGGTGAAAGGGTGCACTGTCGTGGTGGAGCATCCAGTTTTTTTTCATGCCACAGATCTGGTCGCTCTCGCCGAATGCCCTCCCTCAAATTGCTCGTTGCTCGAATTTGCTCGTTCTCAATTTAATGTCCATGATAAAATCGCAGATGATCTCACATACGTGGTCACAATAGCAGTATTTTCTCAGTCCCCAATGCACATGAAACAAAATCCTTTGAAAAGCTGATTTATGAATGTTAGGGCTATAATTTACTGTATTGTGGACTTGTGCTGTCATTTATTGGCGAGATGCGTAACTAGTCCGGAAACTTTTTGATCGCACCTCGTATTCTTGGATCTTCAGGCTTTTTTTTTTATGTGAAACACTTTTCAACTTCTTAAAAATATCTTGTATATTAAAAATCTGCTATACAGCATTAAAAACCGCATCAAAAGTTTCTTATACATGGTATTTACTAAACATACGGCAAGAATTAAGGGGTGATTATTTGGGTTATTTTAAGAATCTTTTGACTGAAAAAAAAAAATGAAAACGATAGGACTTTCGAACCTTTGATTGCCCATGTTTCTCACTGAAGAAGCTGACGTCGACAGTGAAATGTACATATGAGGTAGTATTATAATATTTTTGCGAATTTGTGTTTTCATTTTTCTTTTTTTCAGTTAACCATTGTCCACAGTTTCTGGCTTTTCAAATGTATTTGAATCGTTTGACCTTTGATGATTTTCGGAATCGCGCTTTGTTTCGAAGATACAAGTGCGATAAAGGGTTTTCAACAAAAAAAAAATACTAATATCTTTTAACGACATTCTGATTAATAAAATCGACTGTTTTTTGAACTCACACCAGGTTGCTGCAGATACTGAATATACTATCAGTTTATCAATGAATTTCACACATATTGTTGAATATGTCTCGTGTGATTTATCATTTTCTTGCTTTGAAAGTTGATTGCGTCTTTACTTTTCTCCTTTTGATAGTTAAAGCTTTTTCAGTGAAGTTCTCTACTAAGAATAACTATATGCATACGAACGCCGAGATGACTGATATTGACTTGCATTGACTTGCCAATTGGAAATTCGTTACGGGCTAGATGGATTTACAATGAACGATTTCCCAACTGTCATGTTCCTGAGAGATAACACTTCCAAAGTATTCATTAAAGTCTTTATGAAAGGCACATTTAAATGTAATGGAGGACCAGGAAGCCCAATGACAGTAAGAACGTGGTGAACATGGTAGAGGAAGATCCAGGTATTTCTCTAGAAAAATTGCAAACGATTTGAATTTAAGATAATGGCATTGCGTGGAAAATTTGAAACAGTAGTTATTGCATCCATACAACATTCAACGCCATCATGCACTTTTTCCTGCTGATTTTTCTCCACGTATTGCATTTTGTCATTGGTTTCTGTAATGATTGTTTCAAATCCTTCGATTACTGGATTGATTCTTTTTACCGATGAAGCAAAATTTTCAAGAAATTCAACAATAAAGTTTCAATAACCATGTGCGGGCTGAACAAAATCCACATTAGGTACGTGAAGTACTTTTAACATAGATTTCGTTATAATAACACAGGAAAACCTCTTGTCCACAAAAATTTTTAATTAAACATATACGTATTTCGAACCCTTTAGGTTCATTATTCAATGCATTGAATAATGAACCTAAAGGGTTCGAAATACGTATATGTCTAATTAAAAATTTTTATGGACAAGAGGTTTCCTGTGTTATTATGCCGCTTTCCACAGTTATTGAACGTTTTTCATAGTTTTCGTTGAACGTTTGGGTTGGAATTCTGGGTGGCTGGCTAATTGGCAGGGTTTTTCAATCTAAAAGAACTTGCTCTTTGAAGAGAAGAGGAAATAATAACACTCAACAACAAATTGAATTTTTGATGATACAGATAAACAGCTACTATCTGAATTGCACGAAGAAAAACTAGAACTTACCAGTGAGATGTTCGAAATTTTTGGAATTCTTGCTACTAGTCTTTCTAGAGGATAGACCACTGGTAACGAAAAATGTAATGTGGTTTATGCACGATGGTGCACCAGTGCATTTTAGTGCGGTTGTTCGTGAGTTTTTAAATGCACCGCTGACGTATGGCCTGCTGGATCCCCGAACTTAAATCCCTTGGAGGGATTTCTATAGGGCCATCTGAAGTCGTTAGTTTACACTATTTCAGTGGAAAATGTAAAAAATTGAGAAATCAGACAGTTGATGGATGCAATACAATAAGAAAAACCCTGGTATTTTGAAAGAGTACGGCAGTCAATGAGGGGAAGATTGAATTCATGCATGGTGGTAGTCATTTTCAGCAGTTATTGTATATTAAAAAGCTTTCCATGTAATATTAGGTAATGAAAGTTTGTTTTTTTATCGAAAAACCTTTATTGCCCTGTACCTTTGAAACAAAGCGGCATTCCGAAAATCATCAAAGGACAAAAGATTGTTAAAACAACCCAAAGAATCGCCCCTTGAATTTTTGCCGTATGTTTAGTAAACACCGTGTATAAATTGTAGGCAATCAAACATTGACGATAGAAATCAAATACATGTAACTGTTAACTAGTTTGAGAGGAAGAGAAGATTGAGAAATCCCAATAACTGCTATATACCCGGCAGAGAAACCATGCTAGAAATATCGAGCAAAAATTATGATAGCATTACTAACCATAGTCTACTGCCATCACATTACACTTTCCACTTTTTAAGTCAATCATTTTACGAGGCGTGTTTTTCAAGCAAGTACCGTTTTAATATAAAAAACAACAACAAGGACAACTTTTTAACCCCTTAATTTTTATATGAAAGCCTGAACCTTAATCTACTTTTCAACATAATTTCCACCTATATTAAGGCATTTATCGTATCGTCCGACTAGCTTTTGAATTCCATCCTCATAGAAATCAGCCGCCTGATTTGCTAGCTACTCTAGCACGGCCGTTTTGACAAAAAATCCACAGGCAAAACACTAACTATCCCAAACCACAGTGCACATGATTTTTCGGGCTGAAATTGCTTGCCTGAACTTCACTTTCTTGGGTGATGTTGAATGCCTCTATTCCAAGGATTGTTGTTTGGATTCCGGTGCAACGTGAGCAATCTAGTGATAATTTGGCTTACAAACTCATTCGGATAATTTGGCGCCCCTTCGATACTGGCTAAACGATTGGTTATGGTCAATTCAGTCTGGAGAGATTAGCAAATCAGGCGACCGATTTCTATGAGGATGGAATTCAGAAGCTGGTTTATGATACGATAAATGCCTTAACCTGTCTCTTGGTTTAACAACACTAAGGTTAGTTTGCTGCCAAAAATGCCTTAATATATGTGGAAATTATGTTGAAAAGTAGAATAAGGTCCAGGCTTTCATATAAAAATTGTCCTTGTTATTTTTATATCAAAACGGCACTTAAAAAACACGCTTCATATTTTATTTCAATCCTGTCAGAGCAATAGCAGTGGCTCTAACTGATAACACTGATCTTTTAAACGGTTTTTATAATTTTTTTCAAGAACGCATTTATTTGTCGTATATCTTAATTCTTGTTTAGACTAATTCGATTTTCGTTAAATAATAAGCACTAAAATTATTTTATAGAAAAAACAAAAGGATTACTAATTTTTCGATTGAAAAATAGAAGGAAAAATAGCTTGGCTGTCCGGGTGTCTGCGATAGCCCAATTGGTAGAGGCGTCATCCATGATAGTCGAGGTTCCTGGTTCGAATCCAGGTCGCAGAATTTTCCTTCCATTTTTCAATCGAAAAATTATTACCTGTGTTTGGAGACAATCTCCAGTTTATAATTGTTATTATTAAAAGGATTACTAAATACAGCGGGACTTTGTTATCGGGATAAATACAAATAGCCATTTTATGCGAAAAACGTTGGTAGCGCTAATCGGGTTTTAAGAAAACCATCATTCGAACATCATAAAATCCTTTTAAGGCCAGTAAATTATCTTTGAATTTAATGTTTAGTAAACACAGAAATCCTTTAAATAATGAAGAACAAAAAGTATTCTGCTTTTAAGTTACAAATTACAGTTACAGTTATTTCTGAAAAAAGCGATAGAGTGTTTCTTGTTCGAATGCAGCATGTCGCTGACTGAGAGCGAATTTAGAATGCTTCTTAATTGCGGAATTTTTACGTGGGAGAGGTAAAGCTAATTACGGAAAAGGTAAAAAATCACAGTAATTTAATTCTAAATACGGAACGATGGGAAATAGCAATACAGGACCGTCGGAGTCGTGAAGAATGTTGCCATCCTGAATCCTAGTGCTTGAATGGATAAAAACAAAAATAGTGAAGAACAAACCAGTGAATAGTAAAATATTCATTTCGGTATTTATTTGATTCATATCATAAATATCCCCTACCCCCTATAAAAATGGATTACCATTTTATATCCGATTTTACATTAAATCGTGAATCCTCCAGTGTTTATAAATTACAATAATGAAAAAACTGCAATTCCAATTTGTTATGTGATTCCTGGCTTTGTCAATAACGTTTCCTCAAATTTTATCAAATTTTAACTTAATATCCAATTTCTCCCCTTATTGAGAAATTTAGGACTTGGGGAATGTAGAATTACTACGATAAATGGTAACAGTGCAAAACTCCAGGAAAGAGGGAAGATTGTATCCTCTTTGGGATTGGTGCAGACATGAGGTTAAGATATACGAGGTTAAGATATATTCGTATGGTTGTGTCTAGCAGAAAACTAGTAAGTTATGTTGTCGGTTTTGTAAGATGACGCAAAGAGCATTGAGTTCCACATTAAACTCTGCGTTCAACTCTGTAAGGTTTTCGGTGAAGCTAACTTGATTGTGTGAAGCATACAGAGAGGAAATAATACCCTGAATCTAACTCTCGAGCGACATAAGCGATTCAAAGATGACCTTGATTCAAAGACGCAAAAGAGCAAGAAATGAGGAAATGATGACCAAATTGTTGAATAAATCATATACAAATTTATTAAAAAAAAAAACTTGTTAGGAACTTCTCATGGTTCTGTATATTGAATTCTCCAAATAGATTTAAAGAATAACCCCTGCGTGACACATTGTTTAAAAAGGTGTTAATTAACGGGAGGTGAAAGCACTAGTTAGCCAGAACTGATTGACAGAGTTGAGTAAGTTCCAAATCTTTTGAACAGAGTGATTATAGAGAACGAGAAATGGCGTTTTCCCGATGATCGTCCAATCCAAACGGCACTGAAATTTTTTATCCAATCTAATTATTTCCAACCCATTCATCGACATGGAAATAAACTTTCTCAACATGCAAAAGAAGGGTTGTGCTAGAAGTCTTTTTCGATATCCAGGATTGGGTACATGTTGAATTCACCCCAACAGTTGCCATTCATCGTCATAATAATGTCTCAGCTCACCAGTCTCTAATTGGTTAATGAATATCTGACAAACATGCCTGTCCATCCACAGTGAGTGTAATATATGTCCAAATACTCCCCTGTTTGCCTGTTTCCAGAGCATTAGCAGATACTTAAATCATGCTAACTTGTTTTTCCTTTAAATCATTCTTGGGCATTCCTGGATTCTTGTTCTTGTACATACTTATCCGCTATCGTCCTTCTAAGGCTCTATTAAATAAATGGTAGTGAATTTTTAATTTTCTATAATACGTAAACAAATAAGGCAAGAAGGCAATAATGTATCCTTCAATATCTTCAGCATACGTCCATGTGATATTTATAGATTACTATGTCAATATTAAGTAAACATGAACTTTTTAAACGGATAAACGTGCTTTATAATGTTATCATTGTTAACTATAGTATTGAGAAAAGAGTACATTTTAAAAAGTTAATTTTACTTAAAAATATTCTTTATTTCATAGTTTACATTTTCTTGACGCATCCCTGTCGAGATAGGGATTCTTGCTGCGTGCTTTGTTATTTTATTCACTATTTGATTTCCATCATTCTCATATTATATCATAATTCATAGCTCTCGATTCTTTCATTTATATTTTTTCTATTGTACAGGGAGAGTTAAAAAAGAATATTACACTTTTAAATCCTATTGCGGGTCAATAGAAAGAAAAACTAATTTATTTCCATTATAGTAATTCAATATGAGAGCTCAGTATAATGTGACTAACATCCATGGGAGTAGCCAGATTTTTGTTGGGGCCAAGGTACCACTAGGGAGTGGGGGGAGACAAATACATATATGAGAAATTACGTGACAGAACTGTATAAAATATTAACTCCATCTTTGCAAAATAAAGCCATTACCAATATTCCTGAAATTTTCCGTTTACATCTTATTTTTATCAATAATCAGGTATTTGCATGTAAGTTTACTGGATTTAGGAGGGGAGAGGGGAGTAGTAAACATCCAAACGATAATTCTGTTTTTACTATATACGCCTTTAGTATATCGACGCTTGTGATGCGGCTTCAAAGTTGTCAGATTTTTCGTCAAGGGTGATACATAAAAAAAGAATCACAAGAGGTCGGGCTAGACGTGTCAGATCATCGGCAGTTGAGCGAATTCAGGTAACGACACACCTGTTTGTGATGCGGTGGGTTCAAGTACAAACGAGTTTTTCTTTCTCTTCGTATTTTCACAATAGATGATTAAAAGGGCGACATCCTGTACACAAACTACATGTTCATGCAAGATACACTCATGACGTAATGCGTTCTTCAGGTTCAAACCTATTGCTATTATTGTTTTCAATGTATAGGAAACAATTATTCTGCTAATAAAATAACTCTATTTTTAATGGTTGAATTTTGTGAATTAACTAATCTTATAGGTTATGTTCTAATCCGTGTTCAACTGCTAGCCATTTTTTTTTCTTTTTCCACTTGCAACATACATACATTTGTTTCAAATTCTTGTGTCTCTTTTTCGGATTTTTATTTTAATCTAGTCTTTTACCGGATTTGCAGCTTAACCTTTTTCATTTTATACAAGACTTTTCTAAATGCACATGTATACATAAATCGTGTCCCTTCTTCAACCTTTGCAGTAATGTGTAATACTGTGTTTTCAAAATAAATAAAAAAAATCTACTTAGAATATCAAGTAAATTTTATCCCGTTGAAATTGATGAAAACACGATTAATTTGCGATCATTAATAATAATATACATGTGTACCTAGAAAATATTTTTAGAATTTCTTCCATCAGTTATCAAAATGCAGAGAAGAAGAAAGTTTTACGAATTATATTATATGGTTTACCAAGGTGTGTACATAATAACTTGTTCCAATTCATCCCAGAAACTTGATAAATGATTCCAATCGAGAATAAACAAACCGAGAGAAATTCCTTACGGTCATCTGCTACAGACTGTCTTATCTTGCTGAAAGATGACAAAACCTTTGTCAGAGCTCAGAGGGCAAAGAATGGGCAAAGATATTAAAGGCAGAGTAGCCTATAAAATTAATAAAAATTTTAATTACATAAGGAAAAACAAAAGTGAAACTTTTCACAAGAACCTAACATGGATATCCAGAAATGTTTAAATTGCAAATTTTAATAAAACTCATTAGATTTTGCTCTCACTCTCTCTTTTATTTTAATAAAACTGATTCTCTTAATGTAGACGGGGACCAAAAAAAACCTCTTAATTTATTATTTATCCTTTATTATTCAATGGGCAAAAATATTGTATCTCTGACTTATGAGCTATGTTCTTTCTAAATAAGTTGACAATACGTTTATAATTACATTTCCAAGCAAATATAATTACGTTTATAATTACCTTCAACTGTTTTTGTTTTTCCTCCTTTCCTCCTTTTTACAAACAATAAGATATCAAATTACATGCAATAAAGTTCGTCCGATGACGATGATCCTTAACACTCGTATTCATGAAAGCATTCTAAGTATTATACTATATCTATTTTATATTTTACGCTTAGATTTTCCAAAAAAAAGACCTATCCAAAAAATGACAAAACTCAAAGAAAAATTTTTGACTTAGTCTTCAGCATACAAGATCCACCTTTATACCTTAAAATTCGAAATCCCGTTAAATTAATTAGTTCGGTCATTAATATGTCATTATATTCGTTATTCTGGCTGAAATATTAAGCCACGTAAAAATCTGAATTAGGATTTCTCCTTTACATTATATTATGAACTTCTCTATATTCTTGAGTTGAAAAATGGAAAATAGAATTATTCTAAAGTAATGATATGATACTTTCCATGTGATAAAATATACAGATGGAATAAATTCTCTATATCCTTAATAATCTGATCAATGATCACTATTTAATGAAAGTTTGAAAAACGAAAAGTATATTAACTTCACTAACACTTCTGTAATTTTAAGAATCATTTACGGAGTCAGCTGCAGCTCAGAAATTAAAATCTGAATTTAAAATTTACTATCACTATAATAAACATACCTAAATAGAAAAAAAGTAAGAAACCTTTAGCAATTAACTGTCTGAACTGCTTGCTAGTACAGGGTCTTTACTGATTGCAGCAGGTTCGTGAATTTCTTGCAGTCGTTCTATTCATTACAGAATAACGTGTAAGATAGGAAAATTGCCAGAGTTCATGCCTGTGTTTGATAATTATGCTCGATCCAGGCGCTATTATTTCAAAATGGCAAATGTGGCCTTCTGTGACATGATAGTGGAGTTCCTAATCCCGCAATTATATGAAGATTCGAGGTATCGGTTCTTCATACACGAGATGAAGAACAACATGGCGCCTTTTGACCCCATTATCATAACGTAGTCTGGCGTCACCTGAACGAACATCTGCTTTACTGGTGGTTAGATTCATCGTGTTGTCGATGTACCTAGTATTTGGCAGTTGGCCACTCGGTTCACTTGACCTTACTCTGACTTTCTATAGAGATAATGAAGGATGTTGTTTATGTTCCATTTACGACGGCGAATTGTTGCTGATTGAAATTATCAATGTGGACATGCTGACCTGAGTATGGCAAGAATTAGATTATCGCATGACACGCAGCTTTTCTAATGAATGCTTGTTGATTCACTGTGACGTAGGTAAACTTGATTCATTGAGAGTTATACCATTTATACTTACAGGTTATTTTGTAATAAATAGAACGGGTGCAAGAACCTCAGCAAACCGCTGTAATCATTTGTTATATGTTCAGTATGCAGTAACATCAACAGAAATTAGTGAAACAACTTAGATTCAGAATGAATTGTCGAATATGAAACTTTTATGTTGCAGTTTTTATGTTTTTAGCAGCAAGGGAAAAATACATTATCAAAAGACACACTAAATTTCTTTATTCATTATTCTTCTCGTAGGTCTACTCTTCCTCATAAATGGCACACTCTATAACTAATCTTGGGGTATTAACGATTTCTCCAAAGAAACAACAAAATTCAAAAATCCAAATACAAGCCCATAGGAACACTATATTGAGACAAAAGAAAATTTTAAGCAACTAAGACGAGTTTAAACAACTAAAGTAAATCCTTCTGAATGTTTTCAATATTCGATCATTACATGCGATAATTGCATTGGCAATTCGTAACAAAGCGGGAAAACTAAACGCCGCATAAAATAAAATTATTAGTTTTGAGTTTTCCTATTACAACTAGGTAAATGGTTCCATATGAGCAGACGAGTCCGACAAATTTTTTATTTAAATCTCGAATAGGGAGGAATCGACCACAATGAGACATAAATCACGGTGTGCATTTGAATTTTACTTAAATGTCCTTGCATTACAATCTATGGGCGAATTTTAGAAGATACTACAATACCATTTTCCGAATGGCTGAGAGCATTCATATAAGAAATTTTATTGTTTGTTTACAATTCAACTAATGTTTTTAATTACGCCTAATAAGATGGATAAATTAATCATATAGTCGAAAAGTATGTCCATTTCTTTATCACTTAACATACGCTGAGTTATTTAGTTTTTTGAGTAGGTGGTGAGGTTTTTTAATATTGTGTAGTTTTTGGACCACAACAAGAGATGTCGTATTGTGGCTTAAGCAACCCATTATGACCCAAATTTAATAACTCAATTTAAAGAGTTTATTTACTCTTGATTTATGCATATTTCTTGATTTTAGCAGTTACAATTTTATTTTTATGTCAGCTTCTGGTCGTCCTGGTTAGCAGTTCTCAACTCAATCCAACATGATAGTACAGTCGATCTCAGTTAACGAACTTCAGATTAACGAAATTTCAGTTTAACGAATTCGTTACTCTTTCAAAGACCCCTAAAGGGGTAAAAGAAAATGGCATGGAAAAGGTTGGACTAAATTCTCCAGCTATATTTCCACTACTATGCCTGAAACAGAAAATTTTAAGAGATCAGAAGAAAGGATGGTTTTCGTGCACAAAAATAATGGCAACAGCGCAAACAAGAATTTGTAAACTCTGATAAAAGGAAATTACAAATTTTAAGGGAAAATGTTTTGCTAACTTTAAAAACATTGATGAGCTTTAAAAAATTTTTTTTAAACGTAAATTTTTCTAATATAGGTACTATACGAAATATTTTAGGACAGAAATACAACTAAAAACTGAACAATCTTCCTTTAGGAATTTACTCTGTTGGTTTTGATAAAGTATCAATCCCCACTGCGCCATAACAATTCCTTTGAAATCGTTTGGCACTGCTTTAATGACCTCAAACTATGTTTTCCCGCGTCAAAACATAAAATATTTTCAAAATTAAATGTTTGGATGCCGACTAGAAAACTATAAGCACTGGACTGAAACATAATGTAGAAGAATGTAAATGCAATGTTATTTGGGTAAGAAGCTGCTTATTAAGTTTAAATTTTCTTGGCGATATCGCATAATTGCTGTTTGTTAAAAGTTATTATATTTAATTGAAACAGACATTTCAAATAAACCAACAAAAGAACTGAATGATGCACTCAAAATTAAAACAACAATCACAACCAGAAAGGCGAAGGAAATACGTAATATGCGTCGGATTCATGGGAGAATAATATCTTTCACATGGAAGAATATTTTAATCCTAATTTTTTTAGTCAAGGAAGTCGAAAGTGTATATTTTTGTCAGATACGATGACATTTGTATTCTACAAATTAATTTTTTATCACGTATGAGCGTAACATAGAACAATAGAAAAAAATAATAGATGTAGAAGAAAAGACGGACGAGACACAAAAACCCTGGAATAAACTAATATTGGACACAGTGTGATAAGACCTTGAAAACAGCTGATGTTTCGGATAGAGGCTATCCTATTCAAAGCAAAAAATACAAAGAATACGCTCTATCCGAAACGTCAGCTATTTTCAGGGTCTTACCATTCTGTGTCCAATTTCAATAGGAAAAAGAAATCTTTGTCGGTTCTGTTTTTTTTATTTTCCCCTATTTTAACCCAATATTTCGTATAGGTCACCAGAATTCTGAAAATGATTCTGTCCATTATATAACAAATAAGGCACGCCATAAACCTACAGGCCGCAGAAAAAATTAGACTGAGGTCAAATCGCCGCAATCAAATGAAGCCAAATATCCCTTTCTATATAAACAATGTTTGCTTTATCCGCAGCCATCATTTTATTCTTATGGAATCACCATTTATTCTAGTTCTCAAAATCAAATATCCCGAATTCTCCTTTACTTGACCTTGCTAAGCTTTTCTTTCTTAACTCTCCCGTATTTCCCATCCACGGCATACATACAGATAAATTCTTATTTTTTGCATACTTTCCCTGCGTACCTAAAGATTGCAGCCTGTGCATAACAAATTCATTGCTTGCTTCAAAAAGAGGTCTATTTAATTTTATCTTGTAATACGTTTAATTAAACTCTTCAAAGGCAGACACAAGTATCCTCGTCTTCTCAGGGTTTATCATCCTTTGCTTTTCGTGTCGTAATTTAATCTCGACTATCTTCGCTTTCTGAAACAAGCAGAGTATAATTTGCATATAACAAACAGCACTTTCTTTCATCATCCATATTCACATTAAACTTGTTCGTTGCAGTCTCGCTCATGTATGCATCCGTGTACACAGTAAACAGCAAGGGAACCTCGTACATCTTAATCTAACTCCTTTCTCAACACGTTTATATCAAGTCTATTTTGACTAAACGCTATCGATCAATATCTGCAAGATTTTTTTGTTTCATTATTTTGCATTATTACTCATTTATTTTTACTTCTGAGTTCATATGAAATCCGCCTTAGAGAATACTTAATCGATCTAAAACTATCGAATTATGCAAATTATGAATTTAATTATGAATTTCAAATTCTAGAAATGGAGATACAAACTATATGCAGGCAGAGAAAATAATCTTCTCTGATAAGTGCGATCGATTCATCAAACAGGTGATCTAATCATTAAAGTTTTTAGTTAAATCAGAATATCCAACAGAATTCTTACCTATTTTATGAGATGCGATTATTAAAATAATAAGAACTGCTTATGCAATTATTATTATTTAATTCCAAGTTTTTACAGGGGAACTCAGACCAATAAACCCAGTCAAGAAAAATAAACACAATACAAGTAAACAAAGTTAAAAACAACCAAAAGCATCTCAAGAATTATATACGAAATTCTTAATTACACAGCGATACCGATTTCGGCCCCTGTCATTCGAAAGTGAGATCGACAATTTATTAATAAAATGAATAAACCATTTCAAAACTAAATTACGTCATATTCACTATTAAAAGAATATGCAATATATGGTCTTAATAAGGAGATATACGTATAATTAACTCAAGACTTAAGCATCAAGCTCAGGCCTGATCAAGCTTCACCACAACTCCAATCTGATAACCTAAATGCTTTTTTCATAATTTGATATATGGAGAAATTGGTGAGATAATTCTTTAAAAAGATTAAAAAACAGACATGCTAATTTATGGACTGATTCACCAACTTTAAGTGACTGAGTGAGTGAATGAGTGAGTGAGTGAGTGAGAATGATAAATAGATCTGAAAGAAGTATACATTTAACAAATATGAAAATAAGAAAAATGCAACAGAATCTGACACCTGTACAATTCTATAAATGTGTTAAAAATCTTTATAAACATTCATTATGATTTTTATACAGTATTTAAAAATTTTTAAATTTCTACAATAATTTGTAATAGACAGTTCGGTTAAACCCAAAAATGAACACAACATTCCTTTCCATTAAGCAAAAGGGAGCATCGGAAGAATGACTCATTGAAGTTCAATTTTGATTGATTGACTCTACATCCCGTGCATGAAGCTTAACAAAATGGGAGAGAACACCTCTCTGCATATTAACGAGCATCATCGTTTGCTTAAGATAAACAAAGACAACCTGAAATTCGCAAAAATTTTAAAAGGATTAGAATATACGCAAACATTCGGTCAAACATACGCAGAGAAAATTAATGACACGAAACTGGTTCCACCATTAATATTTATAAGTAATATTTAAAAGAAATAAAAAAAAATTTAATTATTTTTTCGGCGATAATTTAAACAATAATCACAATATTTTAATTTTTTAACCTGTTCTTTAAGTATTACATAATACAAAAATTGCAATTTTTAAAAAAGTTTGAGGTGAATGCGTTTACCTTTTCAATGTAGACAAAACCGTAGCGAGCATTTTTCGTAACAGGAGAACGATAAGAATCAAACATAGAAATTGTTTTGTTCGGATCACAGTTCAATGCAACTTCCACACGAATATCGATATCCAACTTAACAGGTGCAACTTTTACACTATTACATGACCTATGAAACTCACCTTCTAAAGCGTCAATATTTACGGAAGAAGTTGAGAAACGTGCGTTCTCTATCATCACACGAAACCTCTATAAATATGCTATTCGAGGGAGTTAAAGAAGCACCAGTTGATATTTTGAAGCTTCTTAAACTATGTACTTTGGACAATAAGTTTAGCAACGTCTTCTGGTTCACGGTAATATAAAACTTCTGTAAATTTATGAATAAGATGGAGGGGAAAATCGGGTCATTATACGTTCCTTCGGCTTAACTTTTCTTACGGAAGAAATTGTAATTACAGATCTTTTTCCAATTTTTTTTTATTTCCGGCTTATACGATTTCATAATATCAACCAAGATGCCATGTAGGAAAATTAAATGTGAAATTTATAAATAATTTATAAATTGGAAAATGGGTCTTTAGGGGATTTTTTCACGCCATAGCTCCAATATTAATAATTAGATAAAGAAAAATAGTAAAGAAAATTCCACCACCTAGACTCAAACCAGAGACCTTCGGGTTATCGTCCCGATGCTATAACCACTAAGCAACCAGGACGATAATACATTTAAATTTTTTTTTTCTATTCAATTTATAAATTCTCTTAATATATTAATTAATGGAATAGTTTTCTCGGTAGAAATGTGCTTAAAGTACTGAATTAAGCACATTTCAATTCAATTCTCAATTAATAAGAAACCAGTTTTATTTAGAACTATAATATTGAAACAGTCATTACAGTTAGCGATTAATTCTTGTGTAATTCAGAGAGATAAGATATATACTCTTTCGGATATTTGAAATAGGATTTGGGCATCTATCAATAGCCTTTAAGTTTTCATCACAAGCACTTATAGCAAGGATAACACTTCAAAGAATCTAAGAGCTGCATGATGGTCAGGAACAGCAAAACGGTAGATTTTTAATAAAGCCTTCATAGAATGTTTTACTCATATTTCTAGGAATGAAAGTCATAGTCACATGAACTTTCTAGTTGTGAATGACCTTAAGCATAAGATCTTAGTATTGATATAAAACCACAGGACATCCTCTATAGAAGTAATCTCGGCACAATCTAATTATGGAACATCGTGACTGTAAATTAGGCTAGTGATGTGTGCATATTATTCTAAAGTAAATATATATCCAAATAAGGTGTTTAAAAATCTCACCTTACTTCAACATTCTTTACTTTTTTTTAACATGATAAAGACTGAAAGCCATAGAACTACCTCTAATTTTGAATTAAGACAAACGCTTGTCTACTTTAGAATCCTTACATAAAAGCACTTTCAATTCTCTGAAAAAAAAGATGTGCTAATATGTTTTGGAAATTTTAATAAAATATTGCAACTAAAAATTTATATTACATTTGTCATGTGTGTAACTACATGCGAAGCTTTTAACGCGTTTCAAACAGGAACATGAAACAGGAAGGTAGTTTCGACATCAATCAAAATGCCTTCCTTTCTTCTACAAAAGACACCTTATACGCTGTTATCAACATTACAAATAGATGGAATAATGTACAAAAAGCACGCAAAGTTGATTTATTAAAATGAAAACAGTACAACTTGGTAACCTTTCGGAAATAACCTTTCTGAATTATCTAATAAACATAAAACAAAACTCTACAAGATAATATTCCCTGGCTAGCCTTACAGAATATATTCACTGATATTTTCTAAAGGGTGATTACATATCCCTGCCATGCTTTTAACAACCCATCAGGGATGTGATAAAGGAATTTCTGAAACATCCTTCATCCTTAAGGGAGACAGGCAAAAGACAGTTGGAGCTGACTGACTTCCTTCCACTTCCACCGCACGGGACTCCAACTCGTTCCATAAATACTGATCGACGTCCCCAACCGCTTCTAGAGAATTGTGGACTCACCTTTGGGAGCAGGAACTTTGCTGAGGTTCTTGACTATCCCGTTCTCTGAGCGAGTGAATCCATTGCCGACAGCCGTCCACGCACCGTGATGCTGCGCCACCCACGAAATCCACAGCCTCGTGGAAGCGCTGAGAGACCGCCATCGATCACAACAGTTCCACCAACTTCAATTGTCGCTCTTTGCAAGGCAGGCAAAAAGCCGCCAAAAAGGAGGAGGCGGAACTTCGCTATTGGATCCTCAAAGGAAGCTCATCTGCCAACCTCTTCCCTCTATCTGTCTCTCTCGCTGGAGTCCCCCTCCCCTCCTCCCCCGCCTCCGAAACGTTGTTTAAAAGGGGAAAAGGTCAATGGTAGAAGAGCCAAAAAAGCGGCTCCTCTGATGGAGGAACCTTCCGGACCAGAACCGTTTATTCGTATCAAAAGCATTAATTTCATTACGGGGCAATTTCCTCGTGAAAACAGTAAAAATCGAACCCGTTCCCTAATCACGTTGGGAACACAATCTGCGAGTTCAGTATTCTGATGAGCGCTCCATTCGGTGGTTTGGTTGAATCATCTAGAGACTAAAGGATGTGGCTAATCGGGCCAATAGGCGCAGTTCACACTTGCCAATTAGACACGCTTCGTACTCTCGATTCAGCCTACCAACGGTTGAAATTCGAAAACAACAATGGCAAACAATGTAGCAAAAATATATGCAGACAAGCACCTTTCGAGGTCGTTAAGCTGAAAAGAATTAGCTCAAAGTGTCAGTTCTCAGCTTTAATCTCGACAACTAATATTAAAATGCTCATACTTTTTTAAGTTAAATGTGAACCTGTAACCAAATTTCCCCTCATTTTAATTGGAGAAATGTTACTATTACTTCAAAATAATCTAAAGTTTTCAACATTTTATTTGAGAAATCTAAATATTCAAAAATATTTTATCACTCTTCGAAGTGATAAAAAGTTTGTACCTTCAGAAAAAAGTTAATTTGTTTTTCAAAATTTTAATTATAAAATTATTGTTAGCTTGGCTAGCAAAATCTTTGACTTTTTTTTTTCAAATACAGTACACATAGCAAGAATTATGAGAAAAAACGTTATCATTTTCAGTGAGTTAAAGCAAAATAACAACTTCTTCATACTTTAAAATGATACATAGTATAAGAATTGTGTTTGTTATTTAGGAACTAAAAGGTCCAAGTTGGAAGTTAGATTCAAAAGATCGCAAGAACTTTGGCCAGTAACAAGAAACTGGTTTCCATATTCATCGCAAGCTGTTCAAAAACTGAAATTTTATTGAAATCGATCGGAGAATCATTTTTGAAGTTCAATAAATGTTAATGACATGTGAACTCCTTAAATATTTTCTATTACACTGTCCCGTACTTGAAAACTTTTTATCTCTTTCCTGGAACCGTTTTGGGTGGTACTTATATATATTTTTACTGCTGAATTCACTGGCGTAACTAGACACGTGGAGCCCCCCCCCCCCCTTTGTTCGGTTTATATATGTATACACAAGTGGCGTGGGCCCCTGGACATTTGCCAATCTAGCCACCCTATACTTACGCCCCTGGCTGAATTCAAGTAATATGAAATTTAGTATCTGCCATGAGCTACTAAAGAGCTTGGGAATTAGGAAATATAAAAAAACACTTTAAAATTAGTGTTTATTTAGATTTAAATATTAAAAGCAATTTCAAATATTGAAATTTTTATGATCATAATACTTATCTGTATTTTACATAAAAATGAACCAGTAATTTTATTGTTCCTTTTTCTTTGTGGTCACCAGGAAGTATCTCGGATAAGGCCCCAATAGTAATCAGCCAATATATTTGGGCTCTATTTCTCATAAACGTTGGGTTATAGACAATTTTGAAGGCCAATGTTAGATTATTCGAGCCCGGCCGAGAACGACGAGGATTATTCAGGGGGAAATTCTGAGATCACGCACTTCCTTCGTAAAGAACCCTTGACAGGCAAAATTTGCGGCCCCTATAAGCCGTCCTGATATGACCATAGTAGTTGAAAGGGACATTAATACCAACCAAAACAAAAACAAAACAAAACCAAACTAATATTAAACCGCAAAGAACTATAGGCCTTATTTATACAGGATACTCATCCGATCACTCGTGAATGCAATCAAAGCCAAGCTCTCCGTCTTCAAATCTATCTTTGTCCCCATTCTCACTTATGGTCATGAGTCTTGGGTAATGACCGAAAGAGTGCGATCGCGGGTACAAGCGGCCGAAATGAGATTTCTAAGAGGTGTGGCAGGTGTTGCCCTACTAGATAGAGTGCACAGCAGCACAATAAGGGAGTCTTTAAATGTTGAGCCGCTACTTCTCCGCATTGAGAGATCTCAGTTACGCTGGTATGGCCACGTGATACGGATGCCGCAAACTGGTCTTCCTAGGCAGTTGTTATTTTCCAAGCCGGTGGGAAGAGACCAAGGGGTCGCCCTAGAACCAGATGGCTAGACTACATGGAGAATCTGGGTTGTTCGAGTCTCTTGGATATTACCAGGGAGGGCATGCGCAACCCTAACGGATAAGCGGGTTTGAAAAGTAAGTACTCATCCGATTGATAGTTTTATTAACATTCAAATGAAACTGTTCTAGTCTAATTAGAAAGGGTTACTACTCCAACTTTCTTGGGCTTATTTTGTTATTGTTTAAAAATTATAAATCTATAGTATAAAGAATCCTTATTTAGCAAAATGAGCATTTACTTCAATGGATAGAAATGTATCTCAGGAACATTGGCTGACCTGGTCTTGGGAGTGTAGCTGTCTGATCAGGAAATCCCTTCCGAATCAAATGCACCCATTTTTGAATTTAGAGCTCTTTTCAATATTTGCGAAGCCAAATTTGATAATACATTAACAAAAGGATCTCAAAATAGTTTTTTCAAACCAAGAATTAAAGTTTTATACTATCGATGTGTATCCTGATTAAATAACGAATTTTCATTGATGTGGATACAAAAATTACAACACCATGATATAGTTTAAAACTGCACAATACACCGCAAAACATAGAACAATATGCACACTTTAAATTTTGGAGAATTATTTTTAAAATTATTGTTGACAAAAATTCAGATGTTACAAAAAAGAATTGGGGCAGTGCTTATTTTTAATCAATGAAACTGTACAAACGAATAATTTAAAGTGACAGAGGCCACATTAAATGTTTTAGCAGACATAAGCGAGATAAAAGTTTCTGACAGCCACGGGCATTTTCACTTATAAAATAATTTTCTTATCTTGACGTATATGTGCACTGATCCTGCAGTAAAGATCGTTAGAACATTCAGAAGTGCATGACTGATGCGGTATATCTACACTACTCTAAACCCTTTCCTTCTACAATTGCAATAATTTATAATCATCATACTTTAATCTACATCCAAACAAAATCTGGACTCAACCAACTCTTTCCTGCAGAAATTTGTGTCAGTTGCAAGCTATCAAAAGTAGCCAAATAATGGATATCGTGGATTTAATCCAAACCATCTTCGAACGTCCCTTGATAAACCCGGAGCATATAACTCATTCCATATTTAGATGGACAACGATAGGTGTGCAATCTTTGCAGTTGCTTTAATCCAGATGGGATCTTTTGTTCTGTGTGAATTAAGCCCAAGACAGCGTTAATAGAAAATTAATTCGCTGTTAACAACATCGATTTATTGCCCGGCTTTTATAGGCCCCTCTGATATATGCTCTCGCTGAATAGTTCCAGTTGGCTTTATCTTTTTACAGCAGTATGTATAGCTAAACATCATTTGAACCTAAAAGTAAATTAATAAACAATGAGTGGAATCTTCACAATGCCAGCATACCGTGTGTTTCAAAAGTTCCCGAACTGCCCCTTCTGTAAGTAGGGAAAGCCTAACCTGTGACAGCAGGAGTAATGTTCGGACAACCACTAAAATAAACAATGTGCTGAAATAAATTACATAAAATCAGTTTTGCATAGTGGCAAAGTTTCTTAAATGTGTTTCATTTGTTTGTTTTCACGCAATAAACGCTTTTTAAACTGTTACTGTACCGGTATAAGCTTAATACCGTATACCGTGGGTTTTCTCCTGCGTTCGGGAACTTTTGAAGCACACGGTATAGTGAAACTCCACCTATCCTCTCCCTGCTGTAAACTGCGACTGGTCGAAGCCTAATCACAACGCGACATCGTGCTGCAAGCGCTATGAGCAATTAGTTCTTTTGTTTTCTTTATAAAGAAATTCAATTCATAAATTTTTCAATGGTCCCTAAATGCATATTTAATAAAACATAATAGTGAGTTAGGTAAACTTTATTTAGCCATTTCGTTGAATATCGAGGATCTGGTGACATATTAAGAAATGTATGGCAAGTTGCAGAACAATAGTTTTTTGGTTTTTTTTTTGCCATCCGCTAAGTTTAAGAATGGAACCGTTTAAAGCGTTTGCTTAAAGATAAAACAGAAGATCATGTTATTATTTAGGGAGCATCTGGGAAAAAATTAATGACGGATGTAGAAGAAAAAAAAAGGACGAGAACAAGAACCCTGGAATAAAAATAATAATTAATATTGATTTTCAGGATAATTCTCTATTATCCTCCTTGTTTTGACAAAAGATAACCTCTATCCAAAACGTCAGCTTTTTTCAGGGTCTTACGGCAAGACTCTTACCACACTGGGGGAAAAATTAAGAAATATTGGAAAACTGTGAAGTAAATAACTTCATATTTAAAATGCTTAAATCACTTTTATTCTTCGACTATAGAAGAGAATTTGGATTTTAACAATTATCCTAACATAGAACACCTATAGGGAAGGCTTATACAATATAATTTTTTATTTTAATATGTTATCATATTTGTCTATCTGCAGTTAAATCTAATCTTTTCTTTGGGATGGAATTCTCCAGAGAGATGGAGTTATTTGGCCAGGTTCCTCTTTTCACTTTCTATATTCGTTCTCTTCGTCTTGAGATTTAAATTCGAGACTATAAAATGTGATTTACGAAATGAAACGCAAAAAAGAAAAAAATACTTTCCTTTCTAACCAAAATCTCGCTTGATTATCGCTTTGAAGTAAGCCGTAACAGCCCTTTTAATCCATTAATGAGACCAAGTATAGGTTTTATAAAAAAAGCAACTGAAATTAATAATCATCAAAACGCACCGGATTTCATTGTTATTGGAGGGATTAGAGACAGAAAGCAGTAATCAAATTTCCTTACATGCAATTTTATTTCGTCAGCAATTTGGAATCTCTCATGAATCATTTTCTTTCATTGATGCTATTAATTTTTTCACGAAAAGAAAAATCTTAAAGATGATTAAACTTCTTTCGAAATGTTAAGCGCAAATGGAGCTTGAAATTATTTATTGCAGACTTTTTCCCGCCTCTAAGGATGGGATATATTTCAGGATTTCGGGTCTCTTGGAACTTTGTTAAAAGATTTTTTTTTGGCTGCTTACGTTCAGCTTTTCCCCTCTTCTTTTTTGCAGTATCAACGTTTGTAGATTTCACCATGCATTACTAACCACAATAAAATTCAATAGCAGACGCAGTAAATTGTAGCGCTGGCTGTCTTTGAAAATTCCCTCCAGAGGTTGCCAAGAACAAGAAGGAGAAAAGGATAAAATTACCCCGTTTTCAAGTTCATTCCTTTATAACATTCAATGAAAAGATGACGTTTTCTTGGATCGGCTACAACTAGGCTATTCTCTATTGTCGCGTTTTGTAGAGAATAAATAAGTTATACTCTAAGGTAGTGATAGGTTATTTGATACTGATTTGTATTTCGTGTTGGAAAAATTTACTTTAAATTTTAGCAGTTCTGATTCATGTTTTTTTAAAATAAAATTTGAGGTTCTGAACCCCGAAATTTAGAATTATATATTCAGAAACACTGAAGAAAATTTACGTACATAAACTGTCTGTAAGGAGTGTAACAAATGTGTTAAAACTGTAAACTATTAACAACTGCAATTACTTTCCTTCGAAAAAAATACTTGCCCTGTTCTTCCTCAGTTTCTAAATTTATAGGCGGCGCTGGATTCCGTCAGCGAAGTGTGCCTTTGTTGATATCAGTGATGAGCAGACTCTCTCGCATATCACGGAAAGACAGGTATCTGAAAGGTTTTCACACAGAGGTGCAAGTCAAATTTGCAATAACTTTCAATCGGAAATTGCGGACAATGTTCCAATACTTTTCATTGTCACCTGTCCAACCCACCGTCATCAATGTCGATTCATGATGCCGTACAACTAACGCTGTACTAGCTTTCTCCTTGTACCAGAACGCAAGTATTGCTCCAGAAATTGCCGATAATCCTGTGTTAACAATTTGCCCTTCGGGAAAGTACTGTGCGTTACAGCACTTTCACGAATCGCAGTTTTACGGGAAATAGAACCTGTTTTTGAAGATACTTCAAATATGCATTATTACAGTTTATTTTTAATACTGAAGTGTTCTAAACACTTTTAATGAATATTATCAGTTTTGTAAATTTCCTCGGAAACTTGCCAAAAAACAATAGACATGAAGATGCGACTTTTGGTCCAGATGTCTTGACATCTTAAATTATTTGTATTTCATGCTCTCTTTGGCACATGTGTTACTACCTTTCTGAATCGACAAGTTACATATCATTAGATTGATCGAGGAGGTCCAGTAGCTTGGCCATCAAAACCATTGGAATAAACTCGGTCTGTACAAACTTACAGCATGAGTTCCTTGTAGTCAGAGAAGCAATATATGTCCCATGAACATATGGTCACAAACGCTTCCTTCTGGAGATACAACCGTGCGACATTGTCCTACACGTCAACTGAAGACAGTTACGTTGTGTGCCGATAATCGAGGCGTGCGTGATAATCTTATCCAGCCTTCATTGTTTATTCCACTTGAAAACCCTTGTTTATTCCACCCCCGTACCAGATGATGATACTCTTCGCCAGCGGATCGTGAACAATTGCGATGTCATCCGTAACACACCCAGTATTTTCCAACGGGTTCCCCAGTCAATGCAACGACGTGTGCAAGCCTGCGTGGAATTTAACGGAGGTCATTTCGAGCATGTACTTTAGCATGTCTGGACTGTTCTGTTACTGTACAAGCCGGAAATAAACCTAATTTGTAACGCTGAACGGATTTGATGTGACAATTGCGCCAGCTGTTGTAAGAGAACGTTGCACGGTTGTATCTCCAGAAGAATTTTTGTTGTAACAATGTCCAAAATCAATAGAGTCGAATTTTAATTAACAAAAGATCGTGACAATGAAGAATACCCTATTGATGCTTTTTTAAGGTCATTAAGACCGGTGCTCCTTGCTCTTTAACGTTGACATAGACAGGTTTATTACAAGGTAAAGATAAAAATTTTAAAAATTATAAAAACAAAACAAAAAACACTACGTCATATACTGGATTTGAACTGGCGATCTCAGATCTATCGCGGACAGACATAAAAACATAAATTATCTTCTTTTAATTATATAATTAATTAACAAATAATCATTTATAAAAAAGTTTCAAATTATATTTTAACGGTTTTTCACCAGTTTAAACTTTTAATTTGTTTTTTAGTCAATAAATTTTCATTTCAATGAGAGTTAGAAATTAATAATGGACGCAATGATACAAATTAGCACAGGAAAGGCGTACCACACATTCTATACAACCCTCAATACAGTCCCTTGTATTGCCCATGGCCTTCTTCCATCGTCGTGGTAGCTTATAATTCCGTCAGCAGCCCCAGATCTGTTGATGTTACGAATGGAGCGGTGGACTCCACGCATTACGCCGGGAACCGTGTGGAAACGAATGCTGCGCAGGGGTTCCTTAAATTTTGGGAATAAATCACAGCGACTAAGTTCTGAAGAGCAGGTCACAGACAACGGGCACTCATGGAAGATAATGGGTGGAGTGGTAAGAAAGTGACGCAGTTTCCCCTGCAGGGCTTCGCTTGCATGAAATATGTATATTATATAGCATTTATATATAGTTTGCCCGTTGGGTGTTTTGTGAGTAAGGATCAAACCATCGCAATCGTAAGCAACAGCTTGAACGCGTTCACCCACTTTTTTACCGTACTGCGCGTAGAAAGGCAATGTGCATTACATTGTGGAGAAGGGATGGTAGGCCTTGGATCTTCCAATATAGTTATGTAATTATAGGGCAGAGACCTTCTCTGAATTAGGATCGCACATGTAACCATCTCCCTCTAGCACTGGTGAGATCACCATTAAATTTCCAGCTCTGGTATATTTTTTAAAGTGTTCTAAAATATAGGTAAGCTTACTGCCTTTCTTTAAATCTTCAACAATTATCCATGGCCAATGCATCGGTGATTATAACGCAAAACCATCCTTCTTTTATCCGCTGCGAAAGTAAAATTTAATATGTGGATCATATTATGTACGATATTATTGTGTATTAAATATTTCAAACCATGAAATATTAAACTTGCTAAAATCAAAATATACCAGAACATTTATCATTACATGATTGATAAGAGGTGGACTCAATTGCTAACGCCTCCTAATTCAAGTGGAAGGAAAAATACTGCGACCTGGATTCGAACCAGGAACCTCGAGTGTCATATGTTCGACGCCTCTACGATTTGGAGAATCAGATCCTGATGTCGAAACATTCCCTGGTGTTTGGAGAATCAGCTCCAGTTTGTATTCATTATTTTGAAAAAAGTACGGACCCTAAAAGCTGAAACTGCCGTTATTTCTCCATCTAGTAACCTTCTGGCGTACACATTTTTCACAATGCTGATGCCATGCAAAGTAGCTGCAAAACGCTTCTTTAGGATCTGTTCTGTCCAGTGGAGGTTGCTGATACAAGATGATGAGCGCATTAATTTTAAAAGCCAAAAAATTGCTGGTTCGCGAGGTCTAGTAAATATGGAGCATCAGAAAGTTGTTGTCGCTAAGAAATTTTTTAACGAGGGCCATACCACAAGAAACAGCGATGGATAAATCAGGCTTCTAAAGAAGCATTTACTATGGCCATGGAATCGTGGCGTCAGCTATGTAAATAATGAGAAATGTTGGAAGGTGCTTGTTATTCTTTAATTTTGACGTAGAAGGTTGAAACTCGGAACATAGCTTCTCATAGAGAAGTCCTGTTTCACTATTTAGTTTGGTTTTGATTGGCCCACTGATGTCGGAGTTACCGGGGGTGCGGTTAGAGGGGACCAAATGATCTACATGGTATTTGAATTCGGGACTTACGCTACTTCCTATGCGGTCTTCGGCGGGATTAATTTCTTGTTAATCAAATAAAATCTACCAAATTTTACGAAAGTCTTGCACAAAGGCACTAAAGAAAATAGAACATAGAATTGATGCGCTCGTACCAATTTCGTCAATGCTGAAGTGACATCAGTTGCAGCTTTCTATGATCAATACCTTTTTTCAAACTAAATTTAAGGAATCTTATAACTTGAATGCGCTTCGTACACTGTTTCACTGAAAACTTCATTTTATTTAGATCATTTTAAGAAATTTCACTTCTACCACGCATGGCAAATCACGCACATTTTTTTAAACTTTTATTTCTTTTTATACAGGTATTAAGAACGGTGGCAGAGAATCTTAAGAAGAGCAAAGAAAATAGATTCTGCAGGAATATTGGAAGACTGAAAACGCTCAAACCGTGCGCAAGAGGTATTAAAAATTCACCAACACTTCTGATAATTTATTGCGTCAGCATAAATTTTAAGCAATGGTTTTAGAAGTTAATGAACCGAATCTGGACGTTCTCAGACATCCTGCAACAGAGGGGAATGAGATGAAAGTCGCCCTGAAAAAGTTCACGCGACATTCCTCCCAGGAGCTATCCACACCAGAAAGACACTGCGTCAAGAAAAATTCATATGCCTCAAGTCGTCAAGAAAAGTTGAATAGAAGCCCACAGCGGACAATTATAAATCAGTTCATCTGACAAGCATTTATTGATGCTAACCGGAATTTGTTATTGTATGATTGATGAAGGACATTTCGGGTTTAAACACGACCCGATCAGTATTATACAGGGTGAGGCATTTATCTTGAGACAACTGAATATCTCGGAAACTAAGCATTGTACGAAAAAATATCCAAAATAAAAAGTGAATTATTTCGCGGGGGAAATTCATTAGTTAAAAAATTACCCCCCCCCCTTGTTAGGGGGGCTGGGGGGAGGGGGTAACGTTGAAATCTTAAATAGAAACCCCTATTTTTAATGGTATATTCAGATTGTACACACAATATGCGATAAATGTTTTATTCTTGGTATTTTTTCAATTGATCTAATCGTTTAGGAGATAGAGGCCCTGAAAGTGTGGAACTTTTAAAGTTTTGAACCCAATTTTATCGACGAAGACAAAGAGACAGAGAGTGAGTCTTACAGACATTTAAGAATCTTCTCATAGTCTTTAAGAATCCGAAGTCAGAATTTCAAAAATCCAATACTTTTCAATACACACGCATAGACTCTGTCTCCATAGGACTGCTGCCCCCAAAAGTTTACTTGTGCACAAAAAAATTTTGAATTTTTGAAATTATGCCTCTTTTTAAATTATTCAGAGTTTGGGGCGTGATAAATTTTCTTGTGACCCAAAAAATGGATACTTTAACATTGCAGTTTCTATGTGCACAACTTGGAAACGTGACATAATAGAAGAAATCTAAAAGCAGATTAGAATTCAGCACACGAAAAATCACAAGAATAAGGCAATTTAATTCAAAATGATTTTTCATCGTTATGCTGTGTAATTTATGTAATAGACATTGCCTCCATTTCTTAAAATGTCATTCACATTTTAAAATAAGTTTCAAGTATTTCAATTTAGATTGCAGGTTTATGCAAAGTTATTGAGTAAATATTTATTAACATATAAACTCAAACTCAAATATTCAAAGAAAAAATAAAAATATTATAATAAAATATTAAAAGATCACAAGGTGATGAACCGAGTGGAAAAACCTGAAATATTATCAATAAAAAAATTCATTTTAATAAATACGCAAAGTTTTTATATTGCTATCCAAAAAGCTAAATTAAGATCAGTGCATTCGAATTCTAGCAAAGACGAATGATATAAGACCTTTTAAACTGCTTATAACTCGTAATTATTTCTCCTCATCCCATTTTCTTTAAAATTATTTCTAATATTATGTAACCGCTTCTAAATGCGGCTTTACATTCCGCCTATCCATCAACACCTCATTCCATTCTCTCTGATGTCGAAGATATTGGTTGCACCTCCAGCTGAGAAACGGGAATAAGCGATCTAAATATAATATTAGCAGAGTCAAGTGACAGTTGCACCCATTAAGAGACTGCTTTTCTTGAACAAACAAAAATTTTATGTCTGTAATGTATTTTGCACTTAAGAAATATTTATGATGTAAATGTAAAGGAGAGTGAGTCCTTAAAATATCTGCGACTAGGAACTGTCACCCAGGGCAAACGTCAATTCCGGTGTTCCTATTTACCCCTGGTTCTGCATTTAAAAATTTTTCTCCTCTCTGGCATAAGGTTTGGGTGCGTAGTAGTAGTATTTATTCTTTATTAAACAAATATTTTCGAATATTAAGTTACGTTATATTAGGTCATGTTAGTTTAATTTTTCGAATCCAATTGCTAACAATTTTAAATTTAGTAATTAAACAACAATTAAATTACTACAAATGAATTTATTTCAAACAATTACAGATGCCCAGTGGCTGAAAACATAGGGGGGGGGGGTTAATAAGTAGATGACCCACCGTGTTGAGCAATACCACAGCCCACTTACCTAGTGGGCTGTGGCAATATATTCGTTTACGTGGTCCATGTGGTATTGACAGTATATAGTTAATCTTCATTTAGACTCTCTAAATCTAAATTTAACGTCCAATCATGACTTCAGATAACGCACTGGAGAGAAATCGTGCTCGTCAGAAATCACCGAACATCTTATAAAGCATGCCCGCTAGACGTTCGTTGTGTGACCATGAGTTGTCTTGGTGAAAAATGAAATTTGGTATATGGTAAAGCAATGATATTAGGTGCTTGTTATAAGAGAGTGAGTAAAAATCCTGGGTAAGTTATGATAAACAATTTTAATGTAAATGAAATTGTATATTACAAGAGTTACTTCGACTTGAATAGATAATTAAATAACAAAGGATTTAGTCTTGATTTCTTAGTTGTTTAAACTTTTTTTGCTATAGACTTGTCCAATTTGGAATGCGAACAATCGTTACTCGTGGAAAATCCTGGATTAACTCGCATTCGTTCCACAAAGATGACAGTTGACAAGGTATAAGGTTAAAATACAAGAAGTCAGGGTTAAATACAAGGTGATTCAGAATTCATTGTACAAACTTCTAGGGGTGATAGGTTGTGCTAACAGGAACAATGTTTTCCTATGCCATTGTTGCCGTTAAGCCCTTCTGTGGGAGATAAACGCTGCAAACTAATGGGAGATAAACTGAGGTGGGGTGGCTGCCACATCAGTGAATTTGTTGATATTACATTTACTGTTAAAGTTCACACATCATTTCCAAGGAAACAGGATATCATTTGGCAGTGTTACTGAAACATCTTTTACTGCATCTCATGGAGCATTACAGCATCACAGAGCAGGTGGATATGGTTCTCAACTACGGAGAAGCAAGGTGCAGTGGGCGTGCTGCTGCAAGGCTCTATCGAGAGCGTTTCCCACAGCGACATGTATCACAGCACACCATCTTTGCCCATATTGTACAACGTCTGAGGGAGACTGGAACCATCAATGTCATGGACCAGATTCAGGTCACCCACGAACTGTCTGGGAAATACTGTTACGAACACATCGCAGAGCACTGTCTGGGAAATACTGCATGACAAAAGGTTCAAGATCTGTTGCCAGATGACCACCCATCACGTGTTGCTTTCTCGCAGTGGTTCCTGCAACAGCATGATGCCAATCATGAGTTCAGCAAGTATATCCTCTTCACAGATGAAGCTACCTTCTCAAGAGACGGTCTCTTCAACACACACAATGCTCATGAGTGGTCCTTAGTAAATCCGCATGCGATTTGGAGTGAACGGCTACCAACATCATGCGATTTGGAGTGAACGGCATGCGATTTGGAACACGTCACAGCTACCAACACCGTTTTGGAGTGAACGTTTGGGCAGGGATTCTAGGAGACTATTTGATTGGACCATACATGTTCCTAACTGTACTGACAGGTCAACACTACCGCCAGTTTCTACTCAACACACTTTTAGATCTCCTGGAGGACGTTCCTCTTGCTGTCCGCAGAAACTTGTGGTACATTCATGATGGTGCCCTGCTCATTGCTACCGTGCCACTCGTGATGTTTTGGACGCCCAGTTTTCTAGGCGATGGATTGGACGAAAGTTGACCGGTATTGTGGCCAGCCAGATCTCCCGACCTCATCCCTCTTGATTTCTTTCTTTGGGGCTATATGGAGAGTATGGTCTATGAAACTCCAGCAGAGACAATTGAAGATATCGTAGCTCGGATTACAGTTGCTACAGGAGCCATAAGCAATATGACCCTAATGTGCTTGCAAATGTTCGGAGATCAGTGCTTCTACGCTGTCGTGTGCGCGTAGAACAACAGGGTCGGCACTTTGAACACTTGCTGTAAACCAGTTTCCAATGAAATGTGCAGCACCATACTGTCCATTGTGCTATGTGGTGTGTAAGTTACACTATGCACAAGACTGTATTGTAAATGCTTAATGTTGCCATTTCTCAGTAATAACATTTAGGAGCAATAAAATTATGTGAATTACAAAATATTGGAGACCAAAGTGCTTTTGTTTGTCTAATATTGTAGACATAATTCTAATACTGTATTCCCCATTAAATTTTAATGTTCGACACGCAATTATCCTTTAAATTTAAGTAAAATGAAGTTTGTGATCTTCAGGCTGCCACCCTTCAGGGGCAGCAACCTCACCTTTAGTGGCGTTTATCTCCCACAGGAGGGCTTAACGGCAAAAATGGCAAAAAAATGTTCCTGTTAGCACTACAAGTTTGCACAATGAATTCTGAATCACCCTGTATATTGCATTATCAAATTTTAGCACAGTAAGTTAGGAAAAGCCAATACGTTATTTGTATGGCAAGACTTTCGACACTTACTCACAGATGAGTTCGTAAAACTTCGTGAACGTATGTCTAGTGAAACGCACTGAAAGGCCTCCCTCAATACATTTCACCGACGTATTGGACATCGTCGTCTCTTTGGAAGCTCGAATCGATTGTCATGCTACTGATGTAAATGTTATCACAGGAAGAGCTTGGCTAAGAGATTCTGGCTTACCCTCAGGATAACTCTTTTGATGATGTCATCTCTTCAGAATTGTTCGAATTTTGAATTCGGCGCTTAAACTAAAATTTTCTGTTCTTCCAGGGATGCGCTCATTGCCGTTGTTCTTTTAATTTGCAAAGCCCTTCTGAGAATGTAACTTCTATGAAAATGGTCAAAATCCACAAAATTGACGAAGTTATAACACCTTTTTTCTTTTAGGGCGTTATCCAAGGCTCGTCGTTTTCCTCTGTCAGAATTTGCGGGGACGTTTCTATTAGAAGAACTAAGGTGCGTTGCAAAAGTTTAAAGGCACTCTATTTTTTGCACATTCCTAAACATTCATTTCAAGTATTTTAAAATCTTTTAAAGACATGTGGGTAAGGGTAAAAGAAGGTGGTTATTGAAGCGAAAATAACCAAACATTGATTTAATAATTAAATACACCAAAAAATTAATATTTACAGTGTTGCAAAAGTTTAAAGGGCTCGTTGTTACGCTTTAGATGATGAAAATCACATATTAATCTGCGCTGAAAATCTTCATTCAAGTTAGGTGTCACGTTTTTCACCGTGTATTAACATTGTTTACACCAATAGTCACGGTTGCTTTTCATTTGCATTCACTTTGCAATCACAATCAACCATGGGCATGGAAAACAACTTTCAGAGTTTAAAAAAGGGCAAATTATGGCTTTGAAGGACCAAGGATTGTCTAATCGTCAAATTGCAGTCAAGGAAATTAGGAAGAAGTTCCAGCGTTATAGGGAGAAATATCAAAACAAAAACATTGAATATCCGTCATCTTTTGAGGGCATGAGACCCATTGCTGCCATGGCTCTGAACTTATCCCATTGTTATACAATACATCCAAACACGCAACAACTCGTTACCATCGTTATACAATAACAAGTCGGGCAAAAACGGCGCACTTCGATGAGTAGCAGTATAGGATTGCCTTCCTCTTGCCCTCAAAAAATGGCAGCTGTACCCATAATTCAATGCGAAGATATTTTCCCCTATTGACATTTTGTGCGAAATGAAGAAAACTATGGAACCAAGCCACGCAATAGACGACCGCCAGCCCTGACCAATCGTCAAAATGAACTGTTTTAAAAGAATTAAGTAACTCCACAGTTTCATTGTGAAAACTAGCAAGTAGGCCAGATATTAATGTATCAAAATCAACATTATCACCACTTGCAAATTCGTCCAATACACTTGTTTATAAGAAGAGAAAAACAACACCTGCCACCAAGTCTGAACATAAATAAAAGAGACTGTCATTTGCGAAAGACAAGATGAGCTGGACCAAGGAATGGCAAAAAGTGGTATTTAGTAATGGAAAAAAAATTCAATTTAGACGGACTAAATGGGTGGCAATTCTATTGGCACGACTTACGCAAAGAGGAGCAATTTTTTTTTCTGAAAGGCAACAAGATGGCGGATCAGTGATGATATGGGGTGCTTTTGGATGGCAAAGAAAGACGAATATAGCATTTATAAATGGTCGAATAAACCTTTTTGATGAACATTTAGTGCCATTCGGTGAAAAAATTGGAAAACCATTTTGGGAATTTCAGCAGGATAACGCACCTGTCCATACGGCAAAAACTACTTGGGAGTGGTTTCTGAACAACGGAGTGCAGGTTATGTAATGGCCTGCATGTTCACCGCACATAAATCCCATAGAAAACTTATGGAGTATTCTCGCCAGAGCTGTATATGCAAATGGAAAAACATAAATCTAAAGATGAACTGAAAAATGTGATCATTGAAAAAGGGGAAGAAATCTCAAAAGAAACAGTGGAAAATTTAATTAACTCTATGCCAAACAGAATGTAGAAAGTTCTTACTAAATGTGGTAGAAGTATCGGTTATTAAATATAAAAAAATTTTAAAACTTGTTGAACACTGTGCACTGCCTTTAAACTTTTGCAACACTGTAAATATTGATTTTTGGTGTATTTAATTATTAAATCAATGTTTGGTTATTTTCGCTTTCTTTTACCCTTACCCACATATCTTTAAAAGAATTTTAAAATACTTGAAATAAATATTTAGGAATGTGCAAAAAATAGGGTGCCTTTAAACTTATGCAACGCACCTTACTTTGGTACACGATTCACCTTTTCTGAATTTGAAAGAAATCCTTATCATTTAATTTCCTTCGTTGGCCCGCCTCTCTCCTTTGCTAATTTGCATAGCGAGTAAGTTAAGTGTGGTCAAAATGCCCATTATGCGTACTGGAGATGACCAGCAGTTATAGCTGACAGCTATCTCAAACAATAGCTTCATGAGTGATCATCATGAATGAGATGTGTGGCAGTCTAAAATGATAGAAGGGTCAACCCGACTGCAAATGATTATCATTGTTGAGACTATTTATATGCCTTTCGTCGCCATGTGGCTCTCGAACGTTTACGAAACCTCAGCCATTTCCATATGCCTTACTGTCTTGCATATACGCATATCAGAAAACTTAATCTTTATCTTTGTTGTGTCAAAAATCAACTCGCGAAATTTGTTCCCATCGTCTGGAATCACCCTGTATACGTAATTATCCATAATTGATGATATTTATCATATAGTATTTCTATGCTAAAATCAAAGAAACTTTTTTCGAGGCAATGCAAAGTATAAAGCTTTATTTCTCGTTCGCAAATAATAATTTATTAGGCTATATCATCTGAAGTAACTTTGCCTTTAGAAGCAATAGCTAATAATAATTCAATTTTATACTAATTTTCATTGCGATAATATTCAGATATTATAAACGGGCACTGAAAAACACAATTAGGAACCTTTACTTTAAAGTAATATTGCATGACAGATTAGGACATTTGATATGTCTGCAACTAATTAATTGGCAGCCAATTTGAATGATGTAGGATGTTTTCAGTAAATCAATATGGAGCTATCAGAATATTTTTTTGTTTTACATGAGCACAACGACCACAGTATCAAATTGCTATGTAAATTGGGAGCTTTTGAGCATTAATTAACTCTACGTGTACACCCAAATACAAGCATGAGTTTTTGAAGAATAATAATTCGTATATTCATTTTTCGAGAGGTTGATAGAATTGTATTATGCATTAGTAGAATTTTTAAAAATCCTCTTTAAAAGGTCCAGACTTCAATAAGGGAGAGACAGCATCCGATATATGTCAGAAAAGCGGGGGAAAGAATCTAAAATGTAGATCGTAAGACTACATAAAAACTTCCGCCTCTTAAAATTTTCTTCCTTTATCCCAAGGTATAAGGAGTAATAAGAACCCCACAATATTGATCATGAGGCAAATTGTTTTCAGTTCTTTGAAGTCATATACAAATATTTTCTGAAACGAAGGATGTTGAGGAAAGTTTGTATATCTACAGAAAACATTTTATCAGTTGAAGTCATAATCACAACTGTGTTTTATTATGGTAAAGAGCTGCTAATTAGGTACAACCAAATCCATTATATCATCTTCTGGCATATCTTCTGCTTACATGCTCCCATTCTCTATTTTGGCTTATTATTTTCCCGAAATAAATTCAAAAAGTATCATATTTACAGATTACGACTCACATTTCGTAAGACTATAAACAAATTAACTTATTTGAACAAAGTAAGCTTCAACTGATAGCTCGATAACAAAGAAAGATAATACAGTATTGGCCTTACAGTATAACAGAGGGACATCAGGAGTTCCAACTAGTTTCGCCATTTATTCCCGGCTTTGCCATTTGATATCCTTGACAAAGCCGGGAATAAAAACAATTTTAATCATATTAATTTTTTTAATTTTTTTTTTTCCTTCTTTGAAAATTTTAAAACTTTCATTTACTCTGGAAACTAGTTTTAAGTTTGGATTTAACCGCCACAATTACCGTTTGTCGAAACTAGTTGGAACTCCTGATGTCCCTCTATTATACTGTAAGGCCACCACCTGTTTAGTTAATAGGAACAGTATTATGATCCATCCTTCCACCGAGAATACAGTATTCTTTA
Organism: Rhysida immarginata; assembly: GCA_023313115.1. NCBI lineage: Eukaryota > Metazoa > Arthropoda > Chilopoda > Scolopendromorpha > Scolopendridae > Rhysida > Rhysida immarginata. The sequence continues at coordinate 3,473,117 of JAHWFO010010123.1, forward strand.
ATGATGCTTTAGGCAACATTTTTTTCAATATTGCATCATAATAGTGGAAGAAGGTTGGTCCTATATAAGGTTGGTTTGACTAATCAACGTTGCAGATGTGTCGACGAATATCAGACAAGATGGTTAACATCGACAATGTCAATCTCAACTGGATATTTCTCCAAAAGTAACGGGTAGCATTTTTTGTAAAATTCAATTTTTATTTTAAACCTTTGCTATTTATTCAATATGTTGAGACATTCTTAAAAAATGAAATTTCTTCTTCTTCAATGATTTTGGCCACCCTGAAACTAAGGCTTATATGCCTGCACGGTAAAATTCTGGACTGGCAGGTCTGTGCCACTGTTTGGTAGCCGTCGCGAGGGAGTGGTCATCTTCAAACCTACTTCCACAAAAAGAGCTGTTCCGTTATTTTAACGTCGAGAGGTAATCGCAGTGTAAGATCAGGGTTGTAAGGCAGATGTTAAAATGTTGTCCAGCCAAGTTTTGTGATCTCGACCTTGGCTTTTGACTGACCGAGGAAAATCCCGAATAATAGCGCGCCTCTTTTTCATTGGATAATCTGGATGTCATCTACAAACCATACAGATCTTTCTAGAACGATGACTACCTTGTAGTCGAAATATGCATATTGATGGTGAATAAAAAATTGCGGAAAAGCAGCCCTGTTTGTTGTGTTATGAGAATTAGTATTTTTTAAACTTTTGTTCTATGTTGTCAAAAAAAGTGTTTAAAAGTTGACAAAAGATTATTAACTTCCTTAAAGATCTAACAAGCACTAGGAGACAATCGCCAAAGCTTTTAAAAATACATTTACAAAATGACGGTCTCTCCGCTTCACGAAGTAAACAAGATATTGAAAAAATCCCTATTTAAATGCGTTCCTTTACTCTAAACATATTTGAAACTTCATAGAGCTGTATAACGATACCGTACACCATTTCTATTCACCAACATTAATGTCTTATGAAGATCTTAGCCTTGCAAGCAAACGTTCAACCACCTTGTGCGCACTGAGAAACAGCTGTTAGCTGTAAATGTTAAAAAACGGTTGTTTAAATTATAATGTAAAATTACTTGCTACTAATCCAGCTTTCGTTACAAGTCCAAAAAAGAGAATAACGTCATCAGTAATAACATCAACAGCCAAAGTTCTGAATTCAGATAAGGTAAGTTTTTATAAAGAAGAATAAATTTTTATACTCTTGACTTGCAGTTAAACAGAACAGTTGCTTATTTTTTATTCATTGAGCAACTCAATCAACATGCGCATGCAAACGATAAGCTAATTAGCTATAAAGCCAAAGATATTCTTTTTCTTAAAGAGAAAGGGTTCTTTGTACAAGGAATTGACATTAATTCGCCGTCACAAAAAATAATCCAGGGCCCCTGAGAACCAGAGTTGAACCATCTGTTGTTGGTTTTAATGTGGGCGCATTCCACGCGACAACGTCACCGGATCCATTCATCTCGCACTGTATCCCACAGGAGATAAAAAGCCACGTCAATTGAACTGCTGCCTTTCGTCTTGCTTTCCAATAATTTTTTTGTTCCCATTACTTCCTATTATCCCAGATGAAGCGCTATTTTCGGCAATTTAATTTCATACGTGAATCCATTAAAAACCTTTCGGTTTAACCTCTCCAAATTAAATGATATTGGTTCTAAATTTAACATGTCACTCCTGCTTTCAACTGTTTGTACAGTGAAGATAAATTATGGCACTTTAAACATTTCGATATGCTTATTATTCACATAGAACAAAAGACGTTGAATAAAAATTATTATTTCAACATTAGGCTATTATACATTAATTTTACATTAATTATACATCAGAAATCTTTCGAACAAGAAATGACTCAAAGTCAGACGGTTAAGCAAACTCTGAATTGAAAGTTTCTAAGGCCTTACATGAAAACACTAATATTTTGAGTGAAGATACACAAAAAAATGTGTTTGAAAACCACGATGCGAAGGTATATTGGTTATGATTTGGACATGATAATCGGTATTGAGAACAGCTCATAGCCTGAGTCACAAAAACATCTGAGGAATTTACTATGAGAAAACCTCTTATTTTTCCCACATAATTTTGAATAACTTCTTCGATCAGTTTGAATTACACTGGTCAACAATGATTTTGTTACATGGTAAACATTTGCTGAATCTCATGTATTTTTGGGCGCTGATTCCGAATACGAAGTCAGAATTCCCCTATCGGCCTCAATTTTTTTTGCCCTTTCTATTTTCCAGTAAATGCAAGAAGCTATGAAACTTCTCATATGATTCAGTATGAGAAACATCTGTGGCATGTCTGTGGAGACCTGAAAGTGATAGCACTTTTATTTAGTTTACAAATTGGGTATACAAAATTTTGTTGCTTCTCGTATAAATGGGACAGCAGAGATAAGAAGAATCATTGTTAAAAAAAAGTGACCAAAAGATAAAACATTGACTGTAGGAGAGAACGTTGTGAGTTCTGCGCACTAGTAAAGCATGAAAAAGTTTACCTTCCATCCGTACACTTTAATATAGGTTTAATGAAAAAAATTCGTTAAAACAATGGATCGTGATGGGACTGGATTTCATTATCTAAAAAATAAATTCCCTAATATAAATGATGCTAAGATAAAGGAATGCAAATATTTGTTGAACTGCAAATAAGAAAACTAATGAATGATATTGAATTTGAAGACAGTTTGAATGACTGTCTTTTAAAAAGATTGTAAACAACTTCCCTGGAAATTATAAGGTAGATAGCTACAAGGAACTTATAACGGAGCTTCTTAAAAACAATAAAGCACTTGGATATAGTTTGTCACTAAAGATCCAATTCTTAGATTCTCATCTGGATTTTTTCCCTACAAATCTTAAGAGCTGTGAGTGACGAACATGGAGAATGCTTTATTCAGGAAATATCCTTCATGGAAACAAGCTACCAGGGAAAATGGAACCCAAAGCTGTTGGCTGATTACTGCTGGAATCTCAAGACTAGCAAACTATACCAGAAAATCCAAAAGAAGCAGATTTTAGGTATGTACAAATTGCATGTAAAATATTGGTATATTATCGTCACAATGTTTTTTTTCTTCAACAAAAAATAGTAATTCAAAAACAATATGCCTGATAGAAAGAAACCATTTACATAAATGCTATAAGATTCAGCTATTACAATTCTTGTAACAAACAAAAAAAAAAAAAAAACGAAATTTTGTTGTCCATGGTTATCTTTACTGTATGAAAAAAAAATCTTTCGTCACCAAGATGTTTTTTTGAGAGGCAATGTCTCTTCGTCCTTAAACAGAGCATTAAAACTCTAAGATACAATGCACATTCTTGAGTGGAAGTACGAGATGTGCTATCTAAAGGCCAGTTGTGAGTGTTTCTCTATATTAAGTTATGAATACTAATGACTCTTTACACTAAAATCAGAACCACAGCTGAAATATACATCAAAAAATAGAACTTGTATATCTTGTTCGAAGTCGAAATCTCTTCTGTGTATAAAGATATAAGTGCGTAGTCTTGAAAATATTTTCTCCTTTGATATTCTCCTAGTTTTGACATATAGTCATAATGGGAAAAACAGCAAGTACTAGACCCTAGTGATTAGGGAGGAATTTACTCTTGTTCTAACAATTTACATACCCTATGATTAACCGCAATTAAATTTGATTTATATGATCGGTTATTTTTATGAGAGGTCATAAAATCGAATTTAACATGTAAATTAAAACCTCATCAGAGATGATCTATTTATTAGAAATGATCATTTCCATACATACAGAAGATCAATCCACATTTCAGATGCGTTTTACATAACGCTGTGAATGTTACGAAAAATACATCTGCGTCGGTAAATTTAATATGTTGTTTCATTTTTTTTTCAGTAAACTAATATGTAAATTACTCACGATATATCTGAAAGGATTTCAAATTTTTCGATTCTGCTTTCACTAATTGACTATCTCACGGTGGAGTTCGAAAACCGGCCAAATTGCTTGGTGCCCGAAAACGGTCCATGCACGGAAAATGGTCACAAAAATGTTTTGTTGCATATTATGCAAAATTAAAATTCAACAAATTTTGTCGATAAACGATGGCCAAATAGGCAAATAGTAAATAAATATAACATATCTACTGACTTTACGTGAATTAAATTTAAGTTAAAGTTTAATAAAATTTATCAGGCGAATCTGTAATGAAACTACTGTCCGGTCTAGCTTTGTTGCATATACATTTATGGATACATCTTTGTACCCTACATACTTATTCAATAGATTAAGTTGGGTCCATGTTGACCAAATATAAATAAGGAGAAATTTCTACTTTCCAACAACATGGATTTATTGACCATCGAAACGCGTCTCTGTAATAAATCCATATTGTTGCAAAGTAGAACCTTTCTCCTTATTTATTCAATAGAATCTGTAACAATGTCATTCATTCTTCTTAGAATTGAAATTCTCATAGGCGAGTTTTTAACACTCGTTTTCATATTAACCCTCGTATATTTCTGAGGATACAAATCAAAGTGAGGTTGCATAGCATCCCATTCTTTTTTATTTCCATCAAAGATTTAGTAAATCAGATAAAAAATATTTCTTCTTCTTTATTATAACTTAACAAAAAATCCCAAAGAGAAAAACAATTTTATAGCTACCATTCTTACTCAGCCTATAGCTACCATTTTTACATTATTATACCTTATGGAATGTTTTCATATTAATGTAATCGTACTTGTTAAATTGTCCAATATAAAATAAAAAATGAAAGTTGTAAACTTAATTACGAAAATAAAATATAAAATTTTGTATTTTAATAAACGCAAACGCCTTTGTATTTGAGGCATAAACAGGAACTGTGCTTTATCTTACAGTTGTCTAAGGCTAAGAATTCTGAATTTCTGGACCCAGGCTAACCAGTCTAAATTACCGCGAAGAGTTTAGTACGACTCTACCTTGTGGTCCAGAGTTAAGAACTTCAGATTTACAGTTTATTTTAATAGCGACTACACTCTACAATTTTAACAAGGAAAACGAAAACCATTAACTTACAAAATATTGAAATAAATAGATAAAAATATAAATAACAGTTAAGAATAATTAGGCTATAGGGATGTACATTTTCTATTTTTGATGTATATTTCAGCTGTGATTCTGATTGTAGGGTAAAGAAGAGCCATTAGTATTCACAACTTAATATAGAGAATCACCCACAACTGGCATTTAGATGGCACATCTCGTACTTCCAATTCAAGAATGTGCATTGCGTCTTCGAGTTTTGATGCCCTATTAAAAATAGGGCAAACAACAATCAGAAATGTAAAATTAAAGTTTTATTTTTCCTATTAAAGTTACTCGAATTAGCTCAATGTTAGTTGCAATTTCTTTATTCTCTATCATTGTTAGATATATTATACACATTAAGCTTGACGTTTTCTGATTAAGTAAATCCGTTCAGCTTAATTCATAACAGAAATGTCGGACTATAAAAAGGTGGTCATTAAGCTAACTTGTTTAAGTGACGGTCTCGTTTGTTACAATTGGTTAAACGCAGTTTACGACTGTTTTTTGAAATTTAAGATTTCAGATTGAATTTCGTCTGCTTTGTGTAGGCCTACTTATATTTAATTCAAATACTTTTGCCAAACTTTCCTTATTATGGAACCTGTATAAATTATACAAGTATTATTAAATAATTAATATGGCAACTTTTCAAGTTTGTCGTTCGGTATCAGCAAACTCCAACAAACAAATGATTAATTTTAATAATTTTCTTCAAATGCCTATATGAAAATCAGTCATTCAGATTTTTTTTTACTTTTTCATTAGAGTATTCTAACATAAGAAATAAATCTTCGCAGTTTCATTTGAATGGATATAAACACTAAAATTATTGATTGATCAAATTACTAGTTCCTTCTGTTTTTTAGTTCAATTATTTAGTTAATCTTATATTAAGAGGTTTGTTTTTACATAAAAATCATAAAAACTCTTTGCCAAATGAGCAATTATATTATCTTTGATTCTAACAAGAAATATCTTTCCTGTTATGCTGCTGGTTTAAATTTTTGAAATGTTTATAATGAGCACAAATGAACACTGATGCTTGAATGTTTAGTCTTTCAATTTTCATAATTTAAAGCTTTTATACGATATTATAAAGAAATAAAAACAGCCTGTTGTTAGCTACGGGTTATATAACGAAAACCCTGTTAATGTTTATAAGGTGTCATATAGATTTCTGCTCTTAACCGTCCCTTGGTTATTGCTGCAATTTATGACTCTCCATATAAAAATGGTGCAGTTTCAATGGCTGATCAAACTTAATTGTTAAATCTCCAAAAGATTAGATAGTAGAAGAAACAACTTAGTTGTGTACTTAATGATTGAGAATTAAGTACACAACTTCATTCAATTAGAAAGTGAGAATTTTAATTAAGGCGATTTGAGTATGCCTTAAATAAATTTCACTGAATAATAAATATAATTTTTATTGCTATTATTATTATGAAACCTAGTAGTAATATAAATTGCAATAAATTTTACTGTATATAGACAGAATAAAACTCTTTTTTTCAGTATGTCTATATTGTAAAAATTACATAATATCTTTTTTGCCAGTATATGCATACAAAATTCTCTATTAACCTATTTCTGACATCTGGTTTACAGAGTAATTTGTCATTATATTCTTCATAAGGTCAATAAGAAGAATGCCATTAGTCATTAAGATGATTGGCCTGGTTATGGCTTACTGTTAACAACACCCAACCAATCGGATTTAATAACCCTTATAATGATGTTTTCTTTTGTAAATTAAACACGTCATAAAGTAGCTTTAAACTTTAATCATCATATATCTAGGAAATGCTGACCAATATATAAGGCAGACAGACACACACATATTAAAAAAAAATCCTTTAAAGTTTTGACCTTGTTTGTTTTAATAACTAAATGAGACGATTTAATTGGTAAAAACGATAATTACACTCTTGGTGATTATTTTTTAATAACTACTTTCATTTGCGACTTCATTATTCTGACATCATTAACAAAGTTGTTTTCATGTTGCAGTTTTTTTTTCTTTTCCTCCTCACGAAAAGTTCAATTTATACATCAAGAAGAAAGAAGATTTCTAAAAAATATTCTGTCGTTACGTGACTCTTAAACATCTACAAAATTAAAGGAAATTCTTCGGGAACGCCCAAAAACCCTTCGGCATTCAACGGGGTAAGTAAGGCCAGACGATATCGCGGACTCTTTTCCTCCCCTTTGCCCATTTCGAATTTTTTTTTTCTTTTTTGCTTACATTTTTTCATATATGATTAAATCGAACAAACTGATTATTAAATTCACTTTGATAGTCATTTTCCTAGGGGGGGGGGGGGGGATTTGTTTTCACACTTTAAGAGATAACGGCAAAGGGATTCTGAGTGGAACAATGTAAATAAATAACAAAAAGAGGAAATGCAAGTTTTCAGCAGAAATAAGGAGGGAGAAGGAAGAGCCATTAGAAATTGAGGAAATATTTTCAAAAAGCAATAAACAAATTTAATGTTCATGAAGAAAATAAAAAGAATTAGTAATCAAAACATGATATTAATCGAATTTTTTTCCCTTTATTACAAGCGTTTCTGAAGTTATGAGTATGAAGTAACATTGAGAAGCAGTATATCAATGTAGTTTTATGAATTAATCTTATGATTTTTCCCTTCTGCATGTTTTAAACAGGATGTGCCGTTAAGCATATTTTGATTTTCATAGGAAGCTCACGTGGAGAAACGACCTTATGTGAACTTTAACAACGAATATAAAAACTCCAAATGTCATCGATGCAAAAGAAAAAAAATCATAATACTGCCTTCTTAGAAATAATCGAACAGAGGTCTAACTTTGAGTATCTAAATAAAGTATACTTTCAATGTAATATAAAATATTACTCCAGTTCTAAATAATATTTGATACTCGTTCTATTAAAAGGTTTTGAAGAGCACTGAAATATTAGCTACTTCCATTAAAACACAATGGCCGTTAACGAAGTTTAAGAACTGAAGTCTATAAAAAGATCTTGTTCTTAGGTGAGTCGAAAGTTTAATGTGCAAATAACCATTCAGTTGATGCCATGCTTTCTTTGGTAGTTAGGTACCTACCACGTGCATTCAAAAGATGACGTGTAACGGTGCTGTGTAAATCTGAATCCAATTTAATTCTATTGTTGTGTTTTTATTTCTTAATGGTCGAAAAACGTTACGCAATCTCTAATTGACCACAAGTGGATAAAAAAAGTACAGCTTAATTAAACATCGCTAGTGAATTAGAAAAGAAACAAACCAAAAAAAAAGGTTAAACGAAACAAGCTCATAAAAGTTCTTGTTAATGGGTGGGAAATGTTTGTCGGGAGAGTAGTCGCCATTAAAAAGTAAAAAAAAGGAAACAAAAAGTGGGAGGGCATAAAAAAAGAAAAAAAAAAAGCAAATGGGAAAAAAAAGCAAATTCAAACGTCTACTTCCTCTTCCTAAAGCTCGAGGACAGGCACATGAGCACCGTCGATGGCGCTGTGCCAGCCAATTGAAACCCAGGGACTATAATATCACCGACAACGAACTATACCCAACAGGTTTTCTGTTTATCAGAGAATTTTTCATCTTAAGCAATTGTTGTGATTCTCGCCTTCATTTTGGCTGCAGTTCGACAAGGATCGAGTTCTTATATGCCACCGAGGGGGGCGTAGGCTTTGATGTGACGACGGAATGTTCGGAAAAGGCGACGGGTGGAATTGGGAAGGGGGTCGAGAAGCTTCCTGTAGGGCGAGCTTTCCCACGATCGGTAACGTCAGCTGTCATCCTGTCCTCTGTTAAGACATTACAATTCATCAGCAATAATTGCTGCCTAATCGCAGAATACGTCACAGTTGTTACTAGATCAAGAAACCCATCGGAAGAAGCCGGTTCCAGTTCACTAATAAAAATGTAGGTCTTTTTTATTATTATTATTATTATTCATCCACGACTACAGCTGTGCTTTAAGTGTATGCAGAAATGACTTGGTTTTACTACTTTGTATATTAATTACAGGGACAACTATTAAGATGCTTGGCGGCCTTCATGAACGAAAACTTAGAATCTCGACTGCAATAACAAACCGCGTGTGTCTGCATGGAAACCACTAATTTTTTATTATAATTTTTGCTCTAATGCAGGAAAAAGGGACTCGTTAGAAAAGAGTCCACATTCAATTTTCGTGTTCTTCGGAGCAATCAGTGGTGATTGCTTTGCCACTGTTGCTATGACTTAAATCTTCCCATCTAGTGAACTCGTCTTCTCTTTCTCATCACGTAACGCAATTATTAAAGCCATCTTCCCGGAGTCACGCGACTAATTTCATCAAGTTCATTCTCTCGTGTAATGCAATTACTGCAAAGGAGGCGAGGGAGACAAAGTTCTCGAACGGCTCGAAAACCATCCACACCCCATCACTGTCTTCGCCACATCGTTTCAACGAAATTTAACATGGACAGGATGACGAGAGAGAGAGGCAAGGAAAGTAAGTAAGGGCGGCAACAACAAGCCAAAGCAACATAAATTAAAGGCAACCAGGGAAGGGAAGAATGGAGAGAGAGAGACCCGAGTAGTCTTCAAAAATAAGTGCGAAGATAAATAAACAAGACAGAGGGAAAAAATAAAATCAATTTGGTTGCGAGCAGTGATGTCGCTACTTACCGTGGGCTGTGACAGCTACGATCGACGACGACGACGACAGCAAGGGACTTTTTCGGCCGGACCGGGTGTCAAGTTCACGCGTCGTCGTCGGTGCGGCCCAACAAGAAGTTTTCGCCGGCCTTGAGCTCTTGAGACGTCGCTAAACACGTGGCCTTAATGGTTATGCGCGAACACCTGCGCAAAAATAGAGACTCGAAAACGAAACGAAAACTTTGAGGTGTCCGAAACGTACGGTAAAGAGATGCACGTGATAAAATGTACACTGGTCACACAAATTCGCTGACGTTGTCTCGTTGTTCGATCGATCGAACGAACGAACGGCCGCTAATAACACTTTTGCGTCACAGGCTCCGACAACCCCCGCTGCAGGCTCTCTCTCTCACTTACTCTCTCTCTCTCTCCACCTCCTCCTCACTCAATGTCTATCAGTGTTGATCTCTCTCTCGGTCCCGTATCTGTCATTAATTATTTACCATGCACCCTCCGTCTCTCTGCTAATGGTCTCAACAATGGCGGGAAACGAGGAGGCGCCACGTGTGTTGAGGAGATGCATTCCTAGCGACGAAAAGAAAACGAATTCGTAAAAAAAAGAAAAAGAGTAACTAACGAGAGCACACAAGGAGGAGAAAAAATTGGCAATACCAGTTTAAGTGGCTGCGACTTCAAGACAGTAAACATTCGTCATTTAAGATAAATTGCATTTAATTTTTAAATTTGTCCTTTTCTTCATCTAAGGAAAGAAAAAAAAACTCGCTCTTAATTGGACATCTGAGAACAAGTGACGTTTTTCGCGAAATACGATAATAAGATTTATGAACGTCTGACGCGCTATTGTCCTTTAGTGACGTCACTCTTACAGAAGCGATAAGAAGAGGCTCGAAACTCTTATGTTAAAGATAAATTCCTCCGATCATCCTGTTGTCTGACCCGGAGCGATGTTTCGCCCTTTGCGCTTGTTCAAAATGCAGCGCCGCTGATTTCGTAGAAAACTTCATCGCGCATCCTCCACGAGGAGGGAAAAATCGCGCGTTTTTAAGAATTTACCAAATATTTTCCGTCGAGGGGCGGGCCCTAGAGAAGAAAGGAGAAGAAGAAGAAGCCAGAGGGAGACTGAGCGTCAAAACGCGCAACCGACTCCAGCTAACGACTTTAACATTGTCTTGACGGTTTATTTTTATCTCCTGCCATTTCCGCGAATGTTTTTATCCAGCAGAAAAAAGACCTAAGTTCTTCTCAACGTGCAATTCGAGATTGTCTAAGCACGTGGCTAGTGTTTGATACCCCAATTTATATATGAAATAAAAATAGTCATCCATCGTGAAAGCGAAATAACGCACTTTCTTTTCGCAATGAATAAAATCTAATTGGGTGTTAGCGAAGCAAAACAACTTTTCTTCTTTTCTTCTCTGTCATTTAATTTTCGAAAGAAATACGGCGCGTCTTAATTTGTTTTTATTGCATAAAGATTACAACTTTTCCTTTCTTTTCGTGTAGCTATCGATAAATATTGCATCTCATGATGCGGCTTGATCATGCAAATGTTTCGGATCGTGTTTTTGTTTAGTTCATTATAAAAATGTCAGAAGATCAAATTGCGTTGCATTCAAGTCGTCTACCATTGGCTGAATCTAGGTCGGCGGCCTTTTTTCTTTCGACTTCAACTTCCTCTCCCCCCTCTTTCATCGCTCCAAACCATTCATATCAAAACGGAAACATTAAAAAAAACCATCCGACTTTTACTCACGCATTTGAAATCTTAATAAAGCGACCTTCTCAAATCAAGAATATAAAATCAACTTCGACAATATTTTAGTAAACTTCATCCTATCTGGAAATTCTTTACATTCGGAAACAAAATCCTTTGCATCTTTCATAATGAAATTCTAGATCTATCAGTGGGAGAAGAAAAAAAAAAAGAAAATCAAATAAACTCTTCGGATAAGCTCTTTGAATATTTGGCTTAGAACATGATCCCCTCATTAAAGTGAACTTGACCATTAAAACACGCTGCCGACTTCGTTGATCGATAACCTTATTGAAAGCATCAATCCTACCTTGCTTTATTTAAAGAGTACCAAATGTAAGAGAAAATGCAAATTAGTTCAAAGCATATTCCTTTGACGAAACTATGAAAACTTAAATAATTCAATTCCGTCATAAAATTTCTCCGCAATTCAATGCACCTATCAACTTTAAATTGATGATGAAACAAAAACGTATATAGCGACGTGCAAAGAGTTGCCAAATAATTGATGAAAGTGGTTATGTAACTCAATAAACAATCAGCAATAACGACTGAATATATTACCTTTGCATTAAATTTATAAATTTAGAAACAATCGGAAGATATATTTAAAACTCTTAACTAACGGATATAGCTTAATGACTTTAAACGACTGCCTGAGTCATGAGAGTGTTCATTTTATGACAAATGCTGATAGAAATGATTCAAATATGTAGGACTTAAAAATGAAATGATACTGTTTTGAGAAAAACAAGTGCATTCATATTAATACAATATTTTATATGAAAACATTGGATATCAAATATTTTAAGTACTGTAGAAATTTAAGTAGGTATGAGTGGTAAACGCATTTGTATCATGACGTAGTTTACGGTTTTGATGACAGGCAAATTGCATTTCTTAAGAACTCAACACGCCTTTCACAATAAAGTGGTTTTAAATGACAGGGGAAAAAGTAAAGACTTTAGACAAAGATATATAATAACGTAGACAAGACAATACATATTAAGACTACGTATATATTTTCATTATTTGTTTATTTTTTATCATTTGAATATAAGCAAAATAGGAACTAAATGATTCTTAATACACTTTCTAATGTTTGAATTAGTTTTTTGAAGAATTTACTACTTAATCTAGTCTTACGACTTACTTTAACTTGTCAAGTTTTCAATGCCTTTTCGTTTTACATGAAAAGTCTTTTTAGTTTCAGTTGAAAAAAAAAAACATCAAACGTGCTAAGAAAATCTTAAATATTTATCAAAGAAAGAAAAAAAAAGGACAGGACTATTAGATTTTTTCCTTTAGCGAATAAATTTGAAGAACGAGGGAGGGAGGATGAAGGATAAAAAATCCCGTTTAAAAATTTTTTTTATCCATCAGGAAAAAAAAATAAGGTTCGAAGGACGAAAAGAAAACTTAGAATTATAGGGAGGATTAGAAAGTGCATTTGGCTTTAAAAATAAAAAAAGAAAAAAAAATTCTTTCTTCGTACTACATAAAAGTAAAAAAATAAATAAATAAAAATGAATAAATAAAAAAATAAATAAAAAAAAAATAAACCTCTAAATTTTTATAGCTTGTGATTGAAAGTTTTTTGGGTTTTTTCCCCTTCCTTTTGGATCTCTAAGGGTGGGATGTCATTAGCAATTTTTAAAAAAATGGATTTAAAAATACATAACAAGCTAAAAATTCCCTCAGCCATCAAAATTTAAGTATTTATCTTTTTTTTTTATAGTTCATAATTAGTGACAAACATATGTTTCCTAATCTTAATTTGTTGTAATAAAACGATAAATGCATGCGACAACCCTCACTCAAAAAACATATCCCCCTGAGCCTTAAAAATAATTTTGACCCACGCAATTTAAACTTCAAAAGAATTTGTTAGGATTTATATAAACCACGGGCTATTAAACATTTGTGCAATAAGTAACGGGTTAAAATCCTTCAATTTCTTGGAAGTAGTTCAACGGAAGATTACGACGAGTGCAATGCTTTCTTCTTCTCTTTTCACTTTTCGCATCTCGTCGGCAGATCTCAAAAGCAAGCAAAAACTACGACTTCCACTCCAATCAGATTAAAAGTGCCACGAATAATACGTCCTAGCTTACGTTACTGAACAGGGATGCCAAGCAACAGTACATGAATAAAGGCCAATCACCATTCCATAAGAACGAAATGAAAGCGGATAGGATATATAAGTTGAAAAAACAAAAATTCAATGAAAAGAAAAAGGATTGCGAGCTCAGTAACAGTGACGCATGCTGGAACATCGCTTAATACATTTGGAAGACAATGATTGCAACACATGCCCACCCAAGGAGAATACCGATTAACCTAATTTTAATTTAAAAATTTAGCATAATTAATATAAATGCTTCTTCTTTAGACTTTTGACAGAAGCAATAAGTTATATCTGTGAGTGCAATTGCCTGCTTTCAAATTAGAATATGAAAAAAAGAAAAATCAAGACACAGATAAAAGATAAGCAAACAAGAGCGACTTCAACGTTTTAAACATTAGAAAAGTTGGCCCAAGTTACATTTCGAAACATTCTTATCGAGTTTAACTACTTTCTTCGCCAGATCAACAAAGTATTTCTTCATTAATGTTCGTTTTTTTACTAATCTATTTACCAAGCATTCCAATTTTAAAGCAATTTAATTCTCCATTTCCTTTCATAAATATTGTAATTTACATAATGGAAAGAACTTTTCGCGAAGTAATAAAAAATGAAATTCTCTCTCTCTCTCTCTTTCATTTCGTCATTTTATCTTTGCATTTGCCTGCGTTGAAGAAACTTCACGACATGAAACGAAATTTTCGTTTGTATTTTCTTCTGGCCATTACGAGTTATTCTAATTGCTTATGCCTCAAAAGTGAAGAAAAATGGCTGTTATTCCTCTATTAACTTTCCTTTTAAGAACCAGGGCTGTGATATTTTGGAATTTATCTAGTTTCCAGAACATTCTAGATAGATTCAGTACCGAGTACATTTGGAGTTACTTTTAGGATACCTTCTAAAACTTTCCAATTCCGTAAGTAGTAGTACTTTGGGACACACGGTCATTTTTTGTTCTCGTGATCCATAAAAAGCAAAAAATTGCGCCAGTACAGTCAACCGTTGACAACGAATCCCCTGACGCGGCCGGTCTATTGATGAAAATGGGTGGGTAGGGAGAGAGAGAGAAATTGTTTCTTCGTGACTCACTTCACATAAGCGAAGAACGGCTTACGTCCCTCCCCAGTCTGCTCACCCATTTTCATCAATAGAATGGCCGCTTCAGAAGTCTCGTTATCAACGGTTAACTATAGCTTGCCCGAAGTTCAGTCTCATCTAGCGACGATCTCCCACACGATTGTGGAGTGAGATTTGAAATAGAAAACAATAAACGTGTGTCACAAAGTAAACCCCCTTCACGGTAATCTAAAAAGAGTAAAACACAGGGGCCCACCAGTTCTGTTTAGTAGAGCTGCATTATCTCCCGTACAGGGTAGCTCAAAACCTATCTATCAAAATTAAACTGGTAATACCAACAAATAAATACTGGTATTTAGGACCAGTGTTTGAGGTCAGTGAATACGGGGGCCCGTCGACATGATTTTCATAGCACTTGGGATAATCCAAAATGTTCATGTATAGGGGGCGCCAACGTAAGGTTGAAAGGGCGCCACGCTAACTTTGCTTACCGCTTCGCGATTCAACAATTCGAAAATGGTAGTTATGCGATAGGGACCTGCACCATCCTGCATAAACTAATGATGTGTGGGATCATACCCGCAGATTTCTTCAATGACAGGAATGAACTTGTTCTCAAGTACCTCTGTGATGACACATTTCCCCTCTGAAAAATATTGGTCTACAAATCCCAACCGTTACATTTACGGCGTTTCATTGCGGAGGCCTTCTCTCTCAGTGGTTGCGGTTAGAGCCTGTTTATCTAGTTGGCTTTGACTTACACGCGTGGCCTTGCGTATGTTCGACACAATGTGTGTTATAAAGTAAAGATTGGAAAATCATTTGACCATCAAATATTGTCTTCTCGAAATGAACGATTTCAGAGCTTCCCTGCACATATGGGAGTGGGATGGTTAAGTGTGATAACGGTATAGCATCAGCCTTCCAATCCCATTTCTCCTCATTCTTCGACAATTCAGTCTTATCTTCATTTGATGACGACGCTAACACCAACACATCTTGCCTCTTCTTAGAAGACGAAGTTAAACAGTTCTTGTCTGGAGGAGATCTCTCCAGTCCAGCCCGAGGGAAGGTGATTTACCGTATGCCTATTACATCGGGACACAAATTTTGGGGCCTTTACTTCAAGTTCTCAATTCTATCTAGCGGACTCTTTCATTACGTCAGAATTTACAAGAAGGAGATTAGTTTATTTCCCAAAATTTCATCTTCAGATTTCGTGACCCAGTGAAGACCTACTTCAATACCGACGATAAATTTCTTCACTCGAGTTCTGCAGTCGAGACTAATGGTCAGTTCATTATCTACTTTATCAACTGACTCTTTGGAAACAATGGACATATATTGTTGAGATGAGGAACACTTAGTTACAACAATGTCACTGTATTGTTGCTAAACACTCATTTGAGAAGTTTCAGTTGAGAAAGTAGATAATGGACTGGCCCATAAACTCTTCGCTCTCGATTTCTTCGATCCCGGACAATCCTGCTCAATACCATCTCGAAGGATATCTGATAAACTCATCCGTTATATAATGTAGGAGGCTCAGGTCCGAAAACAATCCCTGGTCTTTCAGAATCTCGAACAAAGCAAACCACGCCTCCTTGTACAGTATATTCCATCAACTTCATTTTCTCAATTTTGAACTGATCATCGCATCATTATACGCAATGACCAGATCATTTACGTTCATTAATGGAGATTCGTCACTAACTTCCATTTATCGAAAGATGTTTCCCTGTCCCCTTTCTTGTATATATTTTATCTCTAGCCACTATTACTTTTCCTATGCCGTCACTCTCAATTGCGGGAGATCTCATCTTCCTATAACATAACTATTCGAATGAATTAGACTCGAACCCCTTGGGCATACGCAACAAGGCTTTTGGTATCTTCAAACCAATACAGATAGCACCATCAACCTGGAGAAGTCTAAAGGCATCACTTGGGCACTGGTCTGACGAATGTCTGCGCTACTTCCCCGGTTCTTGGGGGGTTGGAAATGACTACTGGGATATAAGCTTTCTTTTGTCTCACGTATGGACCAACTTCGTTGGCAAGATGTCATGAATGAATACCTCTCTTGATAAATAAGAACTTTCTTTTTATCGTATAAATGTTCGTGAGAGTCGATTTTATTCGAACCCATATAATACGACCGATGGCGAAATGTCTTTTTTCTTTTTCACGGCAAGCACTTCATAGGAACCTGGTAAATTTCGTTTGGATCTGACAATATTCATTGCCATTCATTACCAACTTACCTTCTTATTCTATTAGAAAGAAGTGGTCTTGTTTTTCCAAACATCTGCATATTGTTTAATTGTCTTGTTTAATTGCTGGACGCTTTTATCAGATTCTACAGTCTCCACCGTAGTGAACGACTTTGTTCCCGTTAAACCCCAGATATTATATCTCGGCGAATAATTTACTCTTGTTTTCCGATGCATTCTAAGATTCCATTACTCTACTCGTCGCTGGTAAACTCACTAGAAATTTTCATCGCAACCCTTACATTCACAAAATCCAAATCCTACGAGAATTCTGATTTATGCAATATCAGGACTTGGGTGAAGCTACTGCTACCGTTCGTCAACATCCGAATTATCCCTGGCTAGAGATCTTCTAAGCTCTCAAATCTTTGCCTTTTCACTGTAGGCTTTTTGCACAAAGGTTTTCATGCACTGCAGCAACTTTGGAAACGAAATGTGGTGATGTCTCGTGTGTGGCACTACTGAAACTATTTCACACAAATTCTATCAGTGGCCTTATGGCCAAACCATCCTGGAAGTGGGGCCGTCTCAAGCAGCATTACCGACAGGCGAGTCTTTCACTCTGCGTGCCACTTATTTGATGAAAATTCCGAGAGCCTTACCAACGAGACCTGGTTTTACCATAGTTTTTCGAGAAAAGTGAGATTCAAGAGTCGACAATCCCACCATCTGTTGTTTGGAGTAGAGCCGTCTTTCATCTTCGACCCTTACTTCTAGAACGAATCCTCCGGTGTTCCGACGACAATCTTTAGCGCATTTTTATACGGTCATCCGGAACGACTTAGTTTTCGTCTCCACGTTTCCGACATGACATGACTATGACAACAATGTTGAGGACGCCCGTGCCATGATTCAGGAAACCGACGAGTGGCAAACGATTTACAAATTAGCCATAGTTCTCATCAGTCGATTCACTTCAAACGAACAAGTAACTATGCTACTCAGCCAAAGACATTTTTTTCTGCGGGGTTCAGCAGCTCCTAGAACGCTGGAACAAGTGTATTGAAAAGCACGGGACTATGTTGATAAATGATTTCAATTGTTAGATTTCTGCTTTTGTTGAAATAAATTATAAACATTTTGTGCGGGTATTTATTAACTTTTTTTTCTTATATACTAAAAAAAAGCTCTTCAATAAAGACCATCTTTAAACAAAATATATTGATTTACGAAAATATAAAAAATGAAGGTCTTGTGGGATTCAAACTCAAGAGTATAGATAACTTCCATGATGTAAATGTGATGGAGGAAAGGTGTGCATCATTGACGAAATTCGGATGATGTCAGTGGAAATGAAGTAAATCGAATGATAGCCAAATATATAAAAGTTGAACGACTCCTGTAGTGTTTGGCGTCCTTGGAGCGACTTTGAAAAATCTGAATCGTCACTTGGAAGCTGGCAAAATTTCAACTCATCAATTACAAAAACACTATTCCTTGGCACCGCCCGTATTTAGCGTATAATTCTGGATATCTGAAGTCTTTAGGGAAGAATCCCATATCAATCACCATCACTTGGTAGTTTTCATTTTATTAATACATTATCGATATATTTTATTATATGTTTTATGAAGCTAATAAATACAAGGAGAAGAACAATTTACGCACGTATGGCGTTTTTTTAGAAGTACGAGCGTAGAAAAGGAAAGAAAAGGAAAAATTCCGCGACCTGGGATCGAAAGGGAGACTAAGAATACCCGTCTCGTCGCTCTTAATAGCTATTGAGAAAAAGTTGGAAAAAAATATATAGGAAGATGGAGATAATGAATAGGGGCCATTTATAACCCTAAGAATCATATTGTATGGAATCTCGGGATTCAAAATAGCTGTATTTTACTATTCATTAAGGAAATAAATGAGCGTTTACGTTGTAGAACGATCCGAAGCAAAGATTGTTGTTGGGTATAACAGTTTTTAATTTTGGACCTTCTTTTACTTCAAGATGTTACAGAATGAAATATTCTACAGGGTGTTTTTGAATTGAGTACAGATTTTTTGGGAGATGATAGAAGAGGTCCTTAGAAGTATTTTTTGCCATATGAACATGGAATCCCCGCAGCTCCGTTTACTTACAATACTGCATTGAACAATCAAATGACACCGGGATGCAGTGTGCGTTGGTAGGCCTAGATTATTTTATTTTCAACAATTAACACAAGCAATCTACTGTAATAGCTTTTAAAGTAATGTCCTGTTTGGGCCATATCTCCTACCATGCCGTCTTAACGGGCAAACATACCTTGGTTTCCTGAAGGAGGAGCTCCCTGGTCTTCTTGAAGATGTTCCGCTAATGACCAGACATTTGATGTGGTTTCAACAGGACGGCGCATCTTCGCATTACACAAGAGCAGTTAGAGATTACCTAAATGAGACATATCCTGGTCGTTGGATTGGTCGTGGCGGACCAGTTGCTTGGCCATCGAGATCGCCATATCTCATACCGATGGATTTTTTTTTATGGGGAAGCATAAAATCAATGGTGTACTCCGAACCCGTAGATACCGAAGAAGAATTGGCGGCTCGTGTTGTCGCGGCAGCAGGTGACATCAGCGACCGTGCAAATCAACCGTTTCCACGCGTACATCAATCCATCATAAAGCGTTGCGAATTGTGCTATGAAGCAAATGGCGATCATTTCGAACAATTACTGTAAAAGTCGTACAGTAGATTGCTTGTGTTAATTGTTAAAAATAAAATAATCTAGGCCTACCAACGCACACTGCATCCCGGTGTCATTTGATTGTTCAATGCAGTATTGTAAGTAAACGGAGCTGCGGGGACCCCATGTTCATATGACAAAAAATACTTCTAAGGACCTCTTCTATCATCTCCCAAAAAATCAAAAACACCCTGTATATGTCCCACAATGGTAGAAACTTTCCGGCGAATTTCTAGAATGTTTCAAGGGCTGGATAACCTGTAAGTTAATTAAGCTTTCCCTACTAACCTACGGGTACCAAGCTCGATAGGAATAATGTCCAGATTATGAGCCACAAGATTTGCATGGTTCAGCGCTTCCCTTAGAACCATACTAAATCATCTGGTATCGTTATCTTTTCCAAGTGTTGCTGGTCTCATTCAAGAGTCAACATGGCCCGTGCTGCATGGGAATCGTTGAAGAGTCCACATAAGCTTCGACAGGAAGAATAGGGAGTTATTGGTGAAATTCTTTTATCAAAACTGTAGATGCTACGACCACAAAACAAGGCATACACCACAAACAAGGCAAAAAAAGTAAAAGTGTTTCAATGGATTTGCTTATTAGGAGCTTTAGCAAAAAGCTACTTATAAGAATGCACTGTTGGTCTGTACGTTTATCCGACCGTCCGCCGTTTGCACGATAACTTGTAAACGGATTAACTTTTTCGAATTTTGTTTTCAGAAATATGAACATCAAAGTCTTAGCTCGGCTGTATCAACTTTTCAGACTTTTTTATGGACCCCTTCAAGTCGATTGCACGTGCTAAAACATTGACCGTAATAAACGCATAGATAATGGCATGTCATATAACAATCAATTCGTCAAGAATGAATACAATGTTACTTTCTTTTTTACCTTTTAGGCATTGTTAACATGGGCACGCGCACGTGAGGATCGTTTTGTCACAGTTATAGCTCCTTCTTGGAATATTTACAAAATTTTATTCATTATTTCTCTTTTCCATGTCTTGGTAAGGTTCACATAATGGTTCCTGTTTGTGCGATCGCTTGTAACCAAACGGGCAGAGAGAGAAAGAGTTTGGTTAAGTAGGGAAAGTTTGATTACAACCACCGTATAGGGGCGGCAACCTGCGGATCGCGGTCCGCTTTCGTTTTCTTTGGGCTTGCTACCGGATTCCATGCGGCCCGCAAGATTTTTTAGAAATATGTAATGAGAGGGTCAGAAATAGGATAATTTTAAATTATTTTTTGGGAAACAGTGTATTTTATATTAAAAATCTTAGAAAATGTTAAAAATCTGTAACAAAAATAGTTGCCGACCGTTGGTATAGACCATCTTTTTAACTAACATTTAATAAATAATGAATGGAAACTGGCAAAAAGTTTGGAATCACTACCTACTGAAACCGTTGCATTGGAGATATAAAACAAATTTCAAAACATTGTGTATATTTATGAAAAAAAATAAGTGCAGAGTTTATTCCACAAATAACAAATGATATTTACACACAAACACTTATTGTGTATGTAAAATATTTATACAAATATTACAACTTAAAGTTGAAGACTGTTGGAAAAAAATTTGGAACCATCAAAAGTTCAAGGAAAAATTTTGGAATCGTGCAATATTTAGTGTGAAAGCGATGCTTTACCTACCTTTTGAAAATGGAACAACCCACGAACTTGAATATTATGATGTTTTCTACATGTTAGTACAGAACTGTTCTTGGTTTACTTGCTGATTCCACAAGAATTTACTACAGCTTAATGGGTCCTGTCAAAGAATTGTCTGATGCCATGAGAAACCACGTTGTACAAATTTTACGTGAAAATAAGATTCAAAGAGAAGTCGCAGCAATTATGAAATGTGCCCAATCAATTGTTGCTAAAATATCGAAAAAATTCCGTGAAGATGGTGATGTCAAAACAAAACATCGTAGCGGACGACCAAAGAAAACAAGTGCTAGATAGGATAAGATGCTTAAAGCAATTGTGAAAAAGATGCGAAACTCTTCATCAAGACAGTTAAACGTGGAATGGAAAAAATTCACGTACCAATGTTTGCGACAAAACTTTCCGGATACGATTAAACAAGATGGGCTACCGATTTAGAAAGGCAAAGGTGAAACCAAAAACTTACTGCTTGTCACATAAAATTACGACCACAATGGGCTAAAGAACATTCACACTGGGCCTTAGAAGACTGGAAACATGTGATGTTTAGTGATGAGTCCCGAGTGTGTGTCAGGTGTGGTGATGATGATGGACGGTTTGTGTGGCGTCTTTCATCAGAAAATTTTGCCAAAGATTGCCTAAGATATAAAATGAAATTTCCTCGAAGTATATGTATTTGGGGATGTCTTTCTTTCCATGGTCCTGGGCATTTGTGTATGTTAAAGACCACTGTTAATGCAGATGTTTACCTTGCTATTTTCTTATACCATCAGCTGAAAATGCTAAGACGACAACACATCATGCCACGAATCCAAAAAAGTCAAGGAATACTTGGAAGAATGCAACATACCAACACTGCCATGGCCACCCAATAGCCCGGACCTTAACCCAAATAAAAATATGTGGAGAATTCTGAAGAAACAAATTGCCAGGAAACATCCAAGTGATCTAGAGGAACTTAAAACAGCAATTCGTGAAAGCTGGTCAGAATTTAATATTTCAACGTGGCAATCACTAATTGAATCAATGCCTGATCGTGTGAAAAGTGTTGTAAAGGCTCGAGGAGGAGCCACAAAGTATTAATTTTGTTTTAAATAATATGATTCCAAATTTTTTTCCAACAATCTTCAACTCTAAGTTGTAATACGGTATTTGTATAAATATTTTATATACACAATAAGTGCTTATGTGTAAATATCATTTCTTATTTGTAGAATAAATTCTGCACTTATTTTTTTTCATAAATTTACGTAATCAACGGGAAACAAACTCTTGTCCACAAAACAGATTTAATTAGCAGAACTTGAACTACAAGAAGCGAAAGAGTACAACATAATTAACTGATGCTCACAAGAAGAAGAGACTGGACTGGGCAAAGGAACGGATGAGCTGATTGTCCGAATGGAGACGAATCATATTCAGTGACGAGAAAAATTTCAACCTATACGGCCCAGGTGGGTGGCAATACTATTGGTCTGATCTTCGGAGATAAGAGGAAATGTTTTCAAAAAGGCAATTTGGAGGGGACAATGTAATGATCTGGACCGCCTTCAGTTAGAGCGGGAAGATACCAGTAGCGTTTGTTAAAGGCAGAATGGATGCTATTGGTTACCAAAAAATGTTGTCCGAGTCACTTCTTCCTTATGCAGAAGGCATTACAGGATCCCGTGGCAATTTCAACAGGACAATGCTCTTTTACACACTGCCAAAACAACTAAAATGTGGTTTTCCGATAATGAAGTTGATGTCTTACCATGGCCAGAACTCTCCCCTGACCTAAATCCCATCGAAAATGTGTGAGGAGTGCTGGCTAGAAAGGTTTATAAGCACGAGGAATCATATGCCACAATTTAAGAATTGAAAGATGCATTTATCCGGGGTTGGGAAGGAATTGGGGATCAATTTTTGAGGAAACTAATTTTATCAATACCCAATCGCATTTATCAAGTTATTGTCAATAAAGGTAGCCACATCAATTATTAAACCCATCATTTCTTGACCTGAGTCTATAATTAATGGCCCAAAAACTTCATTTCATTTGGTTTTTGTTTTTTGGCTGATGTAAATTTCATACAAATATTATGAAATAAATGTGGAAAATGTTCTCATAGATTGTGAACATTAATTTTATATTGTGAAATCCAAATAATTTCCGTCTATTTACTGAATGGACTCTTATTTAGGGGTGAGTCTATTTTTTGGGGGACACACTGTAGGTGAAAAAAAACAAACTTGATAACTTTTGAACAATTGGCGAGATTCAGTTAAAACTTGACGGTTGAAAGCAGAGCTTTATAATCATGTTGGGATTTTTTGAGCTTGCGCACTCGTATTGTTGTGGATGTTCATTTTTCGTTGAAAATGTCGAACAGCGTTTCTGAGCGTATATCCATCGTCAAGGCTTACTATTCGAGTTTTGCAGAATTTTGCTCTTTGTCTGCGCCACATCCTAGCCATTGATGGCAAGCATATCGAACATGTCATAAACTAAATCCGAATATCTGTAGCTACTTTTAACATTTGAATAAAATTTTTGAACTCAGTAGTTTTTGAAAATTTGATGTTTTATTTCATATAGCTCAATAATGTCACCCTGTATTTAGGTTATAAATTTCTATGATTTTGGGAGACTTATCTCCAATTTTAGATTTTTTTCATCATTGTGGTAGTATTACACAGCTGTGTGTTAAATTTAAACTTTATAACTTCCAAGTTGCATTTTAAAACCGGACAAACATACAAATATTGTGCTTTATATGTATAGATAAATAAAAAAAAAAAATTCTTAAACACATAGGACATGTTAGTGCGTTAAGTTTTCGGGCACGCCTCATCGCTAGATCATTTTGCGTCCTTTCACATGACTAATATTTCTCCACAATCTGGGACAATTTTACGTTACTATTATCGTTTGATCATTCCTGGAACAAACATCGTGGCGGGATTCGAACCCGCGACCGGCGGAATCGAAAACTGGAAAGCTTCAGTCCCAGTGCCAGTTACAAAGATATATCATAATAAATAACAAGCAGTACATTATTCTGTTAAACCATTTTAATGTGAATTTAAGTATGTGATAATTTATAGATTTTCTGCATGAACCCTACCTTCACCTGCAAGCAAATTAATATTATGCACGCATGCATAATTTCCTGTCATTAATATTACATAATATTTCCCACTTTCATGATAATGTCTTAAAGTTGATGGCCATTAATTTCTCCTCGCAGATTTTTTTGCCAACCAGACAGTGAGAGTGAGAGAGACACACACACACACAGAGTGAGAGAGACACACACACACAGAGAGAGAGAGAGAGAGAGAGAGAGAGAGAGAGAGAGAGAGAGAGAGATAAATATGTAATCTTCCCAAGAGGAAATACACCCGGCAAGTCAATTCATTTGGGTGATAAATTTCTTTCTGTCTAAGTGATGTTGGTTGTGTTGCGCAGCCGTTGTGACAAGATGTTTCCTGGATCGCTCAATCATTTGGGAAAATAATTCGGATATGACAACCCCATAACAACAACATGCGCCTCCGTGATGCATGGCCACTCTACTGAAGAGAATTAATATAACCTTGAATTTTATACAACTTTGAATTGTGATCTAGATATAAAATGTAGAGCATAATTATATTAAAACAATTTGGAATAATGAAAATGCTTTTAATGATAATTATAAGTGCTTTTATGATTATAACAAAATAACAGTTACTTCATATAGGGTAAAATCGGATTCAATACAGAACTCCAATAGATAGACATGCTTATAATAATAGCATCAATTTATTTAAAATTGAATTTTAGCAGGAAAATAGACTATGATGACAATTGACAAATTATGTAAAAAAATATGATTGGGATCTCTGTAGTGTTTAATGGGAAAATTTTCAAATGCGCTTTCTTTTAAATAAATTTATTGCGGTAAAAGCTAAGTAAAAATAAATTCTGCAAAAACATTAATTACTTCATAGATCTCAATAAAAAATTTGAAATATAGAAGGTTGATTACGATCTTTGCTAACGATTTATTGCAACGATGCTGCATGTGCGCGTGACAGAAAGTACGTGAAATGATATTGCCTCCTTAACGTTCTTTGATCTTATCTCCATATTGTTGTGTTTCATTCGAAAGAGGTAAATGTCATGAAAAAATGTCCCCGAAAATCGGACCTTATTGGGCAGGGTACATTATTGTCCTTTCCGACGCTAATTACAGCTATTCTGCTATAATTTTTCTGTTTCGAAGAAAGGCATATCGGCAGTAATGAATGAAAAATTAGTTAAGACATCGTGACTATAATAAGTGGAGGGACACAAATACCAAGTTTCAGGTTCTTACGCCTTTTGTAAAAACTTATAGCTTGATTTGTATTTGGAGCCTTGGGGCCCCTGCCGAGGCCTCAGAGGACTATATCAGTTTTAGTGTGTAATAGCTAAAATTTTAAGCAACACACTATAAATATAAAACATTTCAGGTTTCTGGACTTCTGGTTTAAAATTTATAGCTTGATTTGAGATTGAGGCCGCATGGCCCTTTCCAAGAGACTTATATAATTTTTAATATATATTAGCTAAATTTTTAAATACCACACTATGATTAAACAAAATTTCAGGTCCCTAGGCCTTTCCGTTCAAATGTTATAGCTTCAATTGTATTTGAGGCCACCAGGGGCCCCGAGGCCTGTACTAGGTATATTGTGTCCTTGTATATTGTCTATAATTTTTAAGTAACGCACTGTAAAAATACAAAACTTCAAGTTCTTAGGTTTTTTTATTATTCAAATGTTACAGCTTGAGTTGTGATTTGGGCTCCAGGCCCTGTCGAGACCTAAGAAGCTTAAATCAGCTTTTAGTGTATATTTGATAATTTTTTTTAGAAACTACTATAAGTATACAAAATTTAAAAATTCTAAGCCTTTTCTTTCAAACATTATAGCTCTGTTTGTATTTAGGGTCCCTGCCAGGGCCCCAGAGGACTATATAAGTTTTAGTGTATAATAGCTAAAATTTTAAGTAACACACCATAAAGATGCAAGAATTCAGGTTTCTGGACTTCTGCTTCAAAAGTTATAGCTTGATTTGTGATTGGAGCCTCAGGGCCCCTGTCGAGACCCAACAGGCTTATACCAGTTTTTAGTGTATATTAGCTAAATTTTTAAGTAATTTTCTATAAGTAAACAAAATTTCAGACCTTTTCGTTTAAAACTTGTGGCTTTGCTTGTGTTTGGGACCTCTGCTGGGGCCAATATTACTTTTTTGTATATTTACAATATTTTTAGTACTAAACTAAAAATATACAAAATTTTAGGTTTCTAGACCTTTCCGTTCAAAAGTTATAACTTGATTTGTATTTGAGGCCTCGGGTCTTCTGGCGGAGCCCCAGAGGCCTACATCATATCTCTTGTATAATTGCTATATTTTTTAGTACCACATTATAAATATACAAACTTTCAGGTTCCTAGGTCGTTCCGTTCAAATGTTATAGGTTCAATTGGATTTGGGGCCTCGGGACCTCCGGCGGGGCCCTAGAGGCTTATATCACTTTTCTTGTATATTGGTTTTATTTTTTTAGAACCGCACTACAAATTTACGAAGTTTCAGGATTTTAGGCCTCTTTGTTCAAAACATAAAAAAAGGAACCATGAAATTCATAGAAGTGGCTCCGGGGCATCCTAGAGGATTCGCTATATTTTTCGCACCATCCTCTGTATAGGGCCTATGTGTGTACAAAATTTCAAACCTCTGGGTCAATCCTTTCAAAAGTTATGGCGTATGACATACACATTACAGAGTAGCACATCTGTACCGTCGTTAATAGGGTTTTAGATGATGCTAAAACCCTAAAAAGGAAAAAGGAAGGGTTAATTTCAACTAATCGGTAATAAAGGTTAATTAAACAGCAAAATCCTCGAGTTAGCACAAGCCAAACACCGCAGGTCATTCGAAAGGTGAAAAACAGCTTGCCCAGAGTGATAATCCAGCAGCCCAAGAGGGATCGCAAATATTGTAAATAAAATAATAAACAAAAATTGCGTCGCAAGAGTCGTGTTCATAAACTGCTACCACGACAAGCCGCAGAAAGGAAGAGGAACTGTCGGCGGCTTTAAGAGATTACCTCACAGCAGAATGATGGAAGTACGTTGTCATTTTGGATGAAGCCTACATCTGCCTCAACGATTGCAACAAACCCCGCGCGATTTTGTACCGTCCAGATGGAGAGAACTCATATCAAAAGTGGTCCAAGGAATATAAGGAAAGTTTTCAAAAGGATTTAGTGATTGAGTGATACTCGTACAACGGCAAGCTCACAATCTGAAGAGTGGACAAGAAGGGGCTAAAGTTAACTCCCTTTACTATCAGCAGCATGTTCTCAGTCCAATTCTCCACGAGAAAATCCCCGCCTTATATAGAGAGGACAAAAGCGAAGTTTGGCTTCATACGTCAATTTATGTTGGATTTGGAAGATGAAACTGGAATTCACGTTATGCCCTTTTATGATATCCCTATCAAGTCACCAGATGCATCCCGATGGATTTCTGTGGATTTGGATTATTGAAAACCTACAAACAGGAATGAATAACATCAGCCTCGCCATTCTGCAGACATCTCTTCTGCAGTGGAAGATACGGTTCAGGGCAAAAGGCCACAAATAGAAGGGTGGTGGAGAAAGGGGGTGTCTTAGTAAATGTTATCCTCCAAATCAACCTTTAGTAGTTTTTATTTGATGAAGATCTAAATTGGAATAGTACTTCATCCGATTTTCGCTAATCATTAAAGAATGTTTTATTGTAAATTGGGGAGTTTAATGCAAATACTAAAAGTTTTACTTCTACATAGTAATTGATTAGGATTTTGAAAGCCTTTTCAATAGTTTGTTTCTATTATTAGCTTATTTTAATTTAATTTACGAACGGCATATTTCTATTGATTATAATGATTGCCTTATTAAGATTTCCATGCAATCATTGCCGCATGAAAGGGTTTTGTATTGCAAAAGGGATGCGATTTCATTAGATGGATCCACGCAAACGCCTACACCATACATTGATTTCCACGCATTTTTTTCTCAAAATTCTACCAAATATTCCAGCTTCAGCTTATTGGGTAGATAGTAATGCGATTGCATTCAAAGACGAACAAATCCTAATAAGTTTTGGCGAACTTTCGTTCATTCTCCATTCGATGGAATTGCGTGTTTGTCTTAGAATTCAATTGAATTGAAAACGGCAGTAAATCAGAGGATGAGAGAGAGAATTCGACTCTAGATCTCATTATCGCTCGAAAATTGTTGAAGAGCTCCGCTTCTGCTCCACAGAGTCCGCTTCGTACCAGAAATTTTCGCGGCGAACGCAACGGGAGATGCCGAGCAGAAGGAACGACCGCGGCGGAGTAGGCGTGTGGGTAGGTGAGTGGGTGGAGTAGGGTGGGATATTATTAGGGAACGAAGACTGAAAAGCGAAGCTCGAGAAACGAGAGCCGAACGCAGCGAGATTGAATTTGAACAGAAAAATCATCAATCTGGTTGTGTGCTTTCGCAAAGGAGGCCCTATTTTTAGGTGTCAAACGAAATTAAAGAGCGACCTGCTTCCGAAAAGTTCTCCTGTGCCATCACCTTTGAATAAATATTTATTTGGCCTTTAGAAAAATAAAATCCCTTTCCACTCTTTCGATCGAAGGCAAGAAAACTAATTAATTTTTACGTTTAACCAGAATTACACTGCCGTTGTCATAAACGGATTTTTAAATAAAAATAAATAAGTAAATAAATGCAGCAAAACAGTTGCAATACTTTTCACCTTATAATTAAGAATACTGGTCTAATGATCACGCTCGAAATTCAATGCGATACAATTAAAACTTTAAGGTGAGTGAATTTCAGAAGGTATTTGAGTCATTATGCGATCAATCCATTCATTTGTTCGTCCGAAATAGAATGTCGTATTGCAGATTCCCAAGAATGGATTAAGATCGTCGAGGCCCCTCTACTGGGAGAGTTTCTCTAGGCAGGTACCTCACTTGCCTAGTTAGTAATCTGACTATGCAGATTGCAAAGCCTTGTACGTCGATTTTTTGCACAAGATATATCAGTTTCTTGTAAGTTCAGTGAATGGTACTGTATTGTTGATGGTATAGGAAGACACTAGGTGAGACCGGAAAGTTCGGTTAATGACTCGGAAAAACAAATAGGGTACGCCTCCATGGTCACAATACGCTTTTGACATCGTTAACACAAATGTTTTATGGCGCGTGAAAAATCCTCTTTCGGTACTGCTTGAAATCTCTCGTCACAGCCGTTTGAATATCCGAAACGTTGAGAAATATGTGTCCTTTCATTGTAGATTTCAAACGAGGATAGGTCTGGAGAATGGAGGGTGGTAAAATTCTGGAATCTTATTTCGCGCGAGTAATTGCTTCACCTTTGTAGCGATGCGCGGCCTCGCGTTATCATGCAGAAGACACCAGGATCCCGGTTCAGCAAACAGCGGCCGGTCCCGACGAATGCGCCTCCATAGACGAGCACATTCACGGAAACACTTAAACCACTCATACACACATTTTCGAGTCACAACGTCTTCAACGTACACTGTCTTTAACATTTCGTGGGTTTCCTTTGCAGTTTTACCCTACTTAAAAGAGAATTTCTGTCATGATAAACGCACTGCACTCTAAACATTCCCTCATGAACATACGCCTTTCAACAATGGTGAAGGCACGTTTGCATATGTTAGCTGAGAGAGAGAAGAACGCCTTGCGTATGTCAGCGCGAGTCGGATATTTCCCTTTATCACAATAAGGGGTGATTCACCTAACTTTCTGGTCTCACCTTGTATAATAAATTGCACGAAAAAGCTTTAAGAAAGGCTGTTATAACACATGGTGAACTTGTTTTTTGTGCATTTTTCAAACTATACATGTGAAGGTTCTGCGCGCGTCATTCGGTAACCGAGACCACATGGAACCAGTGGCAGATTGGTCAGGATGTCAGCATGATCGATGGAGAGTGGCCCTTCTTAAACATTAGGCAATATGTTAACCAATGTTTTTATAACAAGTGAGCCCGCTTAGACCCAGTCCGCTGCTGCATGGAACAATGACTCAATTTTGTTTTCAATCATGGAAAATCCTAGGTTAAAATCTCAGGAACTTCATCGGTTAATGACGTCCCATCGTTATATGAGTATGAGGTTACTGTATATACTTCTACTGTAAGTCATACTAATCAACAATTCCGATGCCCTCGTACAATTTAGGTTATCAAAATATTTTTTCATCTGCACGACCTATTTAGTATTGAAAGCAGCTTCAGTATCAATTGCCAGACCGGGTCTGAGACTCTCGTCTATTATTCGAATTCTAACAGTTCCCTTTATTTCGATTAGTTTTTTCTTTTTTAAAATTTAATCAAAATTATCCAATAAGTAAATTTTGAAATCTTCCATGCTCCTATATTAAATATGCAATTGTTAAATAAGCTTTTCAGATTCACTAATGAATGATATTTAATATTTAAATTTAAAGTTTGAAAATATTCATTTAGATATTTAAAAATCTTATTTTTATCAACTGAGAAATGGTTTTTGTATACTTTCAACAATTTTGAACTTTATATTCAATAATGAGAGCTTAAAGTTATAATACCTACATATAATTTACATATAAATTAAACATCCATATTTATATAATTACACTATTATGTAATATTATTTTTGCAGTTTATCATGAAGAACAAAGATAAAATAAATTTGGAGGATTAAAATTATATAAAGAATATAAAAAAGCAAAATTAGATGGCTACATTAGTAGCAGTATCGAATCAAATTTCCGAATCGACGTTAAATCATTATGCTTCAGTTCTATTTTATTAATTTATTACTTAATAATAGTTAAGGATTAATCATTTTTCATCGAGAATGTTAACATTTTGCAAACAATTAATTATATTAATATAGATTGTTATTAAAATACAGAAAAAAACGCGGAAATGTGAAACAAGTAAATTGAATTAAATGAGGAAAATATGTTTCTGAGATTTTATTTTTTTATATTATGGTTAGAATATTTTGTGCAGAATTTTAGTTTCATTTTCTTTCCCAAATATAACGATTCACTCGTCTAATAGATAAGATGCGACTGTTAAAGGTCAAATCATCGCCGACAAGATCTGCAAATCTTTATTGAGGTTTGGCCCCAGGGGCGTCGAAACGAATTGTTATTACATCTTCGACGAGATAAATGAATTTTAGCAGGGAAAACATTGCCACACGAATCCAGAGAGGAAGATTTATAGGAACCGTATCTTTAATCGCTTTCGTTACAAAAATTAACTTTCACACATTTTGAAGCTAAATTGCAGTTACGATTGATTTGCAGAAATTAATCTTGTATCTGATCTAGGAACGTTTTCACACCTTTAATTTCGAGAATGCTGACTGAAATACACAACATCGGAGCCAAATGAGGTCTACGAATTTCTGGACAGATGCCAAGATTTGAGGATGAAAAACTTTGCATCCAAATTACAAGAGTTTCACATAAACTCATTCTAATAATAAAACCGTGAACGCAATGTAGGCCTATATAAGAGTGACAAACAATCTTAATACCGAGTTTAAAATCTTATATAGAATTTTTAAAAAGTCGCACAAAAATTTAAATATATACAAATATCTAATACAGCCCCATTAGAAAGGAAAAGTTTAGACTGCTACTAGTTTCATACTTTCATTCGAAGGACTCTAAACCATTAAAATTTAAGTTGTGAAGTCAAATGTAGTTAATTTTTAAATATATCTACTTCTTGTTTTAGGTAAAAAAAATTTAAATTAGGTAAATGTATAAATAGTTTAACAAAATGGACTCGCATATAATAACATTTTTTTTGTAAAATGCGTTGATTCTTTATACTTTTCTTCCTAGCTAGATTTTCAATAAAACACAACAGAAAGTGCAAAAAAGTTAAGCCACACTGAGAAGCATTTCTTGAAAGACCATGTTTAATTTTATTGCCGTAAAAGAATCTCAAACATCTGGAACTGGGAAAATACTCTTACGCTATTGAAAGCTAGAACTCTATAAATTAATCAAGTTTTGTTTGATTTCATGTCATTTATTTCTTCAGGTATTCATTAGTGTAAATAACTGCTACGGTGAAAACTTTTTTTTGGACAGACTACACCAGTTCCTCCTTCCATGAATTTTTCCAACATCGTAAATGCAAAACAATCAGGCCTGTCTGTTTTCGAACTAGAGGAACACATATACACAGGTAAAAGATATTTTAAAAACATCCTAAAAGCATCCTGAAAAAACTTTATTTTTTTATTTATTAATGTTCAAGCTTAAGTCACCTTACATTCTTAGTTAGTAAGATAGTCTGAGAGCGTTGTCAGTCGTTTATCTTGCGAGTTTCTGACTCTCACTGTTATGCTTTTTATCTTTGCTTACACCAGTCAACTTAAAAACTTATTTTAAGATGGTCAGTCCAAGTGAATAATTTTGGAAATAATTAAATTTGTGTCACATATGTAAGCTTTTTGAGGTGATTATAACTAATGATGTTCAACATTTATATATCACTGTACATTAATTTTTGACCTCCAATGTCAGTATTACAGTTTGTACTATAGTTGTTCATTTTGGCGTTCTCTATTGTCATTTAACTCGTCAGACTTGTTTTATTTTAATTTTTAACGTGTATTCACTAATCTTGTTTATTTGCTGTTTATTAATATTTCTATAGATACCCACAGGACCTAACTTATCGGTTTTAACCATACTGGCCTGTTGGGTATCAATGTTTTTCTCTAACCAATTTATTAAATAAATAAATAAATAAACTCTAACAACTGCTAGAAATGTATATTTCTTACTTGAAGGCCTAAAGGACATAAAAACTGAAAAATCTCATCTACTGAGTCGGAATGCTTAAAGTAAGTTGTGTAAACGGTAAGTTTCTCGTAAAATAAATTTTTCCAACTTAATAAATTGATGAAAGCGTTTCTTCATTATGATATGTAATCAACTTCAAAAGCTAAACAAAAATCAGAAGAAATCATTTGGGTTGCGACTTATCTTGTGTTTTACGTCCTTTGTATGCTACCAAGGCAAAATGGAAAGAATGATTTATGGCAGCGAAGAAACAACACGCTTGAACAACCAAAGTGGGATTGCCACCTGTGAGCCCCTAGCAGCGGTCAATGACTTCCCAACCATACTTGTAAGAAGGCTTGCTCTTTTATGGGATGCAGACGATCGAAAGACTCCTTCCGGCAGAGCATGCGCCATTTCATTCCCAAGGGCGCCAAGAGTTCTTTTGGATGCTCAATATCTTACCGCTCTAGGAAAGATCTTGTCTTGTAGGCCAAATCCAATTTCGTTTTTAGAATCGTATATACGTCAAGGGAATACGTGCCAGTCTAAAATTTATTTCTCGATGTGTATTCAGTTTCCAATTTTTTTCGGGAAAATTTAAGGATCGTCATAAAGAGTTATCATACTGTTTATAATGATCCTTCTGCTAGAGCACAAAAAATTACTTGGAGTACTTGGAATACTTGGAGAAAAGTTGAAATTATTTCAATAAATAAAAGAGAATATCTAATTTAACCAATTAATGAGTATTATCAATGACTCTCACTAGCATTTACTCTGAACTATGAGAATGCTGTGTGTTATTCAACACATTTATACCTTTAATTTTCTACAATAAATTAGTTCAAAAATTGTGTAATAAGGTATATTAGGCAAATCATTAGATGCTATTCTAACTGGTGCTACTACAATACTGATTTTATTAATTTAAATATAAATTATAAATAATACTAGTAATGTAATGCCAAAAACTGTGGACAAACTTTAGTAACAAACAAAATAAGAAGAGAAACTACAATTCCACAAATGAGATTTTTAATCTGGAGTCACGGATGTACATGTCGAAGACCCTGTCCTCTTCATCGCTATAGAATATAAAGATATTTTAAGCTTATGTGGCTTTAAAAGTTGTTCATAGACAGAGAACAGTTAACCTATTTTGGGGAAATCACACGTGTTTTTAAACACCATGTAAATATACTTTACCAATACATATATTGAATGTGAATAAGTCTTCGATGTATTAACAAGTTTCTCCAAATATCAAATTCTTACAATTTTGACTCCCAACAAAAAATAAAACAATAAAAAAAAATAAGTGAAGTAAAAAACTCCCTACCCCATCCTTATAATTATGTAACTGAACCACCCAAAAATTAAATCTTAATTTTTACATCAATAAATTGATTCAATTATAAAATTCATAATGGGCAAAATCTACAAAGGCATGATCCTAAAATACAAAAACAACTTCCTGGATTTTGTTCCACAGAATAATTGAGACATGATAACCACATACTCCGGAAATCATTTGAAAATTTTGACAAAAGTCCACATAAAGTTCATAAAGATTTTTAGCAAATCCTGCAATATCATAAGTATCGTACAAATGGCCCATGTTACATTGATTCCACAATAACATAGAGGTGTAACGTTTTCGAGTGATTGACACTCATCTCCAGGAAGATGGTGGAATGTGATACAAAAAGAAACTGAAGAAATTAAAACTTAACGAAACAGGAAGTCACGTGATAGCCAAACTTTTTTTTTTTTAACTTCACATTTTATTTTTTTTGTTTTATTTTTTTTTTTTTTTATAAGAATTTGATTTTTGGAGAAACTTGTTAATATAGAAATATTTTCTCCCACCGCTTAAAAAAATTTTTGAAGCCTTTGATGCCTTTTTTTTTTTTATCGTGGCAGTGAATGTGTTTGATTGCTTCAAACCCTTTTTGTTTTT
The DNA here is from genome assembly GCA_023313115.1 of Rhysida immarginata. Lineage (NCBI taxonomy): Eukaryota > Metazoa > Arthropoda > Chilopoda > Scolopendromorpha > Scolopendridae > Rhysida > Rhysida immarginata. Next base: position 3,508,230 of record JAHWFO010010123.1, read on the forward strand.
AAGGGGTATTTACAAATGATTGCAGCGGTTTGACATAATCCGAGTGGGTGTGGCAGGATGGTTTATAAGGAGCCATGTGGCAGAGAATAATTTTATTGTAACATCTTACTGTCGACTGCATCTGTAGCATGAGTCAGTTTTCAAACATGTCCAGACAATTGTCACAGTTACTTCCGTAAAGAAAAACGGGCCATAAATTTTGAATTTTCAGATGGTGGGCAATTCAAACAAACTTATGCTTCTCTTACATAACTACGATGCTAATAGAACAGCTGCAAGAAATTCACGAAACCACTGCAATCATTTGTAATCTCTTTATAAATATCCTGAATTCAAATGTACTAACGAAAGACGATGTTGACGTATCTGAATGTAGATAAAGGTTAACTTGCAATCCTTATTTTTCAATATTCATTAGCTGAAATTTACAAAACGACATGTAAATTTTATAAAAATAAAATGATATCAGAAAGGAAAGCTTCGTTTAAAGTTTTTCTCAATACATTTAACTTGAACTAAATCAGAAAATATGGTATATATAAATATTTCGAATCATTGATGTTTTCTGAAAGCAATAATGACAACTGGAGAAAATTAACAGATAAATAACTACAGATTTATTTTGTTCTTTATTAAATTTATCTAAGCCATAGTTTTACATTTCTCAATGTTATGTGGACAATGAATTACTCACCATTCAGGTTACCACATCTAGTTATAAAGAACAGGATTCTCATAGTCATTATGAAAGAATGGCGCCATCAGCTTTAAGTTCTCAATATTTTAATTTGATAATGAAATCATAATGTAAATTGCCTATCTTTTGCCTATCGAGTCTCAGAACGATGAATTAATTGCTCCGACTAGATGAGACATAAGCACAGCCGAAGAGCGGAAGAGAAACTTGCCTTTTATCGCTCATAAACACCAGAAATACAAGCAGCTATAGGAAAATAAAACGTTTACTAAATAAATAAATGAAAGGAAACGTGACAGACTTTCAAGAAAGCTTATGGGAAAAGCGTAACTACTTTACTGGAGTTAGTTTAAATCTTTTAATTAAAACAAATATGAAGCCACACAAACTCTTAGACGCGATATGTATAAAAAATTCCTTTTAACTTTCGAAGACCTTGCACCTGTTTTCAAAATTTTTATTATTTAATTAAATTAATTTTTCCAATAGAGGCTTTCTGTTATCTGAAACAATTCAAAAATTATTTATTAAATTATTTTTCTAAGAGATTCCGAACATTTTAGAGCCTGAAATAGATGCATGCTCTGCCATGTTTTGATTATCCCAGTATTGTGAGGGGAAAAGCCCGAGAAAATATTTGCAGATGAGGAGGCTTAAGTGATATTTAATACAAGCTGTTGACATGATCTATAAAAAAGGAGCAAGTGCTTTCGACAAAATCAGGCTCCACCGTCATTTCCATATCAACATTGACATAGTTTCTCAGCTCTCCTCATTTTTATTGATTTTCTTGTTTACATTGTAAGCGTTAGATTATGTTCGAGTCAAGCCAAGTTTCAAAGCCGAGTTGGGTAAATTGATAATTTACGGACTTCCTGTCTATCCTATCCATCTTCCAGTGAACTGAGCTAAAAGGATATCACTCATCTAGGACAAAAAAAGTAATGATCCCTAAGTAGCACGAATCATCGAAGCCAATCTATTTCTTTGCATATTTCTTAAAGTAATTGTTCAAAAAATAGAGCTCTTCTTAACTTTTTTATATAAACTGTTCGAATTATGTAAGCCAACTCTTTTGAACAACAAATAATTTTTTAATAGCCTGCATTCTCAAATTTATTTAATTTATATTGTTTGCGTATTTTTTCTGAACTACTCGAAAAAAATATTTAGTAAAGAAAATAAAGGAAGCAACAGTATAATACATATTTCCAAATATTAAACCAAACAATATTTTGACATGATTTTTAAAAAAAAGGAACAAGTGCTTTTTATAGGATTCTTTCTATTAATAAAAGATTCCCTTATGTATGCGGTTATCATCATCTCCTAAATTAGACGTAATTTTCCAATACCACTTCTACATCATATACTTTATGTATTTTTAAAGAAACGCAATTTCCGTTGTTTACTACTAGCAAAAGACAATAGGTAAAAAAAAAAACAAAGAACAGAAAATTTTTTTAATAATAGAAAACATTGTTAAAGAGAGGAGCCTTATAGTCTGAAGTTGAGAGGAATTCAAGCTGATTAGTGGGATCGAATTGCTCGCAGCAGCCATTCATAAATTAGCAAAGAACAATAGGTCGCCTTATCTAATTCCAGCAGAGTTTTCATGTTTGCGATTGAAAAGTGAAAAACCACTTAAGAGTGAGGTTCACGATCACGAATGCAATTTAATGGTTGGGAGCTTCACGTTGCCTCGGCAACCGTATCATCATTGGCAAAAGTAGAGGGTTCCAATCTGTGATTGATGAATACCAACGTTGTCTTGTTGCTGGGAACAACAAGTCAAGTGCACGTGCTCGTTAGTCCTGTCGGATACCAGAAGTTCATCAAATACGTACGATTGATTTTTCATAGGTTTGATTGTTATAATATGAATGTTTTACCTTAAGTTTTGGGTATCATCGTGTGAGATGATCTCTGGGTGAAAATGGATTTCTATAAGACTGCTAATTTCTGGAGGCTAGTGCGCGTTCGCTCTATATCTACATGTAGTAACAGTCTAAAACATTATGGTAAACTCGTTTCAATCTTTAAATTTTCTAAGTTATTTAATAAAACTTATCCTATATATTAAAACGCAAAGCACTTTTTTAAGAGTAAAATCACACTTCTGCGCATGCGCATTGATCATTGCTATCGTCGTTAATTATTGTATATAATTGTTTGTAATTTGACCATCAGTGCTAGCAAAGTTCTTGATTGTGACGTCTTTGTGAAGAGGATTGTTTATGAGTGTTTATGAAATCACACAGTTGTTTGCCGTCAAATTTTGGTTCCATCTAGTTATTATGAATATTCTTTACCAATGTAACGGTTGAAAATACATTTTGCAGAATTGTGCTTACCATGTGCTTTCTTAAGACAACCAGATGCTTTTTAGTCGTTATATAACCCTTATAATAATTTTTTTTTAATCTTATAATCCGCAATGAAAATTGAATAATTCATATGAATATTAATTATTATTTTAAGGAACTGCTTATTAAGCATTAAATATTTTTAAAACCTTCTGGTGACAGAAAGCTTAAAAGCTAAATATTTGCATTTTTAAAATTTTTTATAAACTTAAAAACTTAAATATGATCTTAATCTACATCATTATAATAAGCGCAAAAATGAAAAATCATTAGTAAATCTATTACATACATTTGAATAGCCCTTCTTGTCTTAACCGTCTTGGGTCCGTCTGCTTCTTCCCTTTCCGTCGTCCTTAGTTTCTTCGTCTCCTCTGCGCTTGCTGATTGGTTGATTTACCCGAGATGACTGATGACAGGGCTCAAAGACTCCTCGCCTCTTCAGTCGACTGGGATGTGGGCGAGAGTTCTGTCAATGCGGCCGATAATTGATCCCAACGCGGTTGCTCTGACAACGCTCCTCATCCCTGTCACGGGAAAAGATGCAACCGACCGCCGATCCCCGTGTCGTCGTCGGCATTGTTCCGCTCATTCACTGAAAAGAACTCAATTGGAACTTCAAAAATAGGCAGAAGTGGAGGGCAAAAAAATAAAGAGCAACAGAGACCCTTCTTTTGCTTCTTGAAATCCTACAAAACAAGTCAAAAGAACGAAAGGAAAACTTGTTATAAATCATTCATCCGCAACCCATCCCATTAGATAAAATCGTAAAGCTGGTTCATGTTTTCGAAGTAAAGAACGGTTTAAGGTGATTCAGCTCAGCCTTAAGAATTGCCATTTAGAGAGAGAGAGCACTTCTTAGCCACGTGCCTCTAAAGGGTTTTTCCTTTTCAAATACAATTAATAGCTAATTGTGTGGTTGAAGGCTGATAAGCATCTTCCCGTAAAGAAGAATGTGAGGAACAGCTGTTTTGGACACTTGACGAATGCATTGTGCCAAGTTGAAAACATGAATTCAACCAAGAAAACGTACAAAAAAAACAAACCTCGCACATGATAACGTAAAATATAGGAAAACAGAAATGAAAGAGAAAAAGATAATTATCTGTTGCCACAGGTTTTACTCTAAAGAAAAATTTAAAAAAATAAATAAAAAATGGCATTCTCTTGTATGATAAATTAGTCTAGTTTTTGTTGCCGTAACCATGATATGCTAAGATTAAATTTCATGCAAGGGTTGAATATACATCAAGAAATGACAAATTAGCTCATAAATTGCTAACCCATTCTAAAGTTCAAAAACAAAAAGTTTTCTTCATGAAAGTATAATGATTTATTAACAGACTTCAAAAAAGGAGGTTATCAATTCGACGCGTATGTACGTAATATTGTTGGAATTGCACAATATTCATATATGTTAGTCAATGTGGGCTTGTAAACCAGTGTGCCAAATTTCATTAAGTGTGTGCGTGTATGTATGTATGTATGTATGCATGTATGTATTGAAACGCTCCCCCCTTTAGGTAACTATTGAACAGGCTGGGACGTACCAAAACCAAAAACTACTAAAAACTAAGCGAGAAGGTTTATTAATTAAATCCCCGCTTAAAAGCTTTCTTTACTAAAATTCTATAAAAGAATAACAAGAATAAATAGCACAGTAAATACGTTTAGCCCTTGTCAGGCTAAGATAAAATTTATTTACAAATAAAAAAAATCAATCAAGACAAACATTACAATTCATGAGCTGCGGAAATCAATAAGATAAATAACAAGGCAAACATATTTCTTCTACGTTTTCCTCTTGGATTCACAATAAGGAGCAGTTCGCTGGCTCGATTTCTGAAATGGTACAAGTCAAAGTGACGTTTTTCCGCACCGCAGCTTTAGTCTCTGGAACCTACCGCCGACAAGAGTAAAGTAAAAAAAAAAAAAAAAAAAAAAATGACAAGCACAAAAGGTATCAAAGGAAAAAAGGCATAATCAGGTACTAAGGCAATATACTAACTTCAAGAGAGACACACGGACTTGACTCATAAAATTAAACGCAATTACGTTATCTCTAGAACGGCTAATCATCTTTTGCCGTTAATGTTACTCATCAGTTACTCAAGCCGCCAATTTTAACAAGCCGGCTAATCCAAATCAAACATCTAACCTTAAGCAGGGATAAGAAGAATTCTGAGCTCAAATCCGACAGGCCACTTCTAAGTCAGCTTCGGCGCTGCGTACGGTGCATAAATCTCGTACCTATAGCCAGCCAAAAAAAATAACTACAATAATAGGAATAACATGCGCAAAATAACAAGCTACCAATATTCAAGTTTAACTCCAAAATCAAAAAATAAATAAACCAATGTCTGTATTATTAACCATGGATTTTCTTCATGAAGAAAGGCGGAATCATCCTTCAGTCCTATCACGGTGGGTCGACGGTCAAAACTCCCGAGCCGAATTCTATTGTTGAATCATGTGCTGGTTCCGGAATCTATTTGCAATTATAAACGAACGCTACATAAGAAGGCGTCGTGTAGACCTTTTGTATGGGAGGTCTACTGTAACCCTGTTTGGATAGGAAAAAGTTACATAAATAAAATGAAGCAACTCCAAAAATTACTGGTCATAGTCTTCGAGGAGTCTTCGGGTCGTTATTGAACATAAGCAAACTATGTCCTCTGCAGTAGCTAATAATGGTCCATATTCCTCTGCAGTAGCTAATAATGGGTCCATATTCCATATGATCAATCAGTCCTCAGGGTCGGAGCACTCAGCGGAGCAGGTCGGAGGTGATCCATCTTCTCCGAGTTGGTAGAAGTCACTCAAATCCCGCTAGCAACCTTGCTTGGCTCCGGCATGGAGGTGGAAAACATCTGTGGTAGGTTCCAAGCCGGACTCCAAGGCTTAGATCTGGAGGAGTTGTTACCTCGGCGGGATCGCCGACCTAACTCCTTCCATTCGGCTACAATTCCATGCCACCTAAGTTCGGTAAACAATACTTTTGATTTCACGCAAAGCGTGCCACGACTCACGCTCAATCTCGCACGGCTTTCAACAAAGTAACTGACCAAATCAGTTACGGTAGAAACATTGTTAACAAAAATTAACGTCAGATAATAAAATAAATGCACGTGGTTCGTGAACTGCTTCGAAATAATATAATAAAAATGATAATTAACCAAAAATAACCGATTAAGGCTTAAATACAAAAATACAGATAAACTAAAAACCATACAGATCAAAACTAAAATAAATACATCAAAAATAACTTATCAGATGGGAAAAAAAACAGTGACTCAAAATAAAAAGAAAATTACAAATAAATAAAATGACAAAATTCCGAGAGGAAAAAATTAATAAAGAACAAGAGCTTAAAGTATCTATAATTTGATTTCTCTCCTTCTAGTGAAATTCCGATAAGGCAAAAATTCTAAACAGACCGTAACTTACACTATATGATCACAAATATCCGGACATATGGAAATCAATAGGGCGTTGCACATCCCTTTGCCCGAATCACAGCTTCCACCCTTCGGGGAAGACTTTCCACCAAATGTTGGTAGGTACTTTCCGGAATGTTCCTCCATTCCTCCCGAAGAGCGAGAATCAGTTCAGGTACAGAAGTTGGCCGATGTGATCTGGCCCGCAAGCGTCTTTCCAATTCATCCCACAGACTCTCTATAGGATTGAGGTCGGGACTTTGTGCCGGCCAACCCATTTCTTCGACCCCTGAGTCCGCAAACCACTGCTGTACACGCCTCGCTTTGTGGCACGGAGCATTGTCGTGTTGGTAGAGAAATGGCCCGTTTCCGAAAAATTGCCACAACGTTGGAAGTGCACAGTTGTCCAAAACATTCAGATAACGGTCGGAGTTCATGATTCCTTGCACAGGAACGAGCTGGCCCAGTCCGTACCATGAAAATGAGCCCCACACCATGACTCCTCCTCCTCCGAACTTGACTGTGGGCTCTGTGCACTCAGGTAAGAAGCGTTCTCCAGGTATGCGCCAAACCCAAACTCGTCCATCGGATTGCCAGAGTGTGTAGCGAGATTCGTCTGTCCACATTACACGTTTCCATTGGTCCATTGTCCAGTTTCTGTGGACTTTGCACCACTCCAGACGTCGCTTGGCGTTGACCCTGCTGATGTGGGGCTTGTGGGCAGCAGCACGGCCATGGAATCCCATCGTGTGCAGTTCCCGACGAATTGTCATGGTACAGGCATCATTTGCAGAGGCGTTTCGAAACTCTGTGGCAATTTTTTCCGCCGAGGACTTCCGGTTGCTGCGGGTGACTCGACGAAGCACTCGACGGTCTCTGTCCGTTAGTTTCTTGGGTCTACCGGTTCGTTGTTGAACTGTTGTTGATCCCCGGGTCTTCCATTTCATAATGACATCGCCTACTGTTGACTTGGGTATCTGAAGAAGGCTGGAAATGTCACGCACGGACTTGCCGCATAGGTGACATCCAACGATGGTTCCACGTTGGAACTCACTGAGCTCTGCCGAACGACCCATTCTTGCCAATGTCCAAGCAGAGTTGTGTCTGAAGGTGTGGGAAGCTATTTAAATGATGTGCAAGTCATTATCATGTGACATTGGGCCAATCGATGATCTGTGAGAGGTGTCCGGATATTTTTGATCATATAGTGTATTACCTAAAGCCTTTACCAAAAATTAAGGAACCAACCCCGACTACTCGTTTTTATAATTTTTCCAACTATATAGAACCCCGTGAACCTTTAAATCAGGGACAAGATTCCGCTTAAAAAAAACTTGGGGCGTTACAGTATGTATGTATGTATGTATGTATGTATGTATGTATGTATGTATGTATGTATGTATATATGTATGTATGTATGTTTGTCCACGTATTTCTCAGAAACTAGAAATCGAATTGCAATAATTTTTTTTTATTGGATTAAGTATCTTTCAACTTAGGAGCAGTCCAAGTTTCATCAAAATCGGTTCAGTAGTTTTCAAGATATGGACTGATATAGCTAGGCGATAGTGAAAGTTTCATCAAAGTCGGTTTTTTTATACCTTATTTAATCTTGTTAAAATATAAAAGTGACCTAAAATTATTTATGAATCTTTAATCCATTAAATAATTCTTCATAAATAAAATAACTGAGTTAAAGAATTGCTAAAAATTAATTCCAGTAACTGCATGTTGGGTCAAGTTTGCTGTAATCAAAGTAGGAAAAATTGGCCTCGGAATAGCAAAAATGGTAGCGTCTTTTTGTTAAACCATGTTAATGTAACCTACGCGTTTCGAAATACACTTCTTCTTCGGGGTGGTGAGGGGAAATTAATGTAGAAGTCGATCTTACGGTTTGATTATGCAGTTATATTTACAGGTGAATCAAATAATTGAAAATAATAAAAAAGCAAATTTTTTCTGATAAGTTCTGCATTGGAATAAGATATATTTAACCACTAACATGAAACGCTAAATAGTGGTAGTTATTACGAAGATCTTCAATAAAGTTATAACAACTTTTTGAATGGTATAAGTCTAATTCAATTCAAGTCTTGAGCCCATTTGACAGACAAACCGACAGAGAACACTAAAATATGAGCAAGAGAAAAATGTAAGCAATAAACAGTTCGTGGGTTTTTCGAAATGTGGCAAATTCCAATTCTTAAAACATAATAAAACAAAGAAGTCACCGTAAGACAATATACAGCCCACACTGTTCAAAAAAGGGAAGACGATTCCACTACTGGGCTGGAAGGTTCGTAAGCAATGATGCTGTTGATTTATTGTGATGAATTCATTGTTCGATTTTTTGTACAGAATGAATGGGAAAATTTTTTATTTAGTCCATTCAGATACCATGTACAAATTATGGATAAATAATATTTTTAAAATACAGAAATTTGAAGTTACACTTAGAGCAGTGCAGTAAATTTTTACTATACTTAATTTCCAATAAAAATACCAATAAAAAAAGAAAGATTTTACAGGAAATTTAAATGACATTGCAGTCCCTCACATTAATATATTTATGCTGTAGATAGTTTCAATCCCAACTTATCTTTTGGGTTGTATCTAAAATAAACACACGTGATCAAGCATGAACCGTTAAATAAAACGCAATTAAAATTAAAGATAACAAGAATGATTTTACCGCATTTCACACCACTATTTCCACTGCACAGTAACTTTTCGGACACCCTGTATAAGTGAAATCACTGTCAAATGGAAATCAAAGAGCAACGTAAATGAAACCGCCAAGCGTATGTGAGACGTGCAATCAAATTTTTCAGCTGAAACAATTGCTATAGGCTCACAAAATGGCATTTCAAGTACCGCCAGTATAAAGATCGTTCGACGGGATTAGGACTTTCCAATGCCGTTCTGCTCGTTAAGCCCCCCATCAGCAAAATCAATGCGAAGTGATGTTTGAATGTATTCAGCTTACCGAAACTGGATCATGGAAAATAGAAGTGATGATCTCGGAACAATGGCGTAGCCAAGAGGAGGGTGGGGGGATGGAGGAAGTCCCTCCCCCCCCCCCCTAAATCAAGTAAATTTATGTACAAATACTTGATTAATGGTAGAAATAAAATTACGCAGGGAAACTTTAGAAATTGGTATTTATTATGCGGAGATGGAGATGGTATTGATGGACTTTTATGAAAATTCCTGAAGCTAAGTGTCAAAATCTGGTGGAAAGTCTTCCTTGGAGAGTAGAAGCCGTAATAAAAGCAAAGGGAGATTCAACACCATATTTTAAGGATGTTTTTTAAGGAGATTCAACACCATAATGGATTTAATCTTTTGTGAAGTCATGATTGAAATGTAAAGTATATGTGTCCGGAAACTTTTGATCACACAGTGTGTTCAAAACCCGCTGAGGGCATAGATGGTTCCATTTGTCCCTTTACTAACAAGCTTTTGGAAGATCAAGCAAAGCCTTACTAGGCTGATCCTCTGCTAGGTTAAATTTCAAACAGATCCAATGGTTATTTAACATCCTCGACACCGAAAAAGTAAAGAGAAATAGAAAAGATAGGAGGAACTGAAATCAGTTAAGCTAGTCACTAATAATGAGGTGAAATTAGTATGCTTTGTAGAAATAAATTTGTGTTTATTTCTGGTAAGTTTCTCATTATCATTTATTCATAAATTTTGCTTTCTTATCCTCTCATTGAATATTAGTGATGTAAAAATAAAAACAGAGTAAAAATGAATAATTATTCAGTATTTGAAAATTACTTTATATGAATGAAAAACGCCATCGACTCGTCAGAAGAGAAAAGCCAGAAAGCAACCAGTTAATTGATAGCAATACGAGAAGACAGCGGCTACGAAGAAGTGAAGTTTCTGTTTGCACTGTTTAGACGCTCTAATATGAATCGAAAGATATCTGGTTTGCTAGATTACTGAATGATTGCGGATCATTTGCATTCGTTCTTGCGCATCATTTTCCGGCTAGGATTAGTATGGTCCACTTAGGACAATGCTCCTTTCCACGTGACTAAAATGTCTAGACTTAATTATAAATATTCTCTAATAATCTTTTTCGGTTCAGACTTCTGAGCTATCAAAGTTTCAATTTTTCAGTAAGCGGAACGTCGTTTGGACGATTTTAGAAGACGCTCTCAAGCGATAGGATTCCCATTGTCACATTAAGCTCTGCAGGACTAGATCCCGTATTTCTAAAATTTTTCAAACATTCACTCAATATTAAATTCCGAGTGTTGTGAAGTATATAAAAAGACTATATTTGGCAAATATCACGTTCAATATATACTCTACTGTATATAAAAAGTTTGAATAGCAGAATTTGGACATCGTCATAAGTGATGAACGTTTAATTTACCCATCTGAAAAATTACATAGGTAATAATAAAAATCGTAGTAGGTTTAGGTCTTTAAAAAGCTAAAATGATCATAATTTAGTTAATTGTACGATTATACGTAAATTATTAACGAATACATAATTGCAAATCGGCCTCGGTGGCTCAGTGGTTGCGTGATCGCTTCTGATGCCCGAGTACGCGGGTTCGATCCCGGCCGAGGACGATGAGGATTTTTTAGGGGGCAATCCTGAGATCACTCACTTCCTTCGGAAGGATTGCGTGATCGCCTCTGATGCCCGAGTACGCGGGTTCGATCCCGGCCGAGGACGACGAGGATTTTTCAGGGGGAAATCTTGAGATCACGCACTTCCTTCGGAAGGGAAGTATAGCCGTTGGTCCCGTGTAGTCGTTTGCCGGCTGCACGTTAAAGAACCCTTGCGAGGCAAAATTTGCGGCCCCTATAACGCCGTCCTGAAATGACCATAGCAGTTGAAAAGGACGTTAATACCAAACAAACCAAACCAAACCAAACCTTCGGAAGGGAAGTAAAGCCGTTGGTCCCGTGTAGTCGTTTGTCGGCTGCACGTTAAAGAACCTTGCGAGGCAAAATTTGCGACCCCTATAAGGCCGTCCTGAAATGATGCTAGCAGTTGAAAAGGATGTTATTACCAAACAAACCAAACAAAATTGCAAAGACACCAAATTTCCTTTTTTTTAATAAGTTGCATATTTATTACTTCCAAATTCTACAAATGCGCGCGTTCTACAAATTCATGAAAATATTCGCCATATAATCAATAAAAGTTACGTATATGAAATGAAGATAATAAAAACGATTATTTTAAAAAGGGAAAAAAGGGGAAAATTAATTATTCTCCAAACTAAATCCCGAGCGTCTATTCTAGAATTCATCTTTTCTTGTCAGTACATCATCAGTCAGTCGCCCCCTGCAACAATCACTCACTACGATCTGCACTCGTCACCAAGCGGGAACCCTTACGAGGGGTCGAAGAGCCAGACGACTCAGGAAAAGGAATTCTGCCTCGAAATACATAAATTTCGAAATGCATGGAAGACAGCATTAGAATTTATACAATCTTTAGTTTTGAAATCAGCAGTTAGTACAAGCACTCGGACTTTTCATGTAAAAATTAGATATCCCTAATTTTATATATTGAAATTATTAACCAGCAATATTAATCAAAACTTGAAACTTTCGAAAACATTAAGAGAATTTTCAATAGGCTAATCAATATTTATAATACAAAACATTTCTGAAGAAGAAAATTGCCTCTGTTCCTGTGTACAGCAAAAAAAAAAAACAAGATATATACGGAATACAAAGATCATTTCCTTATTCCTTATTTTCGAGGATGTTGATTAATGACAATGCATAAGACGCAGTATACTGCTATTATACATACAAACTGCCATTTCTCCCAGCTTATTATGATTATCGATTAGTTGCAATTATTTATATGAATTTGAAGACAAAAAAAGTAGTTGCCAGAAAATTAAAAAAAATTTTGCACGAAGAATAAATAAAACCAAGCTAGGCATTCCCACCTCCTTTTCTCTTTATATTGTAGTTTACATTATAGTGCAATTACATTGTGTTTTGCACTATCTTCAATGGGCGGGAAATTTTATGTCTATTTAAGAATGGCTAATAAAAACGGTCGTCCAGCCAAACCAAACTCCACTCACTTCCAAGTCTCTAGTTCTAAATTAGACCAGGTTTAAGCCGTAAACATCCAGTTGACAACCGTCTCTAATTCCAACGAATTCGGAGATGTCATAAAACATTTCTAATTATGGGTGTTCGGATTCCACAAAACATTCGTCTGTAAGAAACAAACAAAAATCAGAAAGCAATTATTGTATGTCGTGAAAAAAGAAGTCCTATGTGTATAAATGTCGTGTATTCATTCCGGAAGAGATCATTTATTTGCAAATTAAGTTCCTTGATAATTTTCTAACAAAATAACAAGTTTATTTTTGTTTTACAATTATTAATCATTCATATTTCCTTTATATAGCAATATATTAAACGAATAGGTTCGTGAACGTTTCCTTTACCATTAAATCTTGTAAGCCATTTGAATAGATTCTGATTTACTAGATTGAGAACATTTTCAAATGCCCAACTCACCTGCATTCGAATGGTTAATTAATTGCAACGAGGAAATTTCTTATCAACCTGGAAAACAAATATATTATTTGAGTTCATTAACATCTTTTGGATGTTAACTATCACAAATGGGAAATTAAATAAGAGCCTCATGTTAATATATCTGTGCTTATTTATTAATTTCTGTGGAGATAAGAAAATATAAAACTTGTAGAAAAACAAAATATACTTTACAAACTCTAAAACAATTCTCGCGTATTATTTTTTCCCTTCCTGGAATTCCGACTACGTTTTTGGTAGCTAAGAAAAATCCATTTGTCTTTTTTATTTTCTTTTTTAAATCGATGTAGGATATTTGCCCCCCCCCCCCCCTCTCTCTTTTCTTGTGTGTGAAACAACAGTTGATGTTTCTTCGGCACACTTTGGCCGCTGGCCAGGGGCGCCGAGGCTTTTTCCTTCTCCCAAACAGGCCGGATGTAAATGGCGGTTTCAATTCATTCATCCGTCTCGATTAAACCTTGGAGTCAATTTCGCTCTAAACCGCAACTCGATTCTTTATCGTCAGCATTTTACACGGGACCAAGGATTATTGAGGGAAAAAATAATAACACTAAGGATATTGGTAAATTTTAGAACCGTTATTTTCGACAAATTTATTGGGCCCTTTTATAATTTTTTAAAACAATTGAATCTCAGCCAATAACAGTTATAAATAAACGGTTGTTATGATAAGAACGACAAATTTATATATTATCATGATCCAGTCATTTCAAAGCCACCTAAACAGTTTATTAATGGCCAGTCTCATATAATGATAAAAAAGCATATGATATCATATAATGGACATATCATATAATGATAAAAAAGCAAACAAAACCTTAAAATACGAATTCAAATGATAGCGAAAGATAAATCAAGAATCTTTAATCCAAACGTGTATCTAGTTCCAAACTTCATCTTTGTGTTTGTGTGTAGTAAATTATGTGGTAACGCATTTTCAATGATGAAAAATGTTAAAACTGAGCCATAATTAGGATACTTCTTGGACGCTATTTTCTAAATCTGGGCAGGTTTTAAATCTGCATATAAGAATCAGATAGCTTACCTTTGCAGATCGTGTGATTCTTACAATAACGAGAACTCACTTTCTCAGATCATTCGCCATGACATAAGACCCCAAACCTCGAAGAATCGTAAAAGAATTTTATACCGTGTCTCGAAAAGCAATCGGGATATGGTTTGAATAGCAATATATAGTTTTTATGAATTTTGGATGGAATTGCCTTCATTACGAAAAGGATAACCACTGGATAAGAATTGGATACCAATTACAGAACAAAGCTCAAGAAATTTACTTTAGTTTTCACTTTCAACATAAACGACAAGCCATAGAAAAACTAAATGCGACTCTCCTAAGTAATCGAAATGCAGGTGATCATAGAGCCCTTTTCCCGAAGAGACCTAGAGAGATGCAAAGGTGTAAGGAGGATATTTTGAACACGTTTTATGAACTCTTTTATTAAGTAAAGACAGAGAACAGTATGAAAAAATTTCATTAACACTCTGAGTTGTTTTAAAATCTTTCTGGTAATGGGACTTTAAGATCATCTTTTATAAATAGTCAATTAAATTAATTTCTTTACGTACTGTTTCTTAATGATTTATTAAACGTTAAAGATTTGTACTTTTAATAAGAAGCATTGCGTTTGAGAGATCAGGGCATGAAAGTTGAAATATTAAATAAATAATACGTAATATTTGTAGACCTTTCGCAGTATCAGATAAATCTGAATTACAAGTTTGCTTTGTTTGCTTTTAAACCTCTTATTTTGCAACGCGTTGGAGACATCAGACATTGTTGGACTTTTTTTGTCTCTCTCTCACGGAACTTTTTTCTGTTTAAATAAATAAATAAATATCTTTAGTGTTTAAAATGAGAACTTTCCAAATTTCTATTGAAATTTCTTAAAATAATTTTTAAAGCAGCATGACATATATGCTTGTTATTAAATGTTTTGTTTTAAAAGGAAATCAAGAAAAAGCCGTGGTTGCGCTTCTGCAAAAACGCAAATGAATTTGCTGAACCGCGGGAAATACATTTATCTTCGTCAAAATCTGTAGAAAATAAGAAATATGCATTCTGGGTCAGAACCGTGTTACTGAATATGTATCAATTGAATACATATGGCTGAATTAAATAACGTTTCTTTAATATTTAATTTTTTTAAAATATGTACATAATTAACATGGTAAACAAGAAATTACACGAAATTAATTAATTTACGTAAGTTCAGTATAATGTATTTTATTTTCATTCATTTTTTTTTCCTTTCTTCATGTTTATTTAATGGTTGCACAACATTCCAAGAATAAAAATTACGATCACACTTAAAGAACGAAGAGGACAACGATCAATGGAAAGATAATGATTAACCTTGAAGATTTCAAGATTTAAAAAGTTTCTTTCTCATTAGTATTCGTAAAAGGTCTAAGTAATTTATAATAACTGGATAGTAGCACACCAGTGAAAATTATTGCCACTATAATTTATATATAAGACACACGTATATTTTGCTGATTAAGGAGCTTTAAAGGATATTTTTTACGGTCGTATGTGTCATGCAGTTTTAATTTGAACTGAGGAAGAAGGATTACTGGAATTATAGAAAATACTCATAAATTTTAATGTGTGTTATCATAGATTAAATATTTAATGTTAACCTATTCGTAAAATAATATTTTAAATCTATCTGTAACTTTTAAAATGAAATGATTGTTTATCAAGATAAACTGAAGCAAAAATGGAAATAAACAATAAAATTTTGTTCAGTTTTTAAACTTTAAAACATCTATTCCTTATGTTTTTTAAACTAAATTTTATTTTATATATTTTCTCTCATCAATATCATTTATTTTTTTATTAATACTACAAGCTCATTTTCATCTTACCAAGGACTTTCTACCTTTAGAGCTGCATTTTCCACTGAAATACCGTAACTTATCATTTTTCAGTTTTCAATCCTTCAGGGCAGTGAGAAAGATTTATTTATATGGTGACTTGATCATTCCGAAAACACTATACAGTGATCCTTTTCTGTTAACAAGTAATAAGATTGTTTTTTTACTCACAAGAACATTATGAAAATAAATGCGCATAATACAGTTATTGACTAGATCTAATAAAAATAATGTTCTTGTGAGCTCCTGTGTTCTGCTGTCAGATTGGTGTCAATTTTGAGTGATTTTTTCCAACATACTGTACTGTTGATTTAACCACAGCCTGGCTATCATTCATGCGTCGTTCTCCCTGATTTTTTCCAACATACTATAGTGGTTTGGTCCGCATTAACGATGGGCTTCTCTGCAAATGAGTGAAGTATCTTACCAACTTCAAGCATTTTTTTTTCTTTGATTTCCCCCCAATAAAGCAATGATTTTAATAATCGATTTAAAGTATTGAAGGGTGCTCTACAACTTTGCAACTGACACTATGTCTCTATCTGTCATAGTTTAGAAGATAATTCTCCGAAATTCATGAACGCGTTCTTGCATAAACTTGTAAATGTCACTACCAAGTAGCCCCTATCTTGCTTAGTAATAATATTTTTAATTTCGTTAATCTATACCAAATAGTTTTCGAGTTATGCGCTCACCAGACTTTTGCCATTCAATGTTGAGATAGAAATTACTACAATTTTGTGAATACCAAATAATTTCTAAGCGATAAAAAAATATTCAACTGTTGCATCAACTAACATTATCGGACCTATATTGCTGGTCATTGAAACGATGGCACTTGAAATAGGCCAAAGATTTGCTAATCGCAGGTCAATAAGTAAATTTTGTAGGGAAGTAGGAGTTCCTTTAACCACTGTATGTTTTGGATTTTCTGTAAATTTAAGAAGACACTACTGGACGCTTGGTTTTCATTGTTTTGCTAAGGAATTGAAGCATATGTTAATAGTTGCATCATATTTCAACCAGTCTAAACTTAAGGATCCACGAACAGCAAGAATCTGTTCCGTTTCGCTGGACATCATGTTTCGTCCCCAGCAATGATATGTGGAAAAAAAAATCTTTCCCTCTTCGTCTTTCCGTAAAAGACCTCTTTAAAGCCTTCTATTCCGCCGTTTGAATTGAGATCAATTGCGCAAATAACTTTATATATCGTAAAAGTTCATTTAGAGTGTTCCACAATGAATACCAAAACGCATCTTGATAGCCTAGTACCTTGTGAGCCAAGGTTTTTAATTTAAGATCACAGTTTAAAGAAGAACACACACCTTCGCGATTCCCTTGTGTGAATATATTTTTTAAAATGTTTTCGCTAATAATATATTCCTTTCAACCCCACCCATCTTTTTTTCATACTCGTCAAAACTGTTTTGTATCAGAATGACAAGCTAAGAAGTAATGCTTTCCCGCCAAACTTCTATTAGAATCATCCTAGGTATGTTTGTTTAATTCGGCTGGTAAAAACCAGAATTGTCTTATCAACTTGCTTTTGACACCTGTCAAGACGATTACTACACGAAGACCGAAAAGACTATCTTTAACTCCAGAGTCTTCTTCCATTCATTATATGAAGTTTTTATCTGCGAATCGGACGGAACCGCTTATTAAATGAGCTCTCTTTTAACGATATAAAATATTTAAAAATAGTCTGCTAAAATAAGACTATAAGTATTTGAGATTCAATACGCAAAGCTTAATTACAGCACATAGAAAAGTAATTTAAAATTGGCATTGGAGTAGAAATCATTTAAAATTTAAGTTTTATACACTGGCTTTTAATTTGTTACTTGAAAGAAAGTTCAGTTATCTTTTTTCCTAAGCAACAAGTTGATTTTTCATCTTGGAGACAAAATATACGAGGAACTAATGAACAATAAAAAGCCTCAAAGTAAGTACTCAGAGGAAGGTAGGAGAATCGACACGCCACTTTTCGACAAAGAAATTTATTCATCCATACTTTGCAACCGAATGTATACATCTATGGATGAATAAATTTCTTTGTGGAAAAGTGGCGTGTCCATTCTCCTACCTATACGAGGAACTGTTTATTTCTTAACTAAAATAAGTTAAGTAATGCTTAAGTTATCGATCTTGGAATTTCATCTGTATTTTCAACTTAAAAAAAAAAACAACTCAAATTAAACCAGGCGAATTAATCAGAAGAAACTGTGATGATATTGATTGATAATTTCAGATATACATGCTAACGGTTATGACTAGATAATATTTGATTCATAATATACACTTCAATTAACTGTTCCTATAATTTGCATTGTTTCTTGCCAACAAGTGGGGATTAAAGAATCCACATTATCAAAGATATCAATGAGCAACTATCAAAAGAAGTTCTCAGAATAAAAACTTATCAGCATTTTAAATGCTAAAGATTCCTTCTTAGCATTTACAAATGTAGTACATTAAAATACTTCATAAATCTTTACAAAATGAATTATATATTATTTCCGATGGAAAACTCTTACATGGATTAAATCATATTTGACTTTTAGGCCTTGTATCTCCTTATGTAATGGGGTGACCTCATATGTTTGTAAGCGTTCATTAGGGGGTTCTCCAGGATTCTGTAAAGGGACTCTACTGTTCGTTCTTTATATTACTGATAGTGGCATAGAAATATTATATTTGTCATATGTAATGAATGCTGATGAATGTTACTGTTTTAGCTTCTGCCTTAACTCCAGATTATGCGGTACCAAAAATAAATTGTGATTTGCACAGATTAAATAGTTGCTTTAACAAAATAGACTGATTTTAAATATTCAAAAAACAAAATGTATGTTTTTCGATAAAAATGATAAACAGATTTGTTCTGATAATGTGGTGTTGATTAATGGGAAGAAAATCGAAAGAGTTTACCATTTTAAACACTGCTTGGAATCTTAATTTCTAGTAATATGAAATGGAATAATCACATAGATAATGTTTGCCTTGCTCTGAGCAAAACGGTCTATCAGATGAAAATACATGTATTAAGGAGAATTTGTTCTAGTAAGTTTTTATCGATTTTTTAAAACTACAACATTTTATTGTATGTACTGTATTACTCTTTGGGAAGCTCCTCTTCGCAACTATTTGAATAGAATTTTATTCCTACAAAAGAAATGTTTAAGAATCATTTATTTTAAAAAGTATCGAGAACCAGTCATATGAATTGGAATGTTATAACTATATATCAAATTTTTTATTGTAGAATTTTGAATTTTACTTACTCATTGTTTATAATAATGCATTGGATAAATTTATATTAGGCAAACTAGAGCAGTAAATTTCTTCTCTGTAATGGGTGCGTTATGACAGTAGCTACTTTGATCGATGGAAAGACCGCAAATTATCTATATAAGCAACACTTTTTTGAAATTTATGATCAATTGTGCTGACGTATATGGAAACGTGTAATTTCTTTTTCCAATTTTTTTTTGTTTTTGTTTTGTTGTACAGTCGAACCTCGATTTTATCACTCTCTAAATTGTCACTATCTCGGTTCTCTCACCCTACATCGCGATCCCCATGGAATTCGATTTTGTCACTCTTCCTCTATTCTGTCACCTAAGAAAAGGCTTTCACTACATGCGTTTTAAGACACGTGCGTGCGTTTCAGTGAGAATTTTATCAGTCTCAAACAAAAAAAACCCAATCAAAAATCACTTATTATTTCTAATTATATACTTTCAATTAGAATCCTTTGTTCCAACTTTTCTAGTTTTTCTATAACTTTTTCTAACTTTTTTTTTCAAAGTTTTCTCTCAAATTCTAAATACAATATACGATGCTAAATTATAATTTTTAATTCAACAAATTTTAATTCTTAATATGTAACAAACAAATATTACTGCATTACCAAAATTTAAAATAGAAATAATAGTTGCTTTGTGTGTTTAATTGACAGGGTGAAATGTTTTTCAAATAATGTTACTGTAATAAAATGTACGTCACAGTCACTATATAATAGTAGGTATTATTTCTACAGATAGAGAGAAACATAATTTCTAAAATACATAATATTTCAATTTTGTCATCCTTCGTTTTTGTCACCCAAATTTTTGGTCCCAACAAGATGATAAAAAAGAGGTTCGACTGTATCTGAATTTATTTGTGGAGGAGGGCATAATGAAAAAAAGGTTGATCTCATTTATGTCCTGTGTTGTAAATGTATGTAATATTTATTTGAGCTACGAATAAGTTATTAATTATTATTATTATTATTATTATTATTATTATTATTATTATTATTATTATTCAACAAAGCTTCATTCCTTTATATATCCTTTTGCCCGTATAAATTTCTGTAAATAAAAATTATTTATGTCTCCAAGACTCTGTTACAATGGTCCTCTCTATTTTGGTGATGTTCCATAAAAAATGTAATTACACTTTATATTTTAAAATTATAAGTACATGTAAATCACAACTAAAGATTAGGTTTCATTTTGTTGGAATAAATCGAAGACGCCTGAAGAGGACAAATTGATGGTGCCATCTACTGAGCATTATAAGCAGTTTAGAAATAAAAAGTTTTTCTTCAGATTATTTTAAAGGATTTCGTATGGATTTTTTTTTTAAGTTTAATTCAAAAGAAAAAAACTTATTTTCAGGTGAAAATGAGCCAAGAAACTATGGACACAACTATCAACCAGCAAAAGCAATGAACCCACAAATCCATAATTTTTAATGCCTCAGATGTACTACATTTCGGAGTCTACGATCCCTTCATCGATTAAATCATTAAATTAATCGGTTAAATTAATAAAGAAATGATTAATATAATCTATATATATAATTTCGTTGTATGTCCGGATGTATGTATGTCCAATTCTCTTTCCAGAGCTTTCTGAAGCCGTCTGATATCGCAGAAAGCTGAAATTTGGCATAGTTAAAGTATTTTTGCTCCGTTGGTGCAGGACGGAGCCAGATTTATGATTTTCGGTTTGTGGGCGGTGGGCGTGGCTTTGGAATTTTGTTCAATCAGCACTAAAATTTAGGTCGATTTGATACATTTTTAGGGTCAATTATGACAAAAAACGTCGTAGGATACTTCGTAATATTTCATATTTAAAAGTGTCGCAATGTCCATGGACTTTTAAAAATGACATTATGTTGCTTTTTGGGGTGACTTAAGGTCCATGCCTCCAATTTAAAATCCTGGATATTTCGTCAGTTATAATTTTGTTAAATATTATTTTAAATAAATGATGTTTCAGCCATAGAGTAGGACATAAGGGAAAGAATCAGCTGTTTTTCCCCATTTTCTCACATAAACAGGCTTAGAAAACCTGTATGTGTAAGAAAAAAGTAGTAATACTGTGAAAGAGATACGTTTTTTGGACAGCAGAGTTAGGTTATTTTGACGTTCTATCGTGTTTATATGGTCAGTGGTTTATGCTATAAAAGGGTTCCAATTCAGTTTTTTCAAAAAATATTGTTTTTAAAGAAGTATTATGAATTATAGTGAAAATAATGTCCAGAACTATGTTTAAGTGTTTTCTTTTTGTACATATTCTTTAGCTTTATTAGACAAAATAAATTGTATTAAACCATTGAAAACTATTTTTAATTTTATTAATTTTATATATATGTAATGTAATGTATAAACTT
This sequence comes from Rhysida immarginata, assembly GCA_023313115.1. NCBI lineage: Eukaryota > Metazoa > Arthropoda > Chilopoda > Scolopendromorpha > Scolopendridae > Rhysida > Rhysida immarginata. The sequence continues at coordinate 3,529,853 of JAHWFO010010123.1, forward strand.
TTAAAAACATATTTTTTGCCTGGCAGGGACAGGCTTTGTGACTAGTTAAATTATTAAAACAAGCAAGTATTTTACTAAATTAATGAAACAACATAAATATCATTTTAAAGAATATGTTTCTCAAATATCTCATAAAATAAATATCCAATGAGCAATATTTGAAGTACTATATTAAGCCACAATTCAACATAAAAGCCTAAAAGAAAAACCTATCATCAAGAACAGATGAAGATAACCCCCCCCCCCCCCCCCTTCGTTTGTTGTTGCCTTTCATCAACTTATACTTTTCTTTAAAAGAAATGGTCTCTGTAGAAGAGCCTGATTGTGAGCGTCTTGTCAGGGAAGATGTAGAACTATCAGGTCTTCCCTGGTCTTGTTGTCCTTACCAGCAGGCCCGTTCTTAGGCATACGCTGACTACGCATCCGCGTAGGGCCGCATAACACCTAAGAACGGGCCTGTTACCAGGAGTGAGGTATTGATTAAGTATAGAGTGAAAGTTGTTAGATTGTTAGTTATAATGGGTCAGTTACATTTTACAATATTATATTTTTTATTTTCCCTTTATAATTTTATTAACATCTTGCTGGTAAAAAATTTCGGGAAGAACACTGTAAATGTTTTAAGCACATTATATGAAAGCCATGAGTAATTATTTGCTGAATATAAAAAGACTTAATCACCTTTTTTTGGTCATCAGAGTCCCCTGAATATAATTCTCTGAAGAATATAATGAGAAGTGCTAGAACAAATTATACTAGAAATCGAAGTCTTCTTTCGTCCATAATGTCCTATCAATTACAGAAGCTACAGAACTACAGAAATATCTATGCGCAATAAAATCCCTCTCGAATATTGATACATCAATACTGATTACAATTCTATAAAGGTAAATAAGCCATACACATAAATCTTTCAATATTTCTATGTACATTAAATTATCATTTGAAATAGAACCTGTGGCGAAGAACACATTCTTAGGAAGCATAACATTGTCCAGGATATCCATATAATATTGCGTGTTCATGTTTCCATCAACCATAACTGATCAAGAATATTTGATGGCCTAAAGCTTAACGGCGAAGAGCCAGATTATACAGACCCATCAAAGATCTTTAAATATCAATAATTTAGGAAGTTTAAAACTTCAACAATTAATTATAAAAAACAAAAACATGAAATTACACAAAATGACGGGTTTAATAAAAATTAGTATCTTTTAAGTTCGTTATGGTTAAGTTCTGGTTAATTAATTTAGATTTTAGAAGAGGTCTCTAGACCCTAGTTCATTTGTACCCCATTTATTTCACTGTCCTTTTTCTTAATGGACAAAGGCAAACATCTCTAACCCGCCTTTCAGCTAATGATTAGATCAGCATTTCTTAAGAAACTCAACATTTTATATGCTGTACAGTAAAATCATTTAGATTCAAGCATTTCTCAATCGATAATCATAAACTTTGGTAGGGTTAATGTCAGAACTTATATTTGTCACATCCCAGACAACATTTTAATGTATTTACTTTTTTTTTTGTTTAATGAAATAGTTCAAAATAGAATTTGGTCAAATTTACCGTTATCTGCGGTTAATGGCAAAGAGCTACAAATTGAGCTCTTGAATTTTCGTAAAATTAATTATAATTATATAATTTCCTTGATATAATTATTTCCTCACAATATTTTGAAATCGTACAGGGTGTCTATAATTGAAGTTCCATTTCAAAAAAAACTCTAAAAGAAGTCCAAATTGATCAGAAAGTTGCAAGATGTATATTAAGGATATGTTTTTTTTTCCTTCTTTTTTTCACACTCATCAGTAGATGGCTATAATTGCCGCTTTATTACATTCAAGAATGATACAAATATCAAATTTTAACAATTTCGATCAAGACATTTGTAGTTTAGTGAAACTTAACAAATTCAACCCATGCGGTGCAAATGTTTCTCGTGAGCTCGGCCAGGAGGCATCAACTGCTGCACATGGGAGATTTTGTATGGGTACCTTTTCAGAAAGGTCCTTAAAACTTCGTGGACATTGCCGTTGCCTCTCTCTCGCAAGCAAGACAGTGCTACTCAGTGGCGTAATTAAGGGGGTTTCCTGGTTGCCCAGAAACCCCCGTTTGTTAGAAGAGGGGCGCCAAGAATATGAAAAAGTTTTAATGAAAAATAACTTGCTAAGCGTGCGTATAAACAGGTAGTGTGCACATTTCAATATAGAATTACAAGATTTTATTCGCGCGCAATTTGCGCGGTAATTAGTTTCAAATTCAATTAATGTTGTTGCAAAGCTCGCACATTCAAATTAATTCGTGTGACGAACTCACATGTTCTCCTTTGGGCGAGGTCAAAAATGCAAACATGAGTTCTGTTGGTGAAGCAATGATTATTGCTCATTTGTTAACGTATTGTTGACTATAGTGACAACAATGATTTTCTTCATTAACTCAAATCGGTGTTAGCATTTTTGACCTCGCCCTTTATTTATCTTTATATATAAAAATTCAGGTTCAGGATGCGTCTGTAAATGTTCTAAAAACTTTTGAACCACTTATCCGATTGAGCTCATATTCGCACCATATGTTCATTAGATTCAGAGTAAGGTTTACATGTTCCCAAAGGGTGGGGGTGGGGGCAAATAAAATATATCTTGGTTTGTGTTTGTTTGTTTCCTCAAGAGATGGCGCAAGGGAAACGCCATCCAAATTTCATCACGCAAACAACCCGAGCAACGCTGGGTATATCACCTAGTAGTTTGATAAAAATTGTTGCTCAGATAATAATGGTCAGGTGACTTTTCAGTTCCGGCGTGCGCTTCAAGCCAGCGCAAAAATGCTTAAACGTGCAACAACAAAACTGTCTGTGGCGAACTCACATGTTCTCCTTTATCTATAGTTTGACTTTTATTAGCAGAACAACGTGTCCACGTGCACAGCGTTTATTTATTGTTGAACGGTTCGTTATGCACGTGGCCAGACTGTAAAAAAAATATAATAAAATAAAAAATAAATAAATAAAATAAAATAAAAGGTAACGGATGATATAATATGACCCAAGCTGTGCGTTATTGTAGAATCCTAACAGCAAAATTGAAAAGGTCGTTAATTGAGCCCTTGATGTTCTTGTTCTTCCCTTCTTGAAACAAGGGTGCGTTCTTCTCTGAAAGGACAAACAAGAAACTGAAAGGATTGACATTCTGCAGGGATAAAAGATGTCCAGGCAAGCTTGCTAATAAGGTGCCAAGTATCGCGGGTGAACAGTTAAAACAGTTAATTTTCAAACTTCTTACTGTGCTTCCCGTAACCAGCTGTGAAGCTGAAAGGGCTTTTAGCACATTACGTAGAGTCAAAACATATTGTGAGATCAACTATGACAAATAATCGTTTAAATGGTTTAGAATTTGTTGCACATTCACTATGTTATTTCAATAGACACAAAAAATATTCCATAAAATTGTTCTGAAGCATAAATGAAAGATAGAAGTTGAAGATTTATTGGATTCTATTTGAAAGGGTCATTTTTTTTTCTTTTCAAATATTTTGATTTAACTTGTACTTCCTTGATTGCATAATATTTTTTACAATAATTTTTTTTCGATTTGAATGGTTAAAACCTATTAACTTACTTTTGTGTATCATCATGATTTATTTAAATGATTTGTTTATTGAAATATTCTGCATTTGTCTATTACATCTTGGCGTTTTATTTGACAAATAAGTCAGTCAATTTTCTTGTAAACATTTTGTTTCGTTTGGGTTTTAAATAATTATCATCAATGTAGAATTTAAATATTATATACATGTAGTATTCATAAGATTTTTTTCCTTTCCATCGAATCTTTATGTATTAAATTAGTTTTTTAAGATTTATAAGTTCCTCTGTTTCATTGTAATCTTTATCTTTTCCGTCGTGGAAATACGTAAAACGAAAATTAACAAGATAAGAGGAAAAGGGTTTTTTCAAACCAAGCTTTTATAATGTTTTATTCAAGCTTTTTATGTTTTATTTAGTGAGCTAAATAAAGCTTAATTTTTCAACAATAAACAATAGGTACATTTAACTCTCGCCATAACGAATTGTTTGTTGTGGCAATTCGACAATTCGTAGTAATGAATTAGTACCGTTAGAACACGAATCAGTGAACCGATTTGAAAAATTTTTTCTTTAACATACAGGGTGATTAAGTCAATTTCTGACCATTTCACTCGAATGACGTGCATTAGGGATAAACAATTGAAAGAATATGAGCGCCATATCGAATTTCTAAATAGTTGGAGTTTGTATTGTTGCAACGGCGCTGCATGAAAATCGTATTGTTGAAAAATGGCGCCCGCTTTATCAACAGAGCAGAAATGCAAGGTTGTCGAATGGTATTTCGAGACAAAATCACCTGGAACCGTGCAAAGAAAGTTGCGGAAGGAGTATAAGTGTCGAGACGCACCAGGCAGGCAAGCAATCATGGATTTTGTCAAGCAATTTCGTGCCACTGGATGTGTTAAAGGCAAGAAAAAAGGCAGCCAAGCTCGTGTTCGAACGGCCGAAGTTGTCGAAAATGTTCGCACAAGGTTGGTCGATTCCCCTACCAAAAAATCTGTTCGCCGCCTATCCATTGAAGAAGGGCTGTCGTATACCACGACGTGGTGAATTTTGAGAAAGGATTTACACCTGCTCCCGTATAAGATCCACGTTTATCAGGAGTTAACAGACACTGGAAGACAGAAGCGACAACGATTTGCGATGGAGTTTGGAGCAGAAATGGAAGCCAATCAGGACATTGTGGACAACCTGCGTGTGTGTCAGATGAGGCCTTCTTCCATCTGTCAGGTGACGTTAATAAACACAACGTTCGTTTTTGGGGTTCCCAGCACCCTCATGAGATCCATAAGTCACCTCTTCATCCACGAAAGGTTATGGCTTGGTGCGCGATTTCCAAAAGAGGCATCATTGGTCCGTTCTTTTTTGAGGGCACCGTAACGTCACAGGCTTACCTTAACATGTTGGAAACCTTCTTCATCCCCGAGCTGCGAAGGAGGCGTATACCGCTTCGACATCAATGGTTTCAACAGGATGGGGCTAGGCTTTACACCACTAATGAAGTGCTAGACTTTCTCAATCAGAAATTCGGAAATCGTGTCATTTCAAACAGGTTTCCAGATCGATTCGGGGGTGGCTTTCTTTGGCCCCCCTACGAGTCCTGACCTAAACCCATGTGATTTTTATCTCTGGGGGTTCCTTAAAGACAGTATGTTCACTACAGTGTGGTCAAGAACCCTAGACCAGCTGCGACAAAGCATCGTCGACTGCTGCACCTTTGTGGATGCAGAAATCCTGGATAGAATTATGAACAACTTCACCATTCGACTGCGAGCAGTTCAAAACGTTCATGGTGGCCACATTGAGCATATCATCAAGACTTTTCCACGGGAATAAAAACTCCGAACTGCCTAAAATATCATACAGAAATGCTATGTTTGTAAACATTAATGGGTCAATAAATCATAGTACCGAAATGGTCAGAAATTGACTGAATCACCCTGTACATTGTCATCGATCCTGTGTATGTGTGCCAAGTTTCAGCTCCCTATCTTGTCGGGAAGTTGGTTTAATATTGATTGCAAGATTTTACCTAAACAAACTAACATTGCAAGTTAAATAAAAGCTTTTAAAAAATAAAATCGGTTAACGAAAGAATATTATTTTGTGCCTAAGTAAAAAGAAACTTCCTAAGATATTTAGTCCTATTTTAACCATTAATCTCGTTTTTAAAATCATTATTAAAGTTACATACGGGGCGCCGAAATCATGTTAGAAACCCCCACTGCAAAATCCTGGGTACACCACTGCTGCTGTGCTCTCCTAATGAGAGAGCAACACCTCTTGAACTACTGCTCCAGGCATTACTTGGACAACGAGTCATCTTGCAATGCTGTTTCATTTTCATGGTCAATAAATCATTTTTACTGTTTCATTAGATTTATCGACTATGGTCATTGTTAGATTTGACATTCAAATATTAGCCTTTCGTTTTCTGTTACAATTGACATTCAAAGGACCAGTCTCATTTGAAATTTCCTCATCATTTTTCTTAAACAGTTTGCAGTCATTGGACTGCTTTTAAAGCCTGAATTTTCGCAAAGCAGTTAAAACACAACTGCTATTTTGATAAAACAATTTCGCAAGAATTCAAACAAATAAAATCTACACTTCTTGTCCACAATAAAGAATTTAATACATGTAACCCGTATGCGCATTTCAACCACCTATGCGCATACGGTCTACATTTTATTTCCTTATTAGGAGCTTTAGCATAAAAGCTACTTATATAAGAATGCGCCCTTGGTCTATACGTTTATCTGTCCGCCCGTCCGTCGTTTTCACGATAACTTGAAAACGGATTAATTTTTTTCAAATTCTGTTTTCAGAAATATGACCATCAAAGTCTTAGCTCGGTCATATCAACTTTTCAGAATTTTTCGTGGACTCCTTCAAGTCGAATTCACGTGCTAAAACAGTGAGTGTTAAGAATACCAAGTTAATGGCATGTCATTAACAATCGATTTGTCAAGAAGGAATACATTGTTACTTTCTGTTCATCTTCTAAGCATTACTGACATTGGCGCGCGCACGTGAAATCGCTTTGTCGACGCACGATTGCTCAAGTGCTCATAATCTATATTATTAATTTGCGGAAGAATGTACTTATTGTTTTCACAATGTCCGTCCGTCCCCTTCATAATTTCCGCATTTTTTGAGGTAGAAGATTGAAATACTATGGGCATGTGCACCTTCACTATTTAGTTTGGTTTTGATTGGCCCACTGGGGTCGGAGTTTTGGGGGCGGAAATTAGAGGGGACTAAAAGGTCTACGCCTATTTATGCATATAAAGGAGCGAAATTCGGTGTGCAGCGTCCTCTAAGAAAGATCAACATTACTATGAAGTTTGGGCCAAACTGTCCCAATGGGGTCGGAATTGTGGGGGTAGCAGTTACTGGGTCTTTAGACTGCAGTATGGCAACATATGGCATATCATATACCATTCGATCAGAAATGATGAGAAACGAAAGAAGATAGAGCTCCTTTAGACTTTCTAAATACTACGTTCGAGAAAATCAATTTTTCGACTTAAAAAATTGGGGAGAGTGGGGGTTAAAAAGTGAGATAAAAGGGTAAAAATAAATGATCTCAGGGCTTCCTCGGGAGGATTAATTTCTCGCTAAGTAGTGGAAGAATGGAGCTACTTATTGGTTTTATAATGTCAGTCCGTCCCCTTCACAATTTCTACATTTTTTGAGGTAGAAGGTTGAAATTTGGAATATAGCTTCCTATGGGCATGTCCATCTACACTATTTAGTTTGATTCTGATTGGTACACTGGGGTCGGAATTCAGAGAGGACAACATATCTATGTACTATTTAGATACGTAAAGGCGTGAAATTCAGTATCCAGATTCCTCTAGACAAGATCTACATTACTATGCAGTTTAGGCCCAGTTGTTCCGTTGGGGTCGGATTTGCGGGGGTCACTTAGTCTTTAGAACTATAGCAGCATATGGCTTATATCATACGTTCGGAAATGATGAGAAAGGAAAGAAAATACATTTTCTACATATTACTTTCGAGAAAATCAATTTTTTGATTAATAAACTTGGGAAGAGGTAAAAACTGCAGATAAAGGGATGGCTGCAGGATCTGCTACTTGCCTTACCCTACTCGAGGGGGGGGGGGGGGGGGGGGGGGGTCCAATTTTTAATAAATGTATTTCTGCTTCACTGCTAAAGCTCCTCTTTGGAATGTTTACAAGATTTTATTTAGCGTTGTTATCCAGTTTTAAAAATATTTTACAGGAAGTGCTCATTACCCCACCTACTGGGGTAATTCAAGTCATTTTGATCAATATTCACTCTCATAGATAAAATTAATGTTTTGAGAATACATGTATTTGTTAACAAAAATAATTATCAAATTACCTGAAATTTTAAAATAACTGCCTGTTTACAATAAAATTGTTATCAATTCTATCGCAAATTCACTCAACTCTCAGCTTTTTGAAATACGATCTTTAACTTTTTATCTAAATTACTTTTAGCTTCTTCAGCAAATATTGTGCGTAGGCTTTCCTAAAAATTTAAGGAAAGAAGGAAGCATACATAAATGTATTTTTCCTTAAAGAACATTCCACAGCCTGGATTCGAACCAGGAACCTTCAGCTAATGTCATTGACGCGCTAACCAATTGTGCCACCGTAAACATGAAGGCATTTACATGTCTTTTGGATTTGGTTAGAGCAGTTATTATCTTTCCTAAGGCGTAATATTCATTAAAGATTATCTCAAGATGGTTCCAAAAGGGTTTTATCATATGCCATATCTGAGATGTTAAATTATAATTAATGAAAAATATGAAATTATCATGTTTTTCCTTACCAATTCACGACTATTAAATTCATTAATAAAGTGACCAGACGTCCCACATTTTTAATTGTTTGTAATACATTGAAAACTGCCCCAAACTGGGCCAATGTAAACCTAGGTCATTAACAGTTTTTACGTTTATTACAGCAATACAAAATCGGTTATTCTTTGTGGTGTTTAGCTGGGTTTCTTTTTAAGGTGAGCATCTCACATTTCCTTATATAACATCTGGTCACTTTATTCATTAATGTAGCATCTTAATACACAAATCCAACACAATAATTGTTAATATCAATTTTATTAACAAACTTTCAATAAATAAACAGTTTTCACTGCAACAGCAATGAAAGATATAACAGCTAGATAAAATTTACATTTATTTTTTTTTTTACAATGTCCAAAATAAAAGTCTACTTCCATTTTCATAGGACAATATATACAAAATTTAAGGGAAGTACAGTAAGATCCGGATTTTTAATTCATAAGCTTAGTTTAAAATAAATCTTACTCATCAAGGTAAAAAAAGAAATTGCTCTTCTACTGAAAAACAATTATAAAATTAAAATATTAATTAAAAAATATTCTTCTGGCGAATTAAAGATTAAAACTTTGAATAAACAAAAAAAAAAAAAAAAAAACTAAAAAAAAACAAAACAAAACTTAAATTAGGAAGTACAAATAAACATTAATTAATGAAAAGCAGCTACAAACTGCATTTACTCTTAAACACCCTTAAGTCCGAATAACTAAAGAACAGATAAATGTTCTATAAATACAATTAAGTGCCATGTAAAGATTTTAAAATCCTTCAAATGTAAATGAAGCCTGAGGCTAAATTCATGTTAAAAGCAAACTCAAGAAACAAATACGATATCAATTTATAATATCAAATCGATGAAGGTGTTAAAAACCTTAAATATGTTTAACCAAATGGGGAAAAAAATGCTCCTTACCTCAAGGCAAAGAGTTTTGGAACAAATACTAGTCCCCCCCGCCCCCAATTTCTCGTTTCAGACAGAAAATCTGGACTATACATTTGATACAATAGCATACTATGCAAAGAAACTGCTTATGCACGTTTCACAATGCCATAGAGGCTATCCTCACTTACATTTTTCACTATGAAACAATGAATGGGCTTTGCAAATTTCAAATGCTTTGCTCAGATTTCTGCTGATACAGAAATCACTGACTCAGGTGATTTTGCACATAGGCTGTGTCTACAACATCTGATCAGGTAAACTGAAAAAAACTCTTCAAAAGATGAGGAAAATACACTGAAAGAGTTTGATAAACATGAATCACTTAATGCAAATTGGTGACAAGACAGTATAGCTGGCTCAACAACTAGAAGTAAAAACTAATAATGAAAATATAAATAACTAGTAAATGGTAGAAACTGATAGGAGAGGCTCCACTGAATTAGAGTATAAGTTCTAAGCAAACAATGATTCTGAAAGACATAAAAGTTTTCAGTGAAAAAAACAAACAAACAAAAAACCAGAAACATTAATAAAGGGTGCAAATGTTGATGGAAATAAATGCTAATTTAAAGAGATTTTCTGAAGTCAAACTGAATTAAGGATAATACACTTGCTTACTACAGGAAATTTATTTATATTAAAAAACACACCAGGCTTTTTTTCCTTACAGATTTCTTCCTTACCCTGAAACATGATTGAAACCTTCAATTATTATCCTCAAGAGTTTTTTATCCTGTTATTATTATTATTATTTTTTTTTTATTTTTAATATATACTGTAAAGATACGATCTTTTACCGACTAGAGAATCATTTCATATGATCCCTTATTATTTGCCTTCTTCAGTCCATCCAATAAGCTCTATGCTTGATAATTACATGTTATATATAAATAAATCATAATAATTATACTATTAGAGTCATCAATATGTAAAATTATTCATTAGAAATATAACAAAACTTCTATTAACCATCTTATCATTTACACATGATAAATATATATCATATATGGATTTCAAATTTACAAGATCATAATTGTGGGTAAGCTACATTAAACAAGTGTGCACATTCCAAACACGAATTAAATATCAAATTGTAAGCATTTTGCTTTTAAATGTCAGTAATGAAAGCACATTTTTCAACTAACATTTAAATGACCCCTTTTGATTTCTTCAGTTGCCTTTAGTGCATTCGTTAATCTTTCTCTGAGAAGCTTGATCCGTGAAGTGGTAGATATAGGTTTAGAAGCATCTTTTGCTTTAAGATTTTTCAAATCCTCCTCGTCACTATCCGTTTCAAGGACTTCTTTCTTCATCTTTTCTTTTTCTTCAATACGAGATTTAGGTGGCTTAATTCCCTTATCAGCAGAAGGCAAAATAAGTTTTTCACAGAAATTTTTTATATCAGAAGGAATGGTTTCAATTTTTTTGGGTACTCTTTTTGCCAGTTTATTATGTATTTCTGATAAAATATTTAACTGATTTGCTTTCCTAGTATTAAGTTTAGCAGCATAATGAGCAGCCTCCTTAGAATGGGTATTTAGCTTCAATATTTTCCGTCTCCTGCTCCATCTTCTATTATTGCTTGAATCAACATTATTTTTAAGGAACAAATCTCTTTCAGTGATCACTTTTAAATTTATGGTCCCATCTTTAATTACATCATTTCTCAAAAGCTTTAGAGAAACATAGCACTCTTTTAATGAGGGTGAGATTTTAGAATTGGTTAAGCTCACTTTACTCAGTTTCCTACGTTTGTTGGAAGATATGGAATAAGTGGGTTTTTCATCTTGTTCAGAGTCACTACTATCTGATGTATAGCGACCTCCTACATAAGTATATTGTGTTCTTCCAGTATACCTTCGCTTCTTTTTATTATTTCCTCGTCTTCTTTCGGGGGACCAAACCGGTATATTCACGGTTTTTCCCTTTTCTTCAATAAGTTCAATCTCGGGAATGAAAAGATCTAAAGGGTCATGAAATTCTTGTGATGAGCCATTGTCATTGTCATACTTCTGCCATGGTGAAACATGAGGTGAAAAATATTCTCTGTCTTTTCTATTGTTAGTAGAAGAGTTTATATATTTTCCATTTTTTCTGTTAACATTGTTAAACAAATTATTTTTCTCAGGGGGACAAAAAACCACCTTTAAAAACTGTTGATTGTTAACATCCATCATTTGTTTGGTAGAGCTCGTGTTTTTATAGTGCAGTTTGTTATAAAGTCCATTATTTGGAAAATTAGTTTGAGCACTTCCTACTTTCACGTTCATCTGATTAATGGGACTGTTAATCATTGATTGTGGCTGTGAAAACTGAATAGGAATAAGATGGGCATTTTTAACACCTTTTTGTGACTGAAGTGTAACAGCCAACTTTTGTCCACTGTTCAAACTATCCATGACTGATTGAGAAACTTTTATTGAATTTAATACATTAACAGTAGAATTTAAAGTTTGAGTTTTGTCCGTGACTGATGATTGGGTTTTAATTACACAATTTGTAGTACCTGGTGCTGTTATGACTGGGGTAATTTTGTCTAGTGATTTGATAGTACCTATGTCATTTACATTATCTTTTTTCACGAAAATTGTATTAACGTTTTTAAGCGCATCATTACTTATGAAAGAGGCGCTAGTTGTCCCATTATTTGTTATAATTATGTGCTTAGGTGTAGTTGCTGACAAAGTTTGGGTTGATCTATCAGCCAAAATATTTGAGACAAATTTTTCTTTGAAAGCTGTGTTTGAGACACTTGCCTTAGTTTCTGTTGAACTTAACACTGAGGAACCAGTTTGTTTTATACCCACTGCATTATTAGGAGTACATGTATATATAAAGCCAGAAGGAAGTCTATTAGTATAATTTTCATTTTTTAAGATACCAGTTTGTTCCATCTTAACTACAGAATTAGAAGGGGTGACTGACAATTTTTCTGAAACATTAGTGATAGGAATACGTTCCACAGATTGAACTCTTCCATTATTTATTTTTATCTGTTGCATTGTTTGAATTCTGTAATTATTTCCATTACCAGCTGATACCATTTGAAAGTTTAATTTGTTATCAGCACTTGGCTGCAGCAAAGTTTGAAATTTCAGTGGTTCTGTAGAAGGCTTTGAATTAACAGGGGCAGACATCCCAGCTTTAGATACTGGCACTTTTACAACTTGAACTGTGGGAATTTGTTTGTTTAGCTGTGAAATGCTAGATGGGTTAACTTTATTTACAATCAAAGGTGTTTGTTTAGACATTTCTGGTTGATTTGGAAGTTTTTTTGAATTTAAAGTTTGCAAATTAATAACTGCTGTAGTAGGTTGTTGTGGCAATTTGGATTCCTTCTGGTTAAAAGTTACAGACGGATTTGAAATAACACGGTTTTTATTATCTACAGTAACATTAACCACTGAACATGGAGGAGCCTTTGTTGTAATTGATGGAATTATTTTAGGTGGTAATGAAACAAGACTCACAGGAACACGTACAGGAGTATTTGCACTTCCTTGATTCGGAGAAACTACTTTTCTGATGGTATTACTTGTCGCATTGACTACTTTACTTTTTCCTGGCTGTAATAATACAGGCACAGAGGTAAAGGTTATTGGTGCCATTGTTGTTTTTAATGTACCAGTGTTGGACACAGAAGTAAAACTTTTTACGTTTTGATTCAAATTTGGATTCTGATTATTCGTAATAAATGTTGCATAGGTTGGGGTAGTGCTATTTGATGACTGATTTGCCTTTGACACGGGTGATGGTAATATAATTGGTACGTATGCTCCTGCAGGTGTAACAGGAGCCATTAAAGAAATTCCTGGCTTCTGATCAGGGGTCATTTCTTTATTGGAAACTATATACTTAGTATACATTGAAGTTGTTTTCGTTTCTAAAGAAGCATCGGACTTTGTTAAAGACGTAGGCACAATAATAGGAGTTGGAGTAATCATAGTTATGGATCCAGTCGATCCAGGAAATGAAGCAGGTTTTGTTGGTAGTATTACATTTTCATTTATTGTTTGCACTTCTTTGGACTCCTCTTTATTGGTTGGAAGTGGAACAGGCACCAAAACTTCAATTAATGATCCATCAGATGATTTCATGAAACAATTTCTAAATAGTTTTTGTGGTACAGGATGATTAACAAGACTGAAAAATAAATAAAGAAACAAACAAACAAATAAATAATATATAAAAAAATTTTTCTTAAATATTGTAATAAAAATATATTGATAAAATGAATCTTAATATACAGGGCTTTTATAATTGAAGTTCCCGTACTCTGAGCAGTTTTTTCTCAAAAACATCCTATCCGAATTTGGTCAAATTTTCAGGATATCTTAACAAGAGTATGGGAGAGTGAAATGTGCAATTAAAAAAAAAAATGTTCACTATTTTGTCTGTAGGTGGCACAGTTTCAACCAAATACTCAAAAATATATGCAAATTAGTTCTTATCGATATTTACACACATTGTAAAGCAAACTTTGAAACTGAATCACACTTGCAAAACATCGAACATCCCTTGAAATGATTCTATCCATTGTATGTCATATTTTTTATGTCATACGGAAAATCTGATCAAATTTGGATAGGCTGTTTTCAAGAAAACTGCTTGGAGTACGGGAACTTTAATTATAAACACACTGTATATAAAATGTACAATTTTTAATTTTATTTATGACCAAGAAAATTAATATGTTTACAATTAGAACAGACAGTAGCAACCTGAATATCAAATACTTTATAATTTAGAAATGTGAAATGAATAAAGTAGAACAGACAACAAATCTACTGATAAAATTTTGCAGTACTCAACTTCTCTACAATACTCAACACTATCCTCATCACAAATTAATGTCCTTTACTGACAAAGGTGGTTTAACTTACACTTCCATTTGCATAAAATTTGAATAAGGACATAATTCCTAAAATTTCACAAATGTCACAAGATTATTCACTGAACAATTTTATTCGCATCTAGAACAGAAAGACTACATAGCAAAGGGTGAGCTGACACTTTAAATTTTTAATAAATCACATTTTTCTTTGGAAAATTTATAATATTATTGCTTTATTTTAGGAAGTAAAAGCGTGGAGATTGTGTGTGATACAAAACATCTGACAAATGACAGTCCCGACCTTGGTAGCACAAATTCACTCTTTTGAGGAAATTTTCCATAACATGTTGCTGGGAAATTTCAGAAAAGTTGTGCGAAATTTCATATTTGAGGTCTTCAATAATTTGTGGTTTATTGACATACACTTTAGTCCTTAAGTAACCCCAGAGAAAGAAGTCACATGACCTTGGCAGCCAATTCACGTCACCTCACTGCGAACATTTTTAGCAAAATTTTCACCATTTTTGAAGTGAATTTTTACAATTTCTACACGTTGTTTGATTGTGTAGTTTTGCATAATTTAACCTCACTGTTTAATAATGACAGCATATAAAAATCTACTCTGGTTGTACCATGTAAAAAATGTCAGTTCATTTTGGGACACCCTTATAATAAAGATATAGGAAATATTTTTTTCTTATTTCAGTTGCTACAGGAAAAATAATTAATTGCTGTTGCACATATATAGAATGAAGTGCACCCTGTTGCAAAAAATTAGAATAACCTATGTAAACATAATGATCAAATGCAACATAGAATTAAGAAGTTCGCCTTCAGCACTTATTACAAATAGTAATCTCAATGGCATATTTGTGCATGTTTAGCCCAAATATCACGGATTGTAAATATCAGTTCTCGTCTGGTGCATGGAACAAGTTCTGTCATTTGTTTTTTCATCACAGCCCATAAATTCTCTAAAAGATTCAGATCAGGTGAATTAGCAGGCTGTGGTAACACTTTAACATTAGTCGCATTCACAACCTCTTAACTTTTCTCGCTTTTCTCACTTATCTTCTTAAGTCACTTTCAGTGAAGTCATTTTCAGGAAAGCGAAATCTCATAAGTCACTTTTCTGAAAGCAAGTCAGTACCCACTTTCCCCTCTGCTTTTCTTACTTTTCTGGCTTTACAGCTACTAACTTCCGGTTTAGTGGTAGCCATACTGAATCACCGCTTCGCTCGTTTCGATGATTGCCCACCGATAAAACTTGTAATTTAAAGGCTTAAGTAATGTATTTAACGTTGTAAATTTTTTTGGTTATAAATTGAGGAATAAATTCCACAATCAATAAATCACTTATTATTTTTCAAACAATTTCAATACGCTTATCATGCTATTTATGGCTGACATAGTTTTAGATGCAAAAGTAACAAAAGCAGCAAAAGTGATATTTTCATTTCCGGTTTCACTCACAATGAAAACCTATTTTCTTTGCTTTTCAAAAGCAAAGACAAAGTCACTTTCCCATAAGTGAAAGGTATTGAATGCGACTATTGTGTCCTTGGAACCAGTTTACTGTGCATTAGGCTGTGTGAAATAATGCTCCATCTTGATGAAACAAACAGATCATCTGCAGAAGGAAGCATAAAGAAGTCCAAAATGTCTATATAGGAACAGACAATTGTCCAATGCTATAGGCAGACCTAAAGTCCCAAACCATAATAGAGGGGACAAATTTAACTGATCATTTTAAACATTCTCTTCAAAATGCTTCACTCAAACACCTTAATCCCCATATACACAAGACAAAATGCACACTCATCAGTGAATATAATATTGCTACATTCTTCTTCATCCCAATTAACTCAAGCTGCTTTTTGCTTAAAGTCAACAGAGGTTTGATTTCAGAATTCTAAAGCCTGTTTCACAATTAAATCTCCCACATTAGCCTCTGCGGATCTGCCAAGGAAGTGTATACTAGTATCTCCGCAGGCGAAGCGTGCGATTAACAACTTTCAATTTCCATTTCACAATTAAATCCGCGGCCGCAATAACTGTCTTATGATTGGTTAATTCCCTAACAAGATCGACTTCACACAAAATGGCATCTCGCAGCGACCTTCGTCACATTCATTCTGGATCAGGCTGTTTTTGACAGCAATATTATTTAAATTACATTCCCAAATGCCAATTTCACATGGACTGTGTGTTCGGCCAATATGACAAGAAAAATGTGCTGAAACTTGACATTTTCTGATTGATTGAAGCAGTTGTGGATCCACTTAAATTGAAAATCCGCCTGCAAAGCAATTGCAGAGAGCAATGCGGGCAAATTCCACTTATTGTGAAATGGCAATTCGTGGAAAAATCTTTGTCTTGCGTTGCAGGCTCTGCATCCACCTGTTTTCCGCCCGCAAACTGTAATTGTGAAACAGGCTTAAGAGTGATAATGCTGTTGTCGCAGTCTTCTCCACGTTGTCCAGCTGGAGACTGTAACCTCGGCTGTTTTTTTTCCCTCCACAATTCTTAGAAGAGCACTGTCATTATGGTCTGTAATTTCTTTCATTACATTTGAACATTTGTTAAGAACTCTTGAAACAGTTGATTGCAATCTAGTTACGAGTAAGTCCTCTCTTCTTTGCATCTAAGATGTTTTCATGCCATCCCTTATATCTTTTTTTTTTTTTTTACCCCACAGCTAAACAGTTCACAATCCCAACTAACTGATTCTATTATGATTACTGCTTAACCTAAGGTTATTAGGGGTGGCCATAGTAAATTATTCTAATTTTATGCAACAGGCTATTGTTTAACCTATATATTTGAAATGATGATTAATCCCCCCCCCCCCCCAAAAAATAAACAAGATTAAAAGATCATTTTGAGGATACTGTAATCTTCTTTAACATATTATGTAGTTTTCCATTTTTGTTGCGAATAAAACTATTCAGCAAATAACCCTTTGACACGTGAAATTTTAGGAATATGTCTTTATTCTCATTTCATGCAATGCTGCTGCACGAGGACCTGTGCCTTGATTTTTCACGATAGAATAATGGTGAAATTCATAGAACCTTTACAATAATACATAAGTTGGAATTTTTGTTTTTGTGTTCTTCCAGTTATGTAGTGTATAGCCTCTATCAAGTTCATAGTTATATGTATTAATAATAAATACCTGTTTATTTGATAAAGATACGAAATATATTTGAAAACAGGTCCTGCACGAGCATTTTAAACCGGGTCCAAAAAATTATCAACTAACCTGATTGCAAATTTTGTGATACACTATATCAGTGATTCCCAAAGTGGGACTGCTCTACATTGTTTAAACACGTTCGACCCTGGTTCACAACTGGTTCACCAGTGGAAAATTTTCTGGTTCACAACTGGTTCACCGTGGAAAATTGTTTTGGAGCATCAGGGGGGCTTAAAAAGTTTGGGAACCACTGCACTATATGATTACCAAACTCCTATGGTTTTCATATGATTCCATAAAAAAATTCCCATAAAAAAAAAAAACACAATGACTACAGTCACACATGCTCAACAAAATAAATGGACCCTTTTCGGTAAGAAGGTGGGTGGGATATGCGCTTGCGCGGTAGCCGCTTTCGGCAGGCAAAAAACTTCCATTCATCCATTTTTTCCATTGCTGTCGTATCTTTCGGCGAAAAATTTATCGCCTACAAGATTTAGAAAGGCTGAAAAAAGATGACGATATAAAAATTTATAATAAAGTAACTTCATTGCCCTCTTCTTGTAAGTTACGAAAGTCTGAAGCGATTGCAGAAATAATAAGTCACCAAAATCAGCAGGTTAACTATAATCGCGTGGAGGCTGATCCCAGCAACACTGGCTTACTGTTCGCCAACATCTTGTAAGTATTGATTTACATACATTTCCGAAGACAACATGAATTTGCTACCGGACATAACATTTCGAAAAATTTATGAATATTTTCAGGATGATGGTAATAAATTCAGGTATTTCGACCAAGCAGTCAAACATATGAATGCTGGAGATATTTCTAAGGCAAAAATTGGCATGTTACGATTGGCAAAAACCTAAGGCGGCATGTATTCTCAATGTAATTTCAGCTGTTTTTGTAGATGATTTCTGGAAGTATTAGTAAGCATAACCTGTTTTCTGATTTTTTTTAAAAAAACTTTATTGCATTAACTAACGATAACGTATATTTTTAATAACTCCAAATAACTGATTCAATGCCTAACGAATTTTTAAAAGACAAATATTTTAAAATTCTAAATTAAAAGAAAAGGAAGAAATAATTCCCAGTTCAATAAAATAATCAATTTATTAATCCACATATTGTAATAAGCAATTGTTTCACATCGGCCTCGCTAGCTCAGTGGATGCGTGATTGCCTCTGATGCCAGAGGACGCGGGTTCGATTCCGGGCGAGGACGACGAGAATTTTTTCAGGGAGAAAATTCTGAAATCATGCACTTTCTTCGGAAGGAAGTAAAAATGTTGGTCCCGTGTAGTTGTTTGCCGGCTGCACGTTAAAGAACCCTTGCGAGGCAAAATTTGCCGCCCCTATAACCCTGTCCTAAAATGACCATAGAAGTTGAAAAGGATGTTAATACCAAAACAACCAAACCAAACCAATTGATTCACATGCACTGCCTCGGGCGATCATCTGTTTCTTGCCAATCCAATATGGCGGCGCGAAGGCACCACTAGAGGGGAGGTCACTGCCAGTCTCTTTCTTTCATTTGTCTCTGGTCAGCCCTTAGTTTGAACCGTCCTCCCCCAGCCAACGCCAGTCATTGCAAGGCTAATATGATCCTCTTGCATAATACGGTCCCACAAATTATTTAGGGGCTTTTTTTTAGACCAAAAATTTTTTGCATTACAGTAGAAGATTTATGACAATTTCCTCCCTTCACTGGTTGGATGTTCTCCTTCTTTATGAGACTTCAGGATCCATACAAGCAATATAAGACTGGGGACTAAATATTAGTTAGCATCATCTCACACAGGGAATGCATGCAGCGAAAATTTGAAGAACTCTCAACAATGGTGATAATTCTAGTAAATCAAAATTATACAAAAAAGTATAACTGGGGCAATTGTCCGAGAAAGTAAAACTTGGGCAAATGTCCACAATTGAAACTGAGAATAAAGAGTTATGTGGATAATCGTAATTAAGTGTAAAGGGCTCTTTTACTACATCTCTTTTTGTTGTGGTAAAAGAGCCCTTCTTTACACTTAACTCTCAACAATGATAATTGAAATTGTCGAAATGATTAGTAAATTATTATAGTTTAAAAGCAAATAAAAATAACCGCCTTATAGTATAACTGAATCGAATAATAAAAAATTCGTACATATCTACTCATTCTGATACCTTTCATTGTATCATAGAGCTTAGTTAAAGATTAATCTCAATCGTTGCTTTTGTTGCAACAAACGAATATACCTTGGACATATTGTAAACAATCATATAGACTTTATTTTTTGAATAATTTTTATCATTTATTTTTCAGAATTTCCACTGGATTTGGCTAGATGGCATTAAATCAAATTACACAGAAGATAAATCAAAAACCACATGATCATTGCCTAGATAATTATCAGTTAATATACTTCTGTTGAGTTAATCACAGGAATATCATTATTTTATACTGTCACTGAGAAAAGATAATATTTATAAGAAGGCATCCAACATGGTTTGGCACTGGTGGTTCCATTTTTCCCTTATTTTCTCTAAACAGAAATGGTCACCATACATAAAGATAGCTAACTTGAAATGTTTTTTAATAATTTAATAAATAAAAAACTGCACCAAATCTTTTATTTACTTATTTAAACTTGTTTTATTCAATATACAGGGTGTGCCAAAAGAAGCGGGACGGTCGAATATTTCGCGAAATTTACATCGGATGACACCAACACGTGTTCAATATTTTTCAAAAATCTATCGAATGACACCAAACACAACCCCCCACCCCCACCCCTGCGGGTGGAGCGGGGGGCAACTTTGAAATCTTAAATGGAAACCCCGATTTTTTATTGCAGATTCAGATTCTACGTATAAAACTGTATTCAGTACCATAAAAATTTCCACCCCTACCTACCCCCCGGGGGTATAATTAAGAAGAAATCAATTTTTTCAATGAAAATAGATAAAACAATTAAAATAATTAACATACTAAATACAGTATTTTAATGCAATATTGTAACATTGTTTAATTCTTGATGGATGGTTTTGTTATCATGGAAAATAAGATTTGTGGAAAAAAATTTAACAATGATAGTACGTATTTTCATTTTACAAAATGCAAATATCATCTTTTAAATTAACATAATAAAATCCTTCAAATTACTCTTTCTTATTCTTTCCGCTTGTAAACAAATTCTTTTCTTTATTAATAAATACGTAAACAAAAAGTGGACTATTTTTGTTGTGATTCTTTGTGCTTCATCCATTTGGTAGGTACTTTTTAAATGACACATTAGTTCAACTGTTTAAGTTGATTCAAGCAGATGAACCTTCATCTGTAAAGAAAAATTTGACTTGAAAAAGTGTTTTTTCTTTCAGAATGGCTCATCTTAATGAACAAGAAAGAATATCATTACTGATGATGGTAGGCTGGGGTGAAAGGAAAAGGTCGTACTCAGAAGCAAGAGATATTTTCAATGATACTTTTCGAATTGGAATGGATCCTATCTCCAAATCAACTGTGGAGAGAACGGTTAGAAGATTTGAAGCTACAGGCTCTGTGAAAGATCGAGCTAAATTAGGAGGACCAAAGTCAGCAACAAACGAAGAAGAAGTGTTGAATGTTTTATTATCAGTAACGGAAAATCCTCACAGTAGTCTTCGTACAACTGCTCAAGCTCAAGAAATTGGTAAATCTTCAGTCCGCAGGATTTTGAAAAGTAATAAATTGCATCCTTACAAAATGACACTTGTTCATGAGATAAATGAAGATGACCCCGACCGACGTTTAGAATTTTGTGAGGACATGATGCTTAGAATAGATCAAGATTGTATTCTCAGATGAAGCAACATTTCAATTGAATGGTACTTGTAATCGGCATAATTGCAGGTACTGGGCAGACGTGAATCCTCATTAGATGCGAGAGAGCAAAACCCAATATCCAAAGTAATTAAACGTTTGGGCTGGAATAATAAATAATCATTTGATTGGCCATTCTTTATCAGTGGTAATCTTACTGCTCAAAGGTATGAAAAAATGCTTCGAAATGAAATAATTCCAGCAATAAGTGAGATTGCTGGCGATAACTTGGAGCACGTTTGGTTTCAGCAAGATGGTGCTGCACCTCATTACGGACGGAACGTTCGTAATTATTTAGATGAACATTTTCCTGATCGTTGGATTGGACGAAGAGGTCCAATCGAATGGCTGCCAGGTCACCAGATTTAACTCCACTTGATTTTTTCTTGTGGGGTTATTTAAAAAATCGGGTTTACGAAACGAAACCTCAAAATTTAGATGAAAAATTTTGCGTCAGAGAATAATTGATGTAGCTGCCCAAATACCTGCAGAATACTTAAATAATTCCATCGAATCTGTTTACCATCGATTAGCTTACTGCCAGAAAGTAAACGGTGCACAATTTGAGCATTTACTACAATAAAGTTATTAGCGCCAATCGTGAGAGGCAAGGGGACTCACCTGAAACAAGCACCCCGAAGGGAACAAAAAACTACTACGTCCACGTCGTTGTTCCTGGGTTATGCTAAACGTAGTTTTTTATTAAAGTCAGATACAAAATCAACGAAAGATGTTAACCTTATATTAGCTGTAGAAATACTTTCACTTGCGAGAAAGAATTGTTTTTGCAATTACAGCGCCATCAATAGGTCGACTGTCATACTGTATCATTAGATAGCCTTTTCAAAAATACTAATTTTGTGTTCCGAAGCATATGTCCCGAGAAATTTGACCGTTTGCAGACTTCTGATCTGTATTTGTTTTTCTGCGATTACAGCATCATGTATCGTGAATCAAAAAAAAATTTTTCAGCTAAAACTTGTTCACTTTTTCACGTAGAATCCGAACCTGCAATAAAAGATGGGGGTTTCCATTTAAGATTTCAAAGTTGCCCCCTGCTCCACCCCCGGGGGCGGGGGTGGGGGGTCGTGTTTGGTGTCATTCGATAGATTTTTGAAAAATATTGAACACGTGTTTTTCAGTTTTTCGATCCGAAGTAAATTTCGCGAAATATTCAACCGTCCCGCTTCTTTTGGCACACCCTGTATGATTCTTGAATGTAACTGCTACTTATGTAGCATAGCAGTTTATCCAGTCATAGTGAATACAATCTCACTTTACATGATAAAGACTGTGGTTTATTCAATTATATTCCAAAAGCAGTGACAGTTTGAGATGATGATTTATCCAATTCACCTAATACAAGGCATGTCTTTTAAGTAAGTACTGTTCTGATATAAAAAAACAAGGACCTTAATTTTTATATGGAAGGCTGGATCTTAATCTACTTTTTAATTTGCATTTATATTAAGGCATGAAAAGCCTTTTGAAAAAAAAAATGTTAAGCAAGTAAAAGAGCCCGATTTTTTTTTGTAGCCAATTGCATGCACCCGTCCTACGTCCTGAAGAATAAAGTCACATTGGTAATTCACCATTTTCAATGACATCGAAGCAGATCTTTGTTCATTTAGTGATGAATTAAAGTGAAAGAATCATGTAGATTACTGGAATTATGAAGCATAATGAATACTTTCCTCATGTCTTTATGCTCAACAAATAACTTTCCAGCATTCACATAATAATAAACTCAATCCATTAATCAATTGATCACCTACTCAACTTGTGTCTGGACTAAGTGTAGAACTGATTTTCCACAGAATAAATCTCACAACTTTGTCAAATATAGGTGCAAAGTAACTCTTGGAAGTGATAGCAGAAGAGAGGAGGAGGAGGGAAAAAAATCAACAGCAACAACATGGCGTAAAGGGAAAGCAAACTGTTATGGCGGTCACCAAAGAATTTCAGTTACAGCAGTGTTATTATGAATAATATCTTAATTTTGTTGTAAAATTATTCATCTCAAAATAAGTTATGAGATAAGCACCCATGAATGTTTTTTATTTAAAATTATAAAGCACTGCAATACATACCCCCTCACCAAGGCATATTCGTATTCTCGACTGCCCCGTTAGATCGACAGACCTACCCTCATTTCACTTGCAAATACATGATGTCAGCTCTGGAAAATTTACGAAGCTTACCGAATTAATTAATGAAATAAAATAATGGTTGTTAATTACTATACAGAATTTTTTTACTGTATGGCCATTAGCCAATTTTAATAATCTATTTATAAAAAATAAGTTTGTTTAGAAAGGCCAGAATCCATTCAATTAATATCTGCTTTCATGTGAAATGGATTTGTACGTATTGTTGAATGGTGAAGGAAAGCACAAATACATATGTCGCTTTAACTGAGATAACAAAAGAGTCTTTGTATGGCTATGTGAGCTCAAATGTTTTCATTTTCGCAGTTTAATTTGAAAGAAACAAAATGTAGCAATTTCTTACTTTGCAAGCATCATTATATGCTTTAGGCGAGTAATATATTTCAATTTGGTGTGAAACTACGAGACACAAGTTTCAGATGGTTCGTATGTAAGTCAACTTCTTAAGCACCTGCTTCACCAAGTATTTGCTGATTAAGTTGATGTAATCAACAAAACGTGCATCCAGTTATTAAATCTTTATTCTTTTTTTTTTTTTTTTTTTTTGTGAAATTAATGATTTTTCTATTTTCTCTTCATATCAATGCAACTGTAAGGATTCTAAATTGCCCAATTTTGTTTACAAATTTTGGATTCAATATAGGTTTTTTAAGGGGAAAGTGCATAAATTTTATTGGTTCATTTAGCAAATAATCTCATACTGTAGGCTACATAATGGTTAGTGATGATTTAATGAATCAGTATTTTGTGACATTTTTGAAATGTGGAATCCTTGTTTGGATTTTTTTTCTTTAATTTCCACACAGCACTTAGTGTTTTTCCTTTGTTTGTTTACTGGTTCTTGAATCTGATCTAAATCTTCATCTACATCAACATCCACATGTTGTTGACTTTGGCTTGCTATTGCCATATCAAGTGATATAGGCCTAAGGCGTTGCACTCAACTTCATTGTGCCTTTTAACTTTTTCTGTAATTTTTTTTTTTTTAGCATTCTGCTTGATCATACACAATGTTGATTCAGAAAGGCCTGAAGATATTGATATAGGCACTTGTTTTTCCTTGTTCCTATTTGTTAATGATTTTGACTTTTGTCTGCAGTGAAATTGTATTCCTCAGTTTTTATTTGTATCATTTTCTTTGCTTTCATTTGCATGTTTGTTAGCCATTATGATCAAGTTTTAAACAAGTTTTCACTGAAGACGGAAAATGTGTGAAAAAAATTTGCATGTGATGCGCATAAACTCTTGTTCTAAACGTGTTGCATCGATCATTACATAAATTCTCATTCTGCGCAATTTCATTTTCAGTGTTTTCAATTTACAGGGAACCACACGAACATGTATCTCAGATTCCCACCAAAATGAAATGTTACTCATCTGAGTTACTGTAGATGCTTGCAAAATAAGAAAATGTGAAATAAACTGCGAAAACAAAAAAATTTAAGCACACACAGCCATACAAAGACTCCATTGTTAAAGTGGTGTGTGTATGTCTATTAATGCGCTTACAACTTCTTTCTTCCATTACTCAGATCAGCAATAAGCACGAATCCACTTCACATGAAAGCAATAGAAGTAGACAGCAAACGACAATTGAAGAGATTATTAAGTTTCTAAACAAACTTAGTTTTTTAAGATACATTATTAAAATTAGCTATTTGCCTTCCAGTAAAAGCTATTCATTTTATTAATTAATTCAGTAATCTTTGTAAATTTTCCGTCAAGGGGCTGGCTGGCTTCATGTGAAACGTTGAGTGATACGTTGCGTTCGCGAGGGGTCTGTATCGTGGTGCTTTATATTGTTAAATAAAAACAGTATTCATGGATGCTTACCTCATCGCATAAATTATTTCGAGATGAATCGAAATTAAGGTTTTGTGCTTAATAACAGTGCTCTATGGCAACCACAGCTAACGATTATGCCTCCCCTCTTACCGCCATGGTTTTTGAACTTTTCACTTCCGGAGCACTACTGCTGCCCCGCAACGCCATTGCTTCCTAGGTATGCTTGCGCGTAAAAAAAAGTGTGTTCGACCAACTTCATATACTTCCCTTGTTTGTGGATTTTACATTAAATTTAGCGGATCTATCATCAAAATTTCGCTAAAGTCTGCTGATTATGTCCTTAAGTGAAGTCGTGTAAACACCGGATCGATATTTTTGAAACTGTCGGTTTCACTAACTTCAAACATCAGTTTCTTAAAAATTTCTTCGGTAATCCACTAGCCTTTTGCATAAAAACTATAGTTTTATTCCTGCCTACTAGCTTATTTTCTTTTCTGCTTAAAAAAAAAAAAAAAATACATATCACTTAATCCTAAATTCACTTCACCTTGCACCTATGATTCCACCTAAATTTAAAATTTCTACACCAATATCAAGGAAAAGGAAATGATACATGGCCTTAACTTAAGCTGGTTGAAACATTTAAAAGATAACTACACAAAATATCAATTATAATTTTTTTTACAGAATAAATTATTCAGCTTCGGAGGGCACGTAAAGCCGTCGTTCCTGGCTGTTGCTGATGCCTTACAGCAGTCGTTAACTATCATAGGAAGGCAACAGCAAATCACCTATTGCTGTCGCCTTAACAGCCATTAACGAAAAAAATTGATTTTCATATTTTTACAGAATAAATATTCTTTGATATAAATATAACACATTTCTGTTGAAATTTTAAGTTTTTGTCCATAATCTCCATATAAAAAACTGCTGCGAAATGGAGTCAAACGCGGCCAACGAGAAAGGTCCGGAAGTGGAAAAGTCACCTAACCGTAGTAAGAAAAATGTAAATGCCTTAATGCAGAAAAATCACCTGAAGCAACAATCCAATCTTCTTTGTTTTGAACAAATGAAAAATATACAGACTGTTAAAACCCAAGATGTAAACAATGAAATTTACGCAAGACTTCAATGATTTAATAGCCTCCCTATTTCAAATCATGCTCATTATTTTATTTTTCCACACATGAATTAAAATTTTTTAAATATCTTCTTCTCAGACGCAGTCTCTATTTTGAAAGTTGCTATCATCTCCTGCCCTTGGTCATTCTCTTCAGCCTCTGGTATTTTTTCGCTCCAATCTAGTCCTTTGCTTTATCTATCCAATCCTCCTGGGTCTTCGAAGTTTTGGATATCTTCTGGTGTATCCTCAATGTTCAGCAGGGTGTTTTCTCCTGCTGATCCCCAGAGAACATGCCCGAGATATCTCATTTTTCTTTCGTTTACCGTTCTAAACAGGAAATAATTGCTCGTTGCCTTTTCCCAGATTTTTCCACTGGAAATCTTTTCAATCCGGCTTATTTCTAGGATTCTACGGAAGAGCCACTTGGCAAATGGATTTAGTTTCTTTTTCATTTCTTTTGTGAAGGTCAAGTCTCACAACCATATATAATGCTACTGGCCAAATAAAAGATTTCAGCAGCTTTTTCTTCAAGAGCATATTTAAGTCTCCTCTAAGAAATTCTTTACAGTTCCAGAACGACTGTTTGGTCATAGCAATTGTTGTCCCAACTTCTTTGATGTTCCTTTCATCATTAGTTATTAAACTGTCAAGATATCTATAAGAACTTGCTTGTTCAATCATCTGGCCTCAAATGTTCATATTTAGTGTTTTATTTGTATTGATGGACATTAGTTTGGTCTTTCTTAGATTCATTTTAAGCTGAAATGTTTGGCAGACTTTTTTCAGATTTTTTAGAGAGCATATCATTTCACTTTTTCCTAGTGATAATTATTGTATCATCCACATAACTTATATAATTCCGGAGTTTTCCTCCTATTGATGGTCCTTGAACATCTTCTAGCGCAATCTCAATCATTTTTAAATGTACCACGATGTTTTTAACAGGTTAGGCTTTCGATTTAAATAAAGTTGTATACGACCTTAGAGTTGTCTTTTAATAAACAAAAATTTTTGGAATACACACCCAAATACACATGGATAATCAATAGGAAGTTTAGATATTACTTCATAATAATCAATAGGAAGTTTTTATTACAATGATTGATTTTAATATGTAAAATTAGACTAAAGAATTTTTTTTTTCCTCTGGGAAGAGTAATGGAGGGAAAAATAAATAAATAAATAAATGTGAAAAAGGCATAATTTTCTCCACAAAGTTCATAAATGTGCAGAAAAATTACAAATTCATAAAGAATTACGTTTTTGCAAATAAATACAACAATATTGAAAAAATACATCATTGAACAAAAAAAAAAAATCTTAAAAAGCTAGCAATCCGTAGATGAATGAATTTAGCCCATCCTTTGCCATCTTTGCAATGATAAAGAATAAGCGCAGCTTACTGGTGTCATGGAGGGTCATACCCACTCTAGGATACCATCCATTGCCCTCTGTCATGTGCAAAATATAGTTCTGTCAGACAATGACCACGAACCTTATGCTGACACTGCAGTTTTAGGTTTCCTCGAATAATGTACAACATTTCTTTGAGACATTTTCGGCTTCTTGGCCATATGGCACTTTGTACATGGGCTATCTACAGATGTCATAGCTCAAACTCTTCATTTGGCTGTGTTACGGATAGAGTTGTTCTATTTTTGGTTAATTGTTCCCTACAACCCCTGTCACGAGGTGCAAGCTTATGTTTCTCTGAATGGCATTAATGATAGTACCTTTACTTATGATGAGACCTTGCTACGTGCACTTTCCCAATTATTAGGGAATAACTGAAAACTGTTGTAAAGGGATCGTAAACGTGTTTAATTTTGCCACCGTTTTAGGTTTAACTTTGTCAGCTAAGACATATGGATTTGTTGTGCATGATATAGTCACGAGGAATCATGCAAAAGGTCAAAATTGTTCACTGTTTATGCCTCAACCTTCTGTACTGGTCATAATTGGAAACAAAAAAAATATTGCATTAACCTTACTCAAAGACAGGCCCTGAAGACACCAGCTTACTTAAATAGACACAAAGAGTAATAAAAATGTTTTACTGATAGGATAAATTATGAAGGGAAAAAACCTTACAGTGAAACAGATAACAGTGTTTCTTTGAATAATACAGTAGCTGCCCTCAAATAGACACCACATCATAAAAAGTTAAAGTGAAGTAAACGTTGCAGCTTTTATTATTGGAAAATTAATAACCAATATATTATTATTTTTAAAGGAATTTTTCATGTAAGGCAATTTTATTAAAAAAAACAAAAAACAAATAGAAATTTATAATATTTACCCACAAATTAAATTTAAGAAAAGAAAGCAAGAATGTGAGGCAAATTGCCTTACATGTATCTATATATATAAAAATTGCATGAATACATTTAACGGTACATTTAAACGCCTCCCTCAAATAATCGTCCCAAAAAATTAAAGTGAAATCAAAGAAATACAGTAAATAAAAATGCCAAAGGTTAACAATATGTATATAACTCACTTTATTTCCATTTTGTATTACTCTTTTATTATAGCTATTTTTAATAGACTATATTCAGGCTTGATTTTTATATATTTCCTTTCCTTATTTCATGTGTCATAAGCAATAAAATCTGAAAAATTAAAACAATTCATTCAAACTCATTCAATTTATATCTCAAGTTTAAAAATAGCAGAATGTCTAACAATTTTACATTATTAAAAACCAATGCTATAGCCTCATGCTACAAACTTAATACTCTATTTCAAAATACTCTCATATGGTGGGAAGATTTGAGTGAGATCAAACCTTCAATCAGATATGCCTTAGTATGGCCAAGTGCAGTAGATAAGCAACAAATATTACAAAATTACATGCTCAAAAAAATATGAAGGGGAAAATGGATAATAATAAATAAATGGAACTCAAACTCTTCCAATATTTATTTAGTGATTTGGATTGAGTACATTTTCTATATTATCGGGTTGAATTAAAATAAAGCTCTAATGAAAACTTCATTTTTTAAGAATATTTGGACAATTACTTCAAGAACATTTTGACCGGCAATTGCTTCAATAGTGACTACAAGTGTATAATGAAGACAATATAGTTTTCCAACCATATACTTTCGTGAACATCATCTTGCAGCTGGATAGTAAACCTAGTTCTAATGTTGCCAAGTTAAAAATCATTCCAACGTCCATTTTCTTCGTGGTTGGAGTTTTTAAGCACTTGTCAAATGCTGGATCTTCAACTGGAAGATACTAACATCATGGATTTTACAATTTGTTTATTTGATTGATTATATGACTATTAGAATTTCATTTTCAACTGATATAGACATGAGATCTAAGATTCCACTTGAAATAATGGTTGAGTAAGAAGTAAGTTTGCATTAGAGCTTTCTTTTAATTCACCCCAATAAGTTAGAAAAATATACTCGACCCAAACTCATTACATAAACGTTTTTCAATAAATTTAAAAATCAAGAATATGCATGGAATTTTCATTCTAGCATATCTCCAAATCAATTACTGTAAATAGATTAGAACTGTATGCATCACCAGTGAACTGAAATCGACAGAGGATTCTCGATCTTCAGACCAAATTCTCAAATCTTATGATTTATCCCAGTTCTGAAATCAAAAAATATTTGTCACCCTCCAATTTAAATTATGATGATGCTAGTTACAGAAGAAACTTGGAAAGTAAAGTATAATACCATGAAAAAAAGTGTTCATTCACCTTATTTTGGTAATGACTTACAAAACCTTTACTTATTCTTAAATGTGGTCATCGTGTTCTTGTCACAATTTTTAATGTGAAAATGGTTTCTTGATGTCTGATATATGTAAGATCTGACACCCCTTCATACAGTCAACAATCGTCATATTTATAGCCTTATCATCACCATTTTATACGGGATTTGCACATTGGCTTCCGACGTCCTGTGTGGATGTGAAGTGAGCGGTAATGGGATTGGAAATGGTACACTCAGCACCTCAACGTTTATTGGCAGCTTTCAGCAAGTCTTGGAAAATACTTGGCCAAATTCTACCCTCCCCCCCTTTGAACGATATTGAGAGGAACTAGCATTCCCTTTAATCCCTCAGAATTTGAAGCTCACTTTAATTTCAGCTTCGGCGTCATCGAAAGTTAGCTACATATTTTCCTCCCAGAAATCCTAGTGCCTGGCTTATTCACAGAAGCCAATGTCAACACCCTGTCTTCCCCACTACATGTTTCTTTAATTTCAATAAATGATTTGGCTTGGTGCAAGATTAGAGCTATTTGGAAGGTCAATCAAAACTTCACATGTAAAGGACTGCATGATACAAATTGATAGCAGGTCTATGTGACTATCTCTCCAAAGAACAAAACTTCACCAAATTCATAAAATGGAAGAAAATAATTATTTTGTTATGTTTACAAGATGTCTCATAATAATATGCATCAGTGCAAGAGAAAGCTCAATGAATTTTATGGTTCAATGAAATCAAGTTACCGATTCACCACCCAATTACAAAAGCATTGTTGCGTGATAAACTGGTAATTTTAAGAAGGGTAGTACAGGCTCCGTTCCATGAACATGGCAACCATCTGTCAGTGAAGAGACTTTTCAGGTTATGCTTGTTTTAATGATGCCCTTCCAAATCTACTCATCAAGAACAGAGTGTTTGCAGCACAATTATCTGATGTGGGCACATTGAGAAGGATTACCAACGCTATTTCTGATATTACACAAGAAATGTTGAAAAACATATGGCACAAAACTGAATATCGCTTAGGCATTCTACGAGCAACAATGAGTGCACATGTAGAAGTGTATTGACATTGTAAGAAAATCTTCACAAGTTAGCCTTTCTCTTGCAACCAACCGTACAGCTATAACTGTCATGGTTTCTTGGTAATAAAATTCTGTGTTGTTGAAAAGACCTTTTTTTTTTTTTTTTTTTTAAATGGGCTACCCTGTATAACACATCCAACAATGCATGTTTGAAATTATCCATAAAGAAATCAGGAGTGCATCCTAAATATCGTGTTTATGTAACAGCCCTTGTAAAAAATTTTCGTAGATAATTTAAGACGTCAACGAAAGAAAATGCATTACACATGTAACCCCATTGATAAGGAGAGAGTGAGAATGATTATACAAAAAGAAGACTGTCCCACTAATGTCATATTCAGTATATTCCTCCAAGTTTTATCCAGCAAATGCAAAGTATTCATTAGGGCATTGCTGGCATATGTGGCATCATGCAGTTAAGTTAGGTTATAGTTTTCTGATCATTTTTTGATTTGCAAACCCCTTTCACAAAGATATGAGTTGTGCAAATCCTTGACTTGTAAATACATGCATACAATAATAGGAATCCGTCATTAAGGAAAAGATTTGGTGAACCCCTTTGGGAAAAGCTGGGTTAGGTTATGCAGGGGAAAAGATATTGTGTAAAGAAATTTGCAAAAATAGCCACCAAAATCACTGTCCTGCAACATTTCAAGATGATGTTTGGAAAGGAAACACAGCAGTACATAGTCGGTAAAAGCAATTTGATGAGGACTACTTATGCAAGTCAAAAATAACTGGCTGACCACCGAAACTATTAAATACAGTCTCAAGCAGCATTCCACTATGCTACAAATCTTGGTAGATAATAAATGTCAGTTTTTATGCTGAACAAGATAAACTATTTCCTGGACTTTGCTATCACAAGGAGCATTCGCATCAGACATTCATTAATACAAACTTGAAAGAAGGTATCATTTATTTTGGCATATCTTGAATACAGCCTTGGTTGGGCAGTTTTATTTTTGTACCAATCATGTGTTACCTTAAATATTCCTTATAAAAAAAAAACTGCTGCTCAAAATACCCCGTTAATATGTTCATTGTCCTCCTTTGGCATCATGGGCTCAGATATCCATTGAATCACATAAATAATGTTCTCAGTATCCAAGTCATATCACACAAAGTCCAAAATATTCAAGCTTAAAATACAGAATAACACAGAAAAGCTACACGAGGTCTTGTATGAACCATTACTCTCTCTCCATTAGTTGTCTTAGTTTCAGCACAAGCACTACGCAACTGCCACATAGATCTGACAATGTTCTAGAGGTTCTTCTTGTGGGGACATCTAAAGTAAGATGCCTACCATAGTAAACCAGAAAACGTAATTAAGCCACCAATTTTACAGAAGAACTGTGTTGCAAAGTGATCACAAACATGATGGTTCATCTTTAAGAAGTTACATGCCAATAAAGTCGTCTTACTGAGTATGTCCTGCATTAGAGTGACCAGATTTGAAAGAAAAACGCAGGATCACTATTTTAGAAATTTCTTGCAAAAACGGTATCGTGGTGAACTAAATGGTGTATTTTCGAAAATTCAATGTAAACATATTACGTACTTTTAATTAAAGTACATAAAAAATGAATAAAAAAACAGGACTGTCCTGCAGAATGCAGGATGTCTAGTCACCCTGTCTGCATACTAGTTAAGCATGCAGATTCCACTGCAAAGTCCAATTGAAAGAAAAACTATGTCATGGTCTGGAAATTCAAAATTAGCCAATCAGAGCGATTTAGGATCACTCAAGCAATTACTTCTGGAAGTTTCTAAAGCATTTGAAACGAACATCCCCCTTCCTCTGAAAAGCTATTACAGTTTTAGATGATGCCCGAGAACGACACTGAAAGGGTTAATATATATCACGAGACACCTTGACCTAGTTTTTGGACAAGGTATAAGTATAGACAGAGTGCATGTTTACAAACATTAGCTTACTTCGTGCCTAGACATATTTCCGTTTTCATAATAACTGCACTTTTGTTGTTGGCTGTGACCAAAAGTCGAAATTATTCAGATTGACTGTAGAGTGCCACGATTTATCATTAATTTTTTATCAAGTCGGAGATCATAAAACGGTACACAGAAATCGATAGAATTGATATAAAAGGAGCACCACAATACGGCATTTTTATTGGTTAATTCGTTCATCGTTTACTCTTTTCTGCCTCAGATAATTCTATGGTCGGAAGTTAAGGAAGGCACAGAAAATGGTGCATGCACGTTCCTATTTCTCTGTGCACCCTGTCTATAGCAATGCCAACACATATACCAACTGTTATATCAAAAACTGGTAGATTAAAAATGTAAAGCTTTTCTCATATACAACATTACGGCACCCTGCATGCAACATTCTTGATATGTTGGACAGCAGCAAAGATGTTAATAACTCATGTCACTACATTCTTTTACTCAATATATTTCAGATGGGGATACTTAAACATTTTAACCAAAATGAACAGCAATCCTGGCATAGGATAACTTGAACCATAAATTAATTCAATGAAGTCGTATTTAGAACCAGAAACGGAATAAAAACCACAATATACTATGCAATTTGGAATTCTTAACTATTTAAAAATACAACTTGCATTCCTACGTCTCACATTTTACTTTTGTCTTTTTCCAAATTTGTACGAGTACAAAGCCATCAATACAGTCAAGCAAAAGCACTGGAAAAAATCATGCAAATTGGCAGATATGCTTTCATCAGAATGCTCGCATTAATATAGTTTTTAAAGCTTCTTACTGATGTGTATATATCAGTAGAAATAAGAATCGAGGCTTTTTTTTTTTAATGAAAATAAAATTCCATAATAAACTTGTTAAACAAACATTTTAAACAAAATTAAAATATTTTAAACGGTACATATATTTGTGTGTAAATAAGAATATCAGTTTGGAAATATTTCGATTAATTAAAAAATTTAATTCTCATTTGAAAATTATATTTTATTGATCAAATATTTAAGAAATCCGTTGATATTCCACAATGTATATTCAAAAAATGAGGAATTAATTAAACTCAAATATTTCAACTTGAGGGGTACATTCAAAACAAAAAAAAAAAAAAAAAGAATGAATTAAACTCAAATTTTTCAACTTAACTCTACACATTCAGACTATCATCATCCTATAAAATTAAAAATAATAAAATATCTTTCTTGTTTCTTCTAAGTATCTAAGCTGAGTAATTTGGCTACAAGAAAAGGTGGATTTAATGAAATACGATATAGAGCGACGAATCAAATACAAGGTACAAGATAAAAACTTGATTTAATGTTTTTTCAATTGTGTATGATTTTTTAAAATTTCACATCCAAATAAAACTAAATCTAAAAAAAATTCACAATGCTGTAATAAACAATCGAATAAAACCATAATCGACGAATTTGAAACCTGAGCATATTTTTTATTGTGTTTAATTTATAGTTTCTTTATTATAAGAAATGTGTACATTTAAGGTGTAATATTTCAAAAAAGCATATAAAACTTATTTCAGATATTAATAGCTCTAAAAATGCTTCCACTCGCGTGAAATGGTTAATGAAGCAGGCGGTAATGTATCATTTGAACAAACAAATATGGACAGCAGCAGAGCGCCAACACCAGCACGCAATTCAGTTCTTAAAACATTTTAAATTTAATTTTCACTTTAAATAATTAACACTCCCCGAATAGAATTATAGTTCACAATAATTCAACTGAACGCTATAGACTAAAAGGAACCCTTTCAAATGAGTTTGAAAATTTAAGGCGCTATAGTTTCCCAATTCAACGCTGGAGTCCAGAAATGGACGCCAACAACAAACTGGGTTTGATCGCCCTGGCGCCAAAATTTGTCGTTGCCCACTAGCCCGCTAACTTATTTACAGTTACGTACACGCTAAGGACTACTAACGAATCGAATAGTTACTCGACTTGTCTTGTAAGCGTTTTTTTTTTTTATATTGATAAAATCCCACGTTTTAAGACCACACGAAATATAAATCTACTTACCTCATCAAATTTGAAATTTTCTTTCCTGGTTAAATGCGTTCTATGAACGCGTACGTTAAGCGTTCCGCGAATTTAACCCACCATTTGTATCAGTGCGCTTTGCAGTTTGTTTTCCCATTCTATATTTCACATTTGTAAAGCACCAAAAGCTTATTTTTAAAAACAAAACCAATAAAGCAACGCCTTTTAAAGCTAAAAATGAGTTTTATGCTTTAATACTGAAACATAATATCAAATAAGTGAAGAACTATTTTTTCCCATTTGGCCGAATAACCATTTCCTTTAGATGCGTTGAACAACTTCCGCTTGGAATGAAGCAATTCTATTGGTTGTTTTTATGTTAAGGAAACCTTGTACTATGAAAATTAAAGATTTGGTGTAAGATTATCACTTTTTAAATAGAAATAAATTGCAAGATACATTTTACAATGTTAATTTATGAGCTTATGTAGATAAAAATGGAATTTTGACTTAATTTTAACCAATTAACTATGGTGCGATGTTTTCAAGCACTTTCCAAAATGGTTGCTGTGGTTTTTGATTTTGTTTGATTTGAAATGGTTTTTAAATACACCAAAATGGATTTACTAGAATAAATATTTGTTCACCATATGAATTACAGTTATCATGATAAACCACATAGCTTGAACTTGGTTTTTGACCGAGAATTTCTGTGTGACTTTTTGACATATGTCGAATCTCTATAAACGAGGTTATATGAAGATGGTTAAAGCCTCGTGTACCTCGTGGTTAAACCTCTGCTAAAGGGTTTCCCCTCCATCCACGAGTATAAACGCGATTCTAGAATGGCTTAAAGTGCTAAACGATTTTGTAATCGTGTTCTTGGTACAGAAGCTTTCAAGCCTCTGATACAGAACAGGAATAGAATTGTGTTTAAATTATTTATTCCAATTGTATCATGGTCGTAATTGGTTCAAAGATACACATTTACCAAATATTTTAGGATGTGCATTTTGGAACTTAAAAGTTATATTCGTAAAGAATAACTTATAAAAATTTAGAACGTTCTCAAATCTTTACATTATATTTAGAATGTTCTTGATTACATTATATTTAGAATATGGGAATTATGTTTGGAGGTGCGGGGGGCAGAGCACAAAAGAGTGGGTAGAACTGTTTATAAAGCCTTAGTGGAATCATTCTTAAAGGATGTTTCCTTATGTTTGTAAAAAATGCTGATATTCCTTTAGTACTCGAGGGAAACTTCGCTAACAGCCCTTCATCCATTCCTGCCACAATCTTATCCCAGAATCTCCTTCAAATTAGATTTATTTATTTATTTATTTATTTATTTATTTATTTAAAATTTGAACACTAAAAATTTGGTAAACTACATTTACAAAAATGAAACTCCTACCCGTACTAAAAACAAACAAAAAAGAAAAACCCAACCATTTTCCTCTTTTGCATAATATATTTTCAAAAAGTATACATTTCTGTTAACACTTCCATCTTCTGCAGCTAAAAACTGCATTCTTAATCTCTTCTGGTAACTGATTCCAAAGAACAGTTTCGACGAAAGCGTAATTCAAAATGTTGATAAATATATATCGCTATTTGGAAAGAAAGATGTACTTGTTGTTATCACAGTTGAATGTTCTAAATAAATATAATGCTTTATGGATGCAATTACCGCCCAAAATTTTAATGTGGTTACATCTTGTGCTCCTTAAAGTACGTTTGTGTGTTGCTGATTTGTAATATGGTGTTCGACGTTTCAGAATATATAAAATTAGTTATTCCTTTCATATACACACCAAGGATGGATGAAAGTTATTCCTTTCATCCATCCCTGACACACGATAAACAAAGTGGGAATAACGGTTTGTTAGTTTTGACTTAACAAAGCGCTCGGAAAAAGATCCTTCCAGCAGATTGCTGAACAGCTAATCAGGGAACTTGGTCCTCCACAAGAATTTTTGAGAAGGGAGATTTTGTAAACAATATAACGTACTGTTTCCATCCCTACATGTATAGCCACGTTTGCTTACATATTTAATTTGAACTCCAAGCGTGAGTACTAGTGAGTACACATGCCCTCTTCCACTTCCACCCAGTTCCCTATTTTGCAGACGCCTTTACTAACCAAGCTAAATGTAACAGCTTTAGCAATCGATGCATATTATGATTTTTCATCGATTCTTTCATATCAGACGAGTACCTCATAAATATGGAGTATGAATACGCCAATTATTCTATACGGAAAATATTTAAAAAAATCTCAATTAATCGCCAATAGATGGCGCCTAACTGACATGAAAATCTAAAACCTGATTCTCTGTTATGAAAATAAAAAATGAGTGAAAGTGGCGCATAGGAGAAAAAAATACTTATGGTTAAAAGTATTTAATAATAGAACACTATAGATTATATAGATTTTGGTACAGTTATTAATTGATATAAATGAATTGGCGTATTATTAAAAAAAAATTCTGAATTCCAATCTTTCTGCTTTCCCTAGTTTGTATGTAAATTATATTGCAATTTCCATTTTCATACACGCTTGGCTTAATGCTATCATGATGAGATTTTTACTAAGCTATTTCTGAGTTTTTATATTTGAACCAAAAAATAATCTCCGTTAAATCGTTAAATTCTGTTCAGACAGAATACAATCTGTTTTTAGAACATGCAATCTAAACGTCACAAATGGCAGTTTGTAATTTAATATCCAAGCGACAGTGGCGCCCGAAGCAAATATGTTTCACCATGTGAAGAGATTGCACCACCAGGCATTTCTTTGCCGGGAATGGAAATTAATGTTAGTGGAATGGAACATCAGGGGCTAATGAAGGGTTTTATAACTTCCCATATCCATGTTTTAGTTTTACTTTTGGTAGCTATTGGAATGTAAGGGTCTTCGCTGAAACCTCCTTGTTGCCTTAAAATGTATTTTTAAAAGAGGTTGAAGAGATGTTTTCTCTTTAATTCAGTCGCCAGCGAAAGGGAAGAGGAATCTCTTTAATTTTGAAATTTCTTGGATTTCAACGCCCAAGATTTTAAAATCAAATCATATTCTTAGCGCATTCAGTATAGATCCTAATGAAAATACTTACTGCTCCAAGAAATGCACTTTACAACATTTTGAATATTAAAAACGACTTTCACATAAAGTTTCTCGCCTTTAAATTTTTTTACTGACGTTGCTTGACGAATATATGTCTGCCTTATACAACATTACACTTCAGCTCGAATAGGTTTCCATTCTGCTTTATAAACATCAGCAAAATAAATAGCATGGCCATACTTTCCTATAAAAAAAAATACCGGAGAGGACTTCCTTCGTATCTAACTGAGCACAGGCTCCACTGGTATTCGGAACCATTATACATGGACATTTTCAAAGATGGCATACAGAGACTATCGCAGAATTAGCGAGCGCTTATTGTCGTATCGAACAGATAAAAAATTCATCCCACAAAAGCTCGATGGGATTAAGATCTGGAAACTTCGCGGGCTATTAAGTATGGCTATTTCCTGAGTCCACTCACGCATCAAATGAACCTGTTATGTGACATTGATGTGTTGAAAGAAACCGTATTCTGGAGTGGAAACGATCGCCCATACATCATATAGTAACGGGAAGTTTCAGATGTTTATTCCACAGACAACTCTTTAATTAGTCTTCGTAATGGTATTAATATTGTGGAATATCGAAATTTCTAAACCATGCTTTCTCCAACCCAACAGATGTCATATATTTAAGCCATGTTCGCTAATTTCTAAAGTTTCATCCTTTTTTAAATAAATAATTGGTATCTTCTTCCTAGCGTTTTCCTCACAAGTACAGGATCCGCTATTTGAATCTGTGAACGTCACTTCACACGGTCAGCTGCATCATAAGAATAGATTTCTAGTTTTCATGTCCATGTTGATAGTCTCTTGCCAGCGCTGTCGTAGTCTACACGTGGTCGCTGACCATGGATTTCCAAGGTGGTCTTAAGTGGCTGTATAATCGTAAACGTCCTTCTTGCATCTTTTCATTGATTAGCGCCATGCCGAATTGTCTTCTAATTGTGTCATTACTAATGTGGTCAAGAAGAGATATGCAAGGAGTCCTTCGAACCATGGCATGGAGTCTCTTTTCGGCCCTTTTTGTTGCTGGCCAGCACTCATAAGGGAATCCCTCGAACATGTATGTCACAGATTTCCACCAAATTGAAATATGTTACTCATTTGAAGCTGCTGTAGATGCTTGCAAAATAAGAGTGTGCGAAATTGTGTTTCTTTCAAAATAAACCGCGAAAACGAAAAAATTTCAGCATACAAAGCCATACAAGGACTCCATTGTTAAAGAGGTTAGGCTATGTGGGGTTCCCTTGTCAGTTACATATACGGCATTTGGGTGCACCACTGTCCGATATATTGGCATTTCCTTACCACACATTAGAAGAGAAAACGGCATTTCCTGTGCAGCCATGATTTTGGTTTTTACTTCTTTGTCAATGTTGCCATCACTTTGCAGATTCGACACAAGGTATTGGAACACATCCGCCTTTTTCCGATCTTCATCATTAAGCCATTAATGTCTGTTCTAGATATTCTGTTTTGGACGTATTAAGACGCCTACAAAATTGACTGAGACATTCACTCCAGCTTTGAACTTGCTGCTGCAAGTCTTGTCTATAAGCTAGGTGCAACGCAAAGTGTGCGGACTCTGGTGAGCGTTTCTTGCGTTAGCTTCGGGAGAGCTCCTTTGTTTACATGCGTGCACAAGGTAAAACAAAAGGCAAAAATGGACTAGTTATTGCTTTTGTGCGTGCTGTATTATAGGTATACCAATTAATTTTATACATGTCAAATAACAACTGCAGTATAGTTGGATGTGGTAATACGTATAAAATTGCCAAAAAGCAGAAAAAAACAAATTCATTTCTACAAGTTCACGTCCAGGCCATGGGAAACTAAACGGAGGCAGAAATGATCCAGTTTATGAAGCGGAAAACTTAAGATTTGTTTTTAATCTAATAAAATATTAATTCAGTATCATAATTTAATTATGATTGAACAATATGTTCCACAGAATTACAGGTGACGAATGGATGCTCACATCACACCCATACATGCAGCGATGATTTCATTGGTAAAAAAAAAAAACTTATCATCCCAGTCATCCTGATTACATTACAATAGTTCGTCATCCAATAGGGAGTGCAAGTGATTACGTCACAGCTGACGTCATTTGCGCGATGAACGGGCCGAGAGCCTAGGAAATGGGATCGCTGGTTCCAAACATTGGAACCACGCAATATACGTACTAGTAACGTTGAAGCGGGCGGCCAGTAAAAATGACATCTCTTAAATTATTATGTTAATTTGTGTAATTGATACTATTATTAAGACATTTAATCCCATTATATAATTTATACATTAATATTAGAACGCTTTTTAATCACTTTTAATCACTTAGCAAAAGAATGCCATCGTTCGCGGATCTTTCTTTCTTTGGGAAAACGATAGATGTCTAAATCGCTATTTTGGCTCCTTCTTGAGCAGTGAGGAACTAAACAATTTCACATCTTAAATGTGTTATAAATACTGGGCTTATACAAAACGATTTTATTCCATCCCTACGTTGGAACCATGTTAAATCCCGAAGCGAGAAGACTTGTTTGGAACCAAATCGAGTCACGTGACTGAAGAATTCCAAGCACTGACGTCACACTTGCACTCCCTATGTGACTGATAAAAAGGTTCAACGCTTTCAGCGGTAATTCACGGTCAACAAAAGTAGTCTGTGTCTAGTGGATGTTTAATATTTCTAATTAAGTCACAATGAAATTTTGTTAGCACTCACTTTAATATGATTTTATGTTTATTTATTTATGTTTGTTTGAGGAAGGCATTGTCCGACAATAACACTGACTGCTAAAAATTCCTTCGTTCACAGAATCCATATGCTTTGAATTAACTAATTACTTGCCTTTTTTATGATACTTGCTCGAAAAGATGAACTGTCGATTTAGGCACATTTTCCATGGTGAGTGTCGATTTGAAATTCTTAAATACCAGCTAACTCAACGTAACCATTGCATTTCTCTCCCTAATCTAGTTGATTTAGCCTCCACCAGGTGCGAATTCACTAGCGCTCCAAGCGGCATGCACCTAGCTTAATCGAGAAGGCAAGCATAACGTCATCAGCAAATAGTAAAACGTCCAGAAATATTGAATACATACGAAATTTATACATGTTTTGAATAAAAAGTCCAAAATGAGACCTGAATCACTAGCATTTATTATTCTGTTATTAAATTGCATTATTAAAAAAATCTAATTTCTGTCTTCTCTCATGTCAGATGGAATTAGCCTTTTTCATGACGTCATAAGATGGCGTCCCAGTGTAGGAAAACAAGCACTCAATCTGTGCTGTCGCCCATGCTGCAGTGCTGATGTTTTAATTCTTTCTAAATCTAACAAATTTATTAGGGGAAAAAAATGTACTTCTCTGAGCGACAACAGTCAACACCACCTAGACAGAAGTCCTGCGCACAGAAACTGCATACATTGTTACATCATCATCAAACGGCCAAATTTAAAGCATTGGTATAAATACGATTAACCATAGTCGCTTTAGTGTGATGTAGCAATGCATGACGTTTCTGTGCGCAGGCCTTCTGTCTAGGTGGTGTTGAAACAGTACGGGTTGAGTGCTTGTTTTCCTACACTGGGACGCCATCTTGTGAGTCACGATAAGGGCTAATTAAAGTAAATATCTCTCCGAAGGATAAAATGAAATAAAATGCTATTTCATCCAAGATAATCTGATTTTTCAAATAAATTTCAACGGCTCTCATATTATTAGTTGCATCCAAAAAGAATTAAACCGGCAATTTCGAACTTTTACTTCTGATAAATAGCACACATTGAACGTCCTCATCAACTCCGATTGGAAAACACTGACTTTAAATAATATTTTGGGTAACTACTTTTTTTCTTTAATAAGGAAATCCCCCAACCCCCACCACAAACAAATTCTCTTTCCCATTTCGAAGTCTTCTTCTGCAGCTTCAGTCAAGTTCTGTGTTCTCCCATTGCTCCATAACTCAAATCAGCGCCAAATATCTTTTATTTGCCATAAAATGTTCTTTCTTCCAAAGCAGCATACATATGTGAAAAATAGAAATCACAATCAAAGATATTAAAATCAACAGGATATAGACAAATAAGAGCACCCGTGCCGCTCCATTCTTTGAAGCAGTCATTGTTGTACGAAACCAAAATCGCGAAATTTGGATATTGTTGAGGCTTTGGTATCTGCAGGAAAGGCTATGAAAAGCTTTCTTCTATCTTTTCTATTCCTCTTTTAACGTTTTTGGTGTTGAGGATGTTAAATAACTATTGGGTCTATTTGAAATATAACCTAACAGGGGATCAGCATATTGAGGCTTTGATTGGTCCTTTAAGCTTGTTAGTAAACGGACAAATACAAACATTCATGCCCTCGGCGGGATTCGAACCGTTCGCTCTGTGCCTTAGTGCTCTCGGCCAATTCTGAGCGTTTCTTCGTCATAATAATTAGGCTATTTTTTTAGAATCGGAATATACTAAATAGGAAAAAATGAAATGAAATTTTATTCTTATTGCTTTCTGAATTTCATGTTTTGATTGTCAGTTCTGACACATATACAATTAGCCATTGAAAATTGATATAGTCAGTGCTAGCATTTTAAGGGAACGATCCAACGGCACAATTTCTAAAAGGTTTAGGAGAATAAGAAAGGGACACACCATGAATAAACTTGTGAAAGCATATTAAATAGGTGATTTGGATTTACAGTCCATTAAAACGTGATTCACTCGTTGATATT
Organism: Rhysida immarginata; assembly: GCA_023313115.1. Classification (NCBI taxonomy): domain Eukaryota; kingdom Metazoa; phylum Arthropoda; class Chilopoda; order Scolopendromorpha; family Scolopendridae; genus Rhysida; species Rhysida immarginata. The sequence continues at coordinate 3,572,858 of JAHWFO010010123.1, forward strand.
GTCGTCGCAGTAATCAGAATGACCGTGTTTTTGTATGCGTGTTTTCCTCTTTAAGCAATCCATCATTTTTAGCTTTCATTTCCCTCCTTTGGCTTTTTAATGGTATTCCACATTTTCTTTGAAGTTGATCTCTGGCATTCATATTTTTCAAAGGATTGCATCTCTAAAAGAAGCTCAATGAAAAGTTTCTAGCTTGCATAACAGTGGAAATCTTTTAACGTTAGTACAGAATACATTACGATGTGTATATATCTAAAAAACATAAATATCAGTGGTCAGTAGATCCACGAAGTATGCGTACTTAGTAGTGCTTCAAAAGAGATCATGGTGAATTCATTGACAATAACTCCCACAGTTCTAGTTTATTTGACATTGACGTTACATTTCCATTTGGTTTCATCGCTGTTTTGCGGACGATGTCCGTACATTTATCAAGGTGTCTGCTGCCTTATATCAAGCCCTAACTGCTGCACAAGTAAGGATACTTCTGCTTCTGATTCACACTTTAAGTCCACCTGGAATGTAAAAGAAAATTAGAGGCATTAACAAGCAATGTAGAAAGGTCTTTAAAACAAATATAAAAACAATTACAATTATAGGTTCTAAAGATTACATTGATAAAGCGCATAATTTGAAAAAATTAAGCAGGCAAGAAAAAAAAGATTCGTCTCACAAGTATTGTTTTAAGTTTATTGGTTTATGTAAACCTACGTGTGGCAATGAAACCGTTTTAGAAATTAGATGGTCAGTTTTGGTCTAAATTTTATAAATTAGATAATCAGTTAGACAATGCGCTTAGTCATTGCTATGCCAAACTCTTATTGCTGATTGGATAAACCCAGTTTCTTTCGTATGTAAAGACTTTAAAATATCGTCTCGTCGATAGCTGGTAGCTAGGTTTATCCAACTAATTAGCTTTGTCACATAACCTATTTGAATAGGCTAACATTATCGGTTCTATACAAACTTGACCAGTATAACCAGCGGTCCTTTGGGATAAAATTGAAATGTTTTGTGCAGAATCCCACTGAACACTTCGGGCAACCTTGCTCAAGAATGTGTGGAAGATAATGGAAACCATTTTGAGCACCTCTTGCAATTGTAGAGGTCGAAGGTAAATGTTATTGGTCATTTCCGCGGCTATAAACTTGGGAGTATAGAAAACACTTATAAAAGGGCAATTACCAGTTCGTGGGACAATATTCAAAAGTTAAATACCGACGTTTCGTTACAAGGCAATTTGCGACGAGCAATTCGTTCCTGCGACACATCGTATTAACAAGACAGCTGGTTCCGAAATATTTGCAGGCGCACAGTTTTCTACAGCTGAGCAAAAGTCAATTTCCAAACACGTTTCCCTATTTTTGTCGAAGTCGGGAGGCAATAATTTTATCACATTTTATTCAGTCTTCTCTTTACTTTGTTTATGAATAATTAATTAATAATTTGAGATTCAAATGATAAATTATTAGGAGCTTTAGCATAAAAGCTACTTATAAGAATGCGCCCTTGTTCGGTACGTTTATCCGGCCGTCCGCCGTTTGCACGATAACTTGAAAATGGATTAACTTTTTCAAATTCTGTTTTCAGAAATATGACCATCAAAGTCTTAGCTCGGCCGTATCAACTTTTCAGAATTTTTCGTGGACCCCTTCAAGTCGAATTCACGTGCTAAAACAGTGAGTGTAAAGAAACCAAGGTAATGGCATGTCATATAACAATCGATTTGTCAAGAAGGAATACATTGTTACTTTCTGTTCATCTTTTAAGCATTACTGATATCGGCGCGCGCACGTGAAATCGATTTGAGCATTACTTATAATTTCTACATTTTGTGAGGTAGAAGGTTGAAATTCGGAATGTAGCTTCCTGTCTGTACTATTTAGTTTGGTTTTGATTGGTACACTGGGATCGGAATTACGGGAGTGGGATTCAGACAGGACAACATATCTGTGTGCTATTTAGGTAAGTAAAGGCGTGAAATTCAGTATCCAGATTCCTCTAGGCAAGCTCTACATTATTACTATGAAGTTTAGGCCCAGTTGTTCCATTGGGGTCGGATTTGCGGGGGTGGCAATCACTTGGTCTTTAGAATTATGGCAACATATGGCATATATCATACGTTCGGAAATGATGAGAAAGGAAAGAAAATACGAGCTTTTTTTTCATTTTCTACATATTACGTTCGAGAAAATTTATTTTTTGATTAAAAAACTTGGGAACAGGTAATGAGTGCAGATAAAGGGGTTAAAATAGATTATTGCAGGATCTGCTACTTGCATTACCCTA